>JAEQBH010003765.1:0-555440 GCA_016808115.1 Tetrastigma voinierianum
ATTTTAAATCAAATGCCGAAGGCGAAGACTTGGTTTGTCAGCAGCCAGCAGCCCTCGTCGCTGAAAGAAGTGAACGTGTTACGTGGGTTCAAAGCCAAGCAGAACTCCTCCTCTTAAAAGGACAGAGACCCCAATGAATTGCTCCACTGTGCCTCCAACTGCACCACCCCACCGCTTCTTTTTCTTCCTTTCTGGGTTAATCGTCTTTTCGGCCATATGCTGGGCTTACCAATTCAGAAGCCCCACAATTCTACAACTCCCCTGACTGTCCTTCCATCAACTATGACGACGCTAAAGATTACAATCATGAAACCAGCATATGCTCCGATGATGCTGTCCACATGGCAATGACCCTCGACGCCGCCTACCTCCGCGGTTCCGTGGCCGCGATTCTCTCCGTCCTCCAACACGCTACATGCCCTGAAAACGTTAACTTCCACTTCGTCGCCTCCGCCTCCGCCGACGCCCACCATTTCCGCCGCACCATTGCCCACTCCTTCCCTTACCTCCGGTTCCGAATCTACCGCTATGATGACTCCACTGTCTCAGGCCTCATCTCCACCTCAATCCGCGCCGCCCTCGACTGCCCGCTCAACTACGCCCGCAACTACCTCGCCGATCTCCTTCCGACCTGTGTTCGTCGAGCGGTGTACCTCGATTCCGACTTAGTCCTAGTCGACGACATTGCGAAACTGGCGGCTACCCCACTCGGCGATCAATCGGTCCTGGCGGCGCCGGAGTACTGTAATGCTAATTTTACCTCTTACTTCGCGTTTGGTCAGACCCATCTCTGTCTCTAACGTTCGCGGGTCGGAATGCCTGTTACTTCAACACCGGAGTCATGGTCATCGACCTCCAGCGGTGGAGGGCCGGCGACTACACCACCAAGATCGTGGAATGGATGGAGCTACAGAAACGAATGCGGATCTACGAATTGGGTTCCTTACCCCCATTTTTACTGGTTTTCGCCGGGAACATAGCTCCGGTAGATCATAGATGGAACCAACATGGTCTCGGCGGCGACAATTTCGGGGACTATGCCGGATCTACACGGGCCCTGTAAGTCTTCTACATTCTGGGCCCGGAAGAAATTTACATGGGCTCGATTAGACGCGAACAGGCCGTGCCCATTGGATGCTTGGGCTCCTTATGATCTCTTAAGAACCCCATTCGCACTTGAAAATTAAATCGGAGTGGTATAGTTATAATCAAACATATATTTTCTGTGTTAAATGTTATTATACTAGATGTCATTGGAACAGAATCAGGTAGTGGAGATCTAATGTTAAAAGATGCTTCCCTCTGCCTGTGTTGCTTCTTCTGATCCTTCCATGAGAGATGCTCTGTAGATATACGGCCGTGTGAACCTCTTACCATGCTTCTACTTTTGTCTCTGTTACAGTCATAGCAGTAAATACTAAAGCACCAAAAAAAAAAAAACAAGTTAAAGTTTCATATATCTTCCTTTCTTTCTCCTCCAATTTTTTTTTTCCTTTCATCTCTGGGTGTTCTGTATCCATCGTAGTTGCTTACCATCTTAATTATTATTTTTTGGTCGCTTTTAAATGAAAAATGAAATCCCCTTACTTAAGTGATAAAGAGTTGAATGAGTTAATAGGAGATCCCATTTTCAAATCCCAAAACGTAGTACTACAAACAACAAATGAATGTAATGCGAAGAAAATAGAAGAAAAAAATGAAAAGTGAAATGAAACTTCCAATTCAACCGTTCACACCTCACCGACGCGATTTGATTCCTCCCAGCCCTTATTTACCTTATTGACGTTTAATACAAAATGATTTGGTTAAGTTGTCCTGGCAAAGTCAGACATCACTTTTAGATTTTGACCAATTGGCGAACCTTTAAATCATCGTGGCAATAAAGCCTCTCATTCCATAATTAAAGTTGATTGCATGCAATAATTGCAGTTCCAATTCCTCTTGTCAGTGATTAAAGGATTGTGCTGATAGAAGCACTTCTCCTGATAATATATAAGCAAGGTTAATCAGTGAAAGATCTCAGGAGAAGCACTTTTCCTTACCTTGCTTTAATAATCTGAGCTTTTTATGGAATTTTCTCTGAAATGGGTTCCATTCAAATGCAAAACGCGGAGTGGAAAGGTGGAAGGATTCTTAATCAGAGTTAATGGAGCATTATTTTATTTTGGTTATGGCATAGCTGGATAAAAAGAAAAAGCAAAAAGTCGATAGTAAAAAATCATCGTGTCTTCTTGAAGAAGAGAATCCAAGATCCAAGATCCTTATATCCGTGTCACTCTATTTTGTTTTTACTTCAAACTTTTCAACAACACAATAAAAAATAAAAAATAAAAATAAAAATCTCTAAAATCTCCAGGGTCAACTCTGTTAGGGATGCCACAGTACTTTTAGGATCTCAATTTCTAACATGAAGAATATGAATAGGTCATGTCGGCCAATGCTTCAGATTTAGTAATGATGGCCGAATAGGTGCTAAATATTCTGTACGAAGTAAGCAACTACGCATCTGCCCAACCTATTAATCTAGCTTGTAATCGGAAAAAGCCAATGAAGAAAAATGTGCCCCATTCATGTAATAATGGCGTGAAAGGCCACATACCCAATAGATTCCATCTATGTTTCTAAATTTGGTTGCTATAAAATTAAGCGACAGTGACGAATATCTACCCCTGATAAATACCTTCCAACTATAAAGGAAAGCAGAGCATGGTAGCATACATCACAAGCATTTCTTTCTTCACATAGTTTTCCATACTTCCTCAATTCAAAGTAAACTCAGTTTCCACTTACAACAGGCGTGACAACTCACTTTGCTGGATAGAAAATAATGGTGATCTGACCTCATGTACATGGCTTGCCCATTTAATAAGATGCGAGACCGAATATTAATTACATTTTTATTTGATAATTATTCTTGATCTCTCAGCTAATCAATGCCACCCACATGAAGGAACATGACTAGAATTTTCTCACTCCTGGTCCTGGATCCAACACTGGATGATTGCTGCAAATTATAATTAATCATTAAACCAGTCCTGCTTCTCCAAGCCAATGATTTGGGCTATACATTAAAGCCAGTCCATGATACAAGCCTTCTAAGCGGCAGTTGTCAGGACCAACGCATTCCCTTTCCAGGCTTTTCAAGATTGAAAATGGAATGCCCATCATGTTCATATGGTAGAACTTATACGACATAGCGTTCACTGTTTAAACAGTAAGGTATATAGGGAAGGATTACGGATTGGTATAATAGGAATAATATAATATATTATAAGCTAAGAGTATTGTAGTTATCGAATATGAGAATATCTTTAAGCATGATATAAAAATGAATAACGGTAAAAAATATATATATATTGAAAATGATTTGATACGGTAGATTTGGAGCTTGAAATATCTTAAGAAAAAATAGAAAAGAAGACACAGAGAAAAAGCTAAGAAGAAAATTTAAAAGAAAAATAAAATAAGTTTAATCTTAATAATTTAATTTTATATGTTTATCAACTCATTTTATTTGTTTCCTAATATATAAGAACTAAAATTTTAAAATATAAGAATTTTGATTATATTTATTTTTATTTTCATAGTACAACCAAACATAAGAATTAGATTTTTTTTTTTTTGCTAGTAATTTTCAGGTTCCACAATGAAGCCTGTAGATTTCTTTGACATAGTTGCGACTAAACTCAAAATGGGGTTTGGGTAAAACGATGTCTTCGACATGCAAAGTACAATGACTCATTCTCTTGGTATAGTTACAGGCTGTAAGCTTTCACTAGTTTGTTGTAGAAATAAACCATATTTACTTGTCGAAATGCATATCTTAATGACTTGAATGCTTCAAACAAGAATCAGATCACAATTGGAGTATATTTCTAAAGTTCCATAATACGAACACCTTTTTTGTGGTTGCTTGGATGATTCTCAAATGTTGAAGATTCTTACCCAGAAACATATGTTATTTCTCTTTCTATAGTTCTCTCATAAAAAAACCAATGAACCCAAGAAATGAATCAGAGTCCTATTCTTATAGGCTTTGATTCATGTTTATTCCGAAAAGGACATGTCTTGTGGGAGTATCCAAGGGGTCTTAGGTCGGGTTAAGCCCACATGGGCAACCCATGCCCATAACCTGACATATCTATCTCCCGCTGATGAAACTGTGTTTTATTTCGCATATCGTCCCGATGGCTCGACGAGAGAGTATTATTCGTATAAGTGAGCAGACCATGTGACCTGGAGAAGCACATCAATGGTGGGACCTCCAATACAAACCTATTCATATGCCATATAGGAGACATCAACCTCATAAGAGACAATTAGTGTATTCTGATGTCTTTCTTAATACACATGATCAGTATGATTTAATCCTCGAATCCGCTTTCGGATCTCACACAATTACTCAAATATTCTAAGTTATTTGAAAAACTACATCCAAGCGAAATAACTTCAATCGGTGAATATAAGTAACAAGTGTATAAGCAAAGAAAACTCTTTCTATCGCCCTCATACCAATGAGATTTAAGTTAACTCGATTTTCTAGGAATGCTCCGTCAAGTTGAATCATTCCATGACTATGGAAACATCTAAGATATGACATTAACTTTCATTCTGTCATGATATAGTCAAAAGTCACAAAGGGTAAGGAAAAATGAAATCCATATGTAGGATTTCTGGGAATCATATAGCGAAGAAGCAGGGATCCATTCTCTCACTTCCTAATTGGTCGTCTAGCACATGCAATATGAAATGTAGCTATGGCGGAGCTACTCTTCTCATTGTCAAAATAACAAAAGAGTGTATGTCTTGCTCTTTGTTATAAACTACATAACACCATATGAGTCTTATCCTTGTCGCCTTGAAAGTGCCAAACCTGAAACTTTTGTCTTTACGTTTCACGACGTTGAGCAACAAGTTCCACACTCAGCTTCCTTTAAATAGACCCATGAATGATGGGATATCATTCATGTAAGTTCTTTTAAAGAACCTCATCTTGATTCACATCAAGGTCACCTTGGTCATATTATCACTTACTATGCCACCTTGATGTGAATCAAGATGAACTAGTAAGTGATAATATGACCAAAGTCACTCCCACTGTGCCTTAGTCATCTCACTCTTAGTCTCATCTCTACTCGCTCTATAGCGCTAGAGGCGATTACTCATGTGAGAGAGTCAATCAAGTCTATCTACATACATCATTTGAATCGTGCAAAGCGGCATTTTCAACATATTCATAAAACAACAACAAAAACAAGCGAACCATGTGAAATGCTCTTTATCTTATTGTAAGAATATCACAAGTGTTTTGTTCCATTCAATCACATCCTACATAAGCCTAGGGATCTCACATGTCTCACAAAGGCATCCCTAGTTATTGGTTTAGTAAATGAATTACGCAACCATCTCGTTGGTAGAATATGTTTGAATCTTCCCATGATATTTCGGATCCTTGCTTTTAAGCGATGCAGTCATCTTTGTCATAATAAAGTCCATGAAGTTCAAAGTTGTTTTAACAACCCATATGTCTTGTAAAAAATCTTCTCATTAGCGCTTCTTGTATCACAGGTAAGCTACATGATACCACTTCCATCATTGATAAGGCTATGAACTATTTCTTGCTGCAATGATATTGCCTGATCATTTAGCTAGAGCATATCAGGGCGTTGATTTGTGTTTATTAGGATCGCCTCCCCGATCGACATCGTATGTGATCAATCTCAAATCTCTCCCTTGGTAGCACATCACATAATGTAACACCCCATCCCGGGAGAGTGTACAGTACAGGATACTGTAGGGGTGTATAAGAGCACTAAGTATCGCATTGCAGTATTTTGGAGACTAAAGTAGGAAATGATAAATTATGGAACCCGGGATTTGTGTATGAGAACAAGGGTACAATGGTCATTTAGCAAATAGGATATAAATATAAAAATCATTAAGTGTAGAGATGGGCCATAGTAAGATTTCAAAAGTTGAGTATTGCAAAAATTTAAAGATGAGGTTTTAAATTGCAATTAATGAATATTTTAAAGGAGAAGAAAAAGCCAAAATTTCCATTTTGGTCTCATTTCTCATTTGGTTAGGGCTTCACGGTTTTGAGGAGGAGGAGAGCCAAAGAAGAGGAAGAGAGAGGAGGAGAGGAGAAGCCCGAATCAGGTATGTTGTGCTTAGAATGAAGTGTATTGGATTTTAGGGCTTTGGTAAGGAGAATAGATGCTCAGCTGATGCAGGTTTTGTCTCAGCTCGCGTGAGCGGCTTTGAATTGTTAGGTTATGAGAGTAAAACCCCGATTGGGAGAAAAATAAACGTGGAATCATCAAATTATATGATGTTTAAAAGAATTGAGGTGGATGTGGGGTAGAATTCTTGGAGTTTGGCTGGGTTTTTGAGGTTTGAGGTTCGAACCATCAGATTTAAGAGTTGTGAAGTGGTTTTAAGATGAATTCCATGATAATTCTTGAGGTATATGAATTATAGAAGTTGTATGATGTTAATTGTAGCAAAAGTGGCAAAAAGAAGCAAATGCGGAGCGTTTTCGGAAGGTGTACGAATACATGAAACATTAGTGTACCGGTACCCCACCGGCACAAAAGTATGCGGGGCCACATGAGCCGGTGGTGTCTTGGTACACCTGTTCTGTTTTTCCTGTTTCGACCAGTTTTCGTATTTTAGCCATAACTTGCTCATTTCTTATTCGATTTGAGTGATTCAAGTGGCTACTTAAACTAGACTTCAAGGAGAACCAAACCTAAAGAAATAAGCATTGTCAAATTCACAGATCTAAATATTTAAAATTCACCCAAAGTGGGGCCATGTGCAAATAGTCTGCATCGGCTTTGGACATAGAGTAGTCGGGTTGTTTCGGACGTGGCAGAGTTTGGTGCTCGGGTGGGTGATTCAGATGGAATAGAACCCTTAGCACCTTGGCTTTAAGAAGTATGAGAGTGTGACTAAGTCTAGGAGAATACGTTAAGTTGTCTGATTAATATGCGTCGTATTCGTTTGAGTTGTAGGTTAAAAACAAAGGTGGGGAAAAGTGTGGGCTTGTGCTCTCAAGTTTAGCAAGCAAAGAGGTGGAGTGTTCTAAACTCATTTTCCAAATCTTTAGTGTATTATTATTGTGCCTGACTGTTTACAACGGTATTTCATGGTTTTGAATGCAAACCATTTCAGAAGCAAGCAATGAGTTAAAAAGCAAGCAAATGGTTTTGAGTTAAACCATTTTTAAAAAGCAAGCATTGATTTGTAAGTGTAAAACCCAATTTTTAAGCAAGAAAGCAAGCAAGTAAATGGTTTTTGAAAAGTTAAACCATTTTCCAAGTAAAAGCAAGTAAGTGAATGGTTTTGAATAATTAAACCATTTTTTAATGACAATGAAATGGTTTTAAATTGTAAACCATTTTTGAAAGCAACAACCAGCAAAAAAGAAAGTTTGCAGCAGGCCTTCCATAGTTCTAAGCAACCAGCCGTCAGTATTAGGTACATGCGGTGGTGTTAGGATTTCATACATGCATTGTAGTTTTGCACAGTCGGCAAACTTAGGGACGCCACATCGTGCATTTAAGGAGACCATGGCACGTCTGGGAGTATATAGTTATGAGCTCTAACTAAGTATGGTGATGGCGACACGAGGTCAATTCCATATAATTGGAAAAAGGTGGCCAGCGGACAAAGGTCCTTTCCAGAGCCTCAGTTGAACCTGGGTTCCGTGTTCACTAGAGATGCAATAAGCAAAAATAGGCCCCTCCAGTGGTTGATCTTTATGAGCATGATATCTGATTTTGAAAATCAACCATTGGTTCCGGTCGCCTAGGCTTAGGAGAGTTTTTGCTTGTGAGTTGGTACAGACTCAGTTTAGATTTCAAAGCGATCGGTTGAGCCAAGCTCCGGGTGGGTTTTATTTTCAAAGCATGCGGTTGAGCAGAGCTCCGTTTTATGAAAAAGTTTTGAGAAACTTTTAAAGCAAAGGATTGTGAAAGGTTTTAAGAAACTTTTCAAACAAGATAAAGCAAGCAAGAAAGAGAAATTATGAGAAGTTTTATAAACTTCTAAGTAAGCAAGCAATAAGAGTTTTACAAGCTTTTAAAGAAAAGCAAAACAAAACAAGCAAGTACAAAGCAAGCAAGCAAAGAAAAGTTTTAGAAACTTTAAAAGCGAAAGAAGCAAAGCAAAGTAAAGCTTACGGAAAATATTGTAAAAGAGAGTTTCTACGTTTTGAGATGTTTAGGAGAAAGAAAACATTTATCAAAGCATACCTCAGGCTCGTTTAGCTCATTATTTTATTATTTTAAAACTATTTTCCGAATGCGAATACATAAGGCCATTTGGGTATGATAAGTTTGTCACGACATTGTACAAGTCTTTGTAGATTAAGAATATTTTGTAAGGAAACACTTTGAATATGTAATGGAACATATGAATGTACATAGTTTAGTATTGTGAGAATATGTTTAGTATGCTGGTTGCCATATTTGGATATAGTGTAAACTTGGATGTATACAGGATTTGGAATTATACTAGGTGCGTAGATCATCTTCTTAGAAGTTGCTAAACTAGATTTTCAAATCGAATTTGAAAAATAAAGAAAAATTTTTACTAGGAGGTTTTATGGCTGTACGGCAGCTTCCGCGGGAGTTTCTAGTCGTTAGAGTGGCAGTGAGTTTAATGAGTGGTATTTGCAGCTATGCCCAGGAAGGGGTGGGGGTGTGTCCACATAATCTTGTTCCTTTTAGATATCTCAAAGTCCTCTTACTTGTCATCCGGTATTTATATGGATTAGATTGAAATAAGTTTGCTAACCGCTTGACGTAGCATGTGTTTGGACATGTACACATCAATGCATACATCAGAGACTTAGATATGCTTAAGTGAAGGTACTTTAGACATTTGCTCTTTTTCTTCAGGCGACTTGGGACACATATCAAGACTAAGGCTCAAATTTCTTTCAATAGGGTAATGTTTGCAATCATGCATATGGTAACGCTTCAATATTTTCTTTATATACGTCTCTTGAAAAAGAAACTGGGAGCGTTTTGAGTAATCATGGACCTTAACACAGTACATAGCTAGCCTCCCCATGTCTTTTATTTCAAAAATTTGATGATATAACTGGTCACATCTATCAATTTCTTATCATTTCGGCTATTAATATGTCATCGACATATAAGAGGATAAATTATGAAGTGGTTCTTTGAACATTTAATATACACCTGTGATCCTCTTCCATCATTGTAAAGTATCTTTCAACATGGCAGTGAAATTTGAGGTTCCATTGTCTTGAACATGTTTAAGATACCAGATGGATCTTGCAGGCTTGCAAACTTTGCGCTCTTATTAGCTGAGCTTTCGAAAGTCCTAAAGGTTGATCCATATAGATTTCTTCATCGAGCTCTCCATTAAGGAAAGGAAACTTAACGTCCATTTGGTATAATTCTAGATCCATTCTTGCCACAATAGCTAGAATGAGGCAAATTGATGTGAACGACCCTGAGGTTAGAAAGGTCTCTTCATAGTCCAATTCTCTATTGTTGTGTGTAGCCCATACATGCTAAGTGGAGGCCTATATGTCAATTGTCTATCCGCCTTATGTTTTAATATTGAGAACTCACTTGTTCCAATGGTCTTTCAGCCTGGGTGTCATTAAATCTGGAGCTCAAGTTTGATTTCATTGAATTCATTTCCTTTTTCATAGCTTCAAACCACTCTTTAGCTTTAGGACCAGAAAGAGCATGTTGTATTGTTTTGGGCTCTTCTTTATCATGAGCAATCATGAAAGCTTCCCCCTTAATTTCAAAGCGATGACGGGGAATTCTCTCACGATTACTACGTTGAGGTTGAGATTGTTCATGATCTTGCTCCATAGGAACATGATGTGATTAATCACTCTCACTCGCTTAGTGGGTTAGACTTTCTATGTTGTTTGGTCTTGTAGTGTTAAAAATGAATCTTACACGTCATATGAACATTGGATCTTATTTCATGGTTGTGATCATCTATCTCATATGTGCAGATATAATAAGATAAATAAGTGAGGTCAAGTTATTTTACCTTCCATTATATCTTCCCTAAGAAGATATATCCTTTGAAGGACTCAGTATCTTAGAGATTGTTTCTTCCCCGAGGACCAAGCTTCACATATTCGCGAAACGTATGAACAAAGTTGCACACCCTTTGGGCGCGTAACGTTCAAATGGGCGTTACCTTTCCATAATTCATATAGAGTGGAAGGCAGACTTAGATAGAGTATATTTAGAATGTGGAAGCTGCGGTCATTAGTCTTTGACCCAAAGATATTAGCAACTTTGCTTGCGCCATCATTGACCTTACCATGTCCAAAAGAGTCTTATTCCTTCTCGTAATCACACCATTTTGTTGAGATGTGTAAGGAATGGTCAGTTGTCTAAGTATACCCTTTTCATCACAATATGTTTTAAATAGGTCGGATAGATATTCACGTCCTCACAGCCGATTACGTAAAGATTTGATTTTTGTGTTTAATTTATTCTGACCAATGTACTATATCTTTTGAAGCAATCCAATGCTTCAGATCTATGGGAGATCAAATAAACGTGACCGAATTGAGTGAAATCATCTATAAGAGTGATGAAGTATTGAGCTCCATGTCTTGCCCTCACATTCATTGGGCCACAAATGTCGGAGTGAATAAGCTTTAAAGGAAAACATGCTCTCTTGGCTTTACCAAAAGGAAATCTCGTTGCCTTTCCTACCAAGCATTGCTCACATATCATTAGAATTTATCTTATCTATAGATCCCGAAAATACCAGCTTAACTAATCTCTTTAAGCAGTCACCGCCTATGTGTCTAACTGACTTGTCATTTAACATCATTAACGAAAAGAATTCGCTTGAATTTCAGGTGACAAAAGCATGTGGTTTTATTGATATGAATAGTATCTAATACAAATAAACTTGGGTTTGTAGAAATCCATACCCATAAACTATGTTGTCGATAATACCTTAACCTGATCTTGTTCCAAAATATAATTTTGAAACCATGTTTAACGAAAACTACATGAAACAAGATTGACGAACCCCAGGAATAAAGCACATCATGGAGATAAGCAGGCGGCCCTTACGCATCGATAATTCTGGCGTAATTCCAAGCACATCCATTGATGTGTTCTTTTATATAAATGATCCTCGCCCGCCCGAATTTGACGCCATCCACACATGCATTGCGATCCTGTGCTATGTAGTCGGTTGTTGTTGAGTCTGGTCAAAAATGAGCGATTCTCGATCAACATTAAACAACTCTTTTAAAATGCATTATGGAAAGCGAATTTGGTCATATATTACCTTTGGCTCGATCACGTCACGAAGCGAAAGCGACGAACTTCCACGGTTAAATAATTCATGTTCTTGCTTTACTTTCTCGCAGCTTTAAGCGCTTGTGCTTATTTCCACATAGATTGGTCTTGCGAGCAAAGTGACTGAGTTTTGCTTTCCATTTCTTACGTTACATGTCGGAAGATCGAGCTTTGTTGGATTGGTCATATAAGTATAATCGCTAGACTTATCGGCGAAAGCAAATCCTCCCTCGGCTTTCAAATGTCCACCCAGACATCATGAAAGTTTTGTTATTGCCGTTATGGGTAGGTTTATCTTGAAATGCTCTAAGCATTTTAGAGAGAGCAAATTACAACTTAAGACCCTGTTGCCGTCAATTAACTTCGTGGCCACCACCCTTGGCTCACTTATCATGTTTTGACATGACAATGAGTGTTGCCTCATGGTATGATTCGGTCGAGTTCAGGAAGTTAGCTTACGCCTTCTGGCCAGTTGAAGTACCACGAATTATATCTTGGCGTCGAAGGTGAGGCTGATGATTATTTTCAAGTGTAGCATCGGATCATTTATCCATCTTTGCTGACATCAAATACAAGCAACTCTATCTTTACACTTATAGGCTTGATATACTTCCATATCTCGCCTGTGTTGGGCAATCGTTCCATGCTCAGGCTCAACCATCGGCTGCGAGATTTTCTCCACCATGTCTTGCTCTTCCAAGAGTCTTAAATTTTCTGATGCCAAACATCATAGTTTTTGACATTAGTTTGTCCCCTTGATTGAAATCAAACAACTATGCTTCTAGTAGCAACCATTTCAACTAAATGAGAAAAACTAACCTTCAACTCTGCCTAGTGACCCATAACATGTCACAAAGTTCCTAAATCAAATAATAAAACTTAGTCTTGTCGCGGAGAAATAAAGGTTATAAACTAAGATAATCAATTTCTCTACTTGTAACCTAGTTGATATATGATTAAACTTATTGTGGTTAGGAGAGACACATTCAACTCTCATCCTAATATTCCCACAAAATAATAGCATATTTGCACATAGTAAATAAAAAAGCATACAACATTTCTATTCCTCACTACATGTAGAAATAAAATGTAATTAGCATTCAACATATAAGACATAAAAGTATATTCTTATATATTTATTTTTCCTTTTTTTTTAATTATCCCATTTCTCTGGTGGCCTTCGTGTTCCTTTCTAGCAAATTCCTTTAAGTAAATGTCTGTTTGTTTTCTTAAATCCATGGGAATGCATTCATTGATTACTAGATCATCTAATACTACTTTGTATTCGGCGCTCCAATTGTTTATTCAGCCTGGCTACAATATTCTCATAGCTCAACTTGCTCACCTATTCGATGAGGCCTTTTCTCATAATCCCATGGAATGGGCAATGAGTCGAAGCACTATATACATTTGTTGTTCCACAGACAACTCACTTAGTGCTAAATTGGAAAGTACATAGAAAAGTTCCACAACTTATCATACATATGCAATGTGTTCATCTGATGATGATTTGAGTCTTTCTTATATTCATACATTCATTTATGGCGATCATATTTTGTTCTCACTATAACTATTATTCCATGCGGGTATTGAACAATTAGAAGAAATAAACAACTCAACATTCCATCTAAGTCGAGTTCGATCAACATACACTAAGTCACACTAATATATATTGAACTTTATAAAATATCAAATGACCTCAAGGTTTGAAAGGGTACATTCAATAAATTTAAAAAGAAAGTAAAAAAATCAAAAATGGAGTTCGAATGTGGTCGAATGGACTAGTCAAAGTTGTCGGTCAGCCAAATCAACGTACGCTTGACTTCCATGTCATCCAGATCAATGTGAATTGACACCGGCGTCACGTGGGGCCATCATGTCGACGCCGTTCGTTGAGGAGCTGAGTGGCGCGATCAAATGTTGTCGTGGTGCTCCATTTGCCCATGTCAGATCCGATTAACGACCATGTCGACAACACGTCATTGGTGGTCAAACTAACATCATACGTCAGAGTAAAGGTGGCAATTTAATTAGGCGGCGGCCGTGGCCAGGGCAAAATTGTGGCCACCGAGCCTAAATTCAATAGCTGGCATTAAATCGAGTAGGAGTGAGTGGGACGAGTGCTACAAGTGATTTGTTTATCGGCTGACAGGTGGCCGATTTTTCAAGCCAATAATTTAACTTATTTGCTTGGGCCACAGTGGAGTGGGCGGGATTGTATCGAGGCGAGCTAAATTTCCACCTCTACGGGCCGGTCAACTAGCACGTCATTGCCTTTGTCGGTCATCAAACACCGACATCGTCGTAGAAAAATCTTTAAGCAGAAAATTCCATAAAACTTTAAAATCTCTAATTCAACCCCAACTCAAAGTACCAAAAATATACTTTGAAAAGTTCTTGTGAGATCTTTTCCATCCATACCAAATTTACGGAAACGAATAAAGAATGAGTGCGAAAAGAAAAACTCTTTCTTTTTTTCCTTTAACAAATTAAGCAAAGAACATCATCTCAGGCTCTGATACCAATATAAGTTTTCACTGGTTTGCAGCGGAAATAAACCATACTTACTTGTCGAAGTGTAGATCTTGATAACTTCAATGCTGAGAATCGGATCATAACTAGAGTATGTTTCTAATGTTCCTAATACAAACACCACTTTACGTGGTTGTTGGATGATTCCTCAAATAATGAAGATTCTTACCCCAAAGCTTATATATTATTTCTCCTTCTATAATTCTCTCTTAAAAAAACTAACGAACCCAAGAAATGAATCAGAGTCATCATATTCTTATAGGCTTTATTTCATGTCTTTTCAGAAAATACATGTCTTCTGTCAGGGAAAACATCTAATGGGTCTTGGATCGGATCAAGCCCATATGAACAACTCATGCCAATAACACAAGGAAAGCATAATATCACTTTGAAAAGACTTTTTTCAGATTTTCTATGTTACTACATGATTTTTATAATCAATTACATTAATTTACCATTAGAACTACATCTTAAAGTTGATAATAATAAGATAAGATCGATACAATATGAGACCATTTCCCCAACGCTCACTTACTGCCTAATAATTTTAAAGGATCTTTTCATACTCAGTGCAAATCTTAGCTTGCCCACTTGAAAGGATTAGATATGAGTGCACTAATCTTATTGGGAGGGGTCAATATCAAAGATCCAATCAAGAAAGGACAACTTTATCTGCCACAATATAATCTTCCTGGTCTTCTTGTTCAGCACTTGTATTTGTCCTTCGGAAGTATTTATAATATATGTACTGCAATATAATCTGTTATTATTTGGGTTAAGGTGTATTAAACAATGAACATATGTAAACTAGCTACTTGCACAGCAATTGGATTAAAATAAGCTTTTCCTAAAGACGATCAACGAAGGATACAAATAAGTCAAGCATCACACAAACTGCAGCATCCAGTAACCAGGGCATATTCGCTTTAATTTTTCCCCATTCTGTGGTTCTTTTAAGAATGCCATCCATCAATTCAAATAATTTTCAAGTCATGAATATTTCCATGATCAATTCAAAAATAGCTCTAGAGAGATTAAAAAAAAAGAAAGAAAGAAAGCACGGTACCTTCCCACATAAGTCACATTTGCAATGAGTGCAAAAACGAACATGAGAGGATTCAGGCCCTAAATAATTTCAAAAACCAGAATATCAAATGATGCCTCAAACATGGGAGTACATAGAATGAATCACCAGAATGGCAAAAGAGCATTACCTCCACACTCCCCCTTTTAACCTGATTAGCATATCTTGTGACTTTTTATCCAGAAACAGAGACAAATCATAGAAAATGATTAATCTTAGAACAGATAAATGTTGCATCGATCTGGTTTTGAGGACAAATCATCACATACATTTAACCATATCTGAGGGAGACGACCGCCCATGTATATAGCAGCCATTAACCATCCCAACCATTGCCCGAAGGCACTATGCTCCAACCCGCTTTCCTGCAATGTAGAATAATTAGATCTACCCTAAGCACTTCGAAAACACAAAGCAACAGATTTTGGGATTGTTTGGTTCCTACTTTTAAGAACAGTTTTTTGTTTGTAGAATATCAAAACCTTTGTTTTTCAAAAAATACTAAAATGATGTTTTTATGTTTTAAAAAACTGTTAGAACATTTTTCCAAGAACAACACTTTAATATCAGAGTTTTGTTCCATAATACCAATATTTAAAAATATTAAAATAGTTTGAAAAAACAAATAAATATGAAAATTAGTGATGCTTAGCACTTGCGAATGACATTTCAACAAAGCCTTGTGTCCAGTCTTTATAGTTTACACTTAAAAAAGTTTCCAGCGCAGATCACACTTACAGTTTAAATGTAAATATAAATGTGTCGTTATTGGTTTTAAAAAAAAAAGTTTGGCAGAAGTAATTAGTTCTTCACGATTTAATGAGATGGAATCCACATGGTTTGATCTAAGTGCATTAGTTTGAACATTTATTTACTTTTTAAACTAATTTAGTAATTTAAAAAAAAATGCAAGTTACAAAACTCTTAGTATCAAATAAAACTTTTCTTGGTAGTGAACATACATACAATACTTTCTCTGTAAGCCGAGAGACACTTCAATCATAGCTTTACTCTGCAGAACTGAAGTTGACGGATGTAGCTAAATATATATATATATGCCTAGAAAAGAGTATTGGTAGTGATAGAATATGTTAATAGATGTCATGTCATAAATAATAAAACAAACATAAATAGTACTTCATAGAGTTGAAAACAACTAGAATGATTTTCCTTCTTGTTCGATATGTGTACAACACCGGAATTCTATTTTTGGGAAAGAAAATTCAAAATTCTGCTGATTGGCCAAGCATTAACTTTAATTCACACGGCAACAGAAGCAGTATCAAGAGAAGATAAATGGCACGTCCAAGGTTTACACATAAAATGGAATTTATATGTACTTGACGTGGAGACTTACCGACCGTGGGATTGGCTTAGGCTTGCTAACAGACTTGTTGGATGCCACATGTGTTGTGTCATCATCCGATGATGAGTCATTGTAAAGCCCCATTGTGGAAGGACCACTTCGTGCGGTTCTCAGATAAGATCGGAATGGAGGTGTACTGCTACCAGCCATTGATCTTGCTGACCTGCACATGCCAATTTTTCCTACAGATATTAAATTTTGTTGAAATGTATTTTAAAAATTAAAAAATTATTAATGGATTTGAACTCCACGTGTAGTAATAATCACGAGGAGGCGATCCTGCTTTGACCGGCCCCTTGGGTATAGGAATCCCTGAACCACCATCGATAGGTTTCAAGGGTTCTCTCTCTTCTTCAACCTATGAAAATTAACTTAATCAATTTTTATTTTTTATTTTTTCGTTTTTGTGTGGAATAGTACAGTACAAGATCATTGATTGTACAAGTAATATAATTAGTACCAAATTTTCAGATTATGAGATAATTGTTGTTTACACTTGGTTGGGTTGATCTTTCACTTACTTCCACCATCGATAGATGTGATCATAGTACAAGCTCTGCAACACTAGAACTACAGTACTCGTGGTGTATAGCTACGAACAGAAATAGAAATTATAATACAACTTTAACTAATTAATTAACGTAGCCATGTGTGTAGTTGCCGAGGTAGCTAGCACAATAGATGGTCATGTAAAATTGTAAAATAATGAATAAATAAAACGAAATCGTCGTTTCGTTTTGTGTGTGCTTTGGCTGAAACCATGAAAAGCAAAGCAGGCCAGGGAAGTGGGATTACCAGAGCTGTGTAATACTGGGTTGGTAGCTGCATTCAGGAGACAAATAACGTTCAGACCAAATGAGAAGAAAACAAAAGAGCTGGAGAAGAAACTAGTGGCTAGGCTAGTTAGAGTATTTGAGAAGAAGAATTAATACAGATGGCAGTTTCTACAGAGCCACCCAATCTGGGTCCTTTGGACCACTAGATCTCCATGGCTCTGAGTCATTGAACTTCGGTTCTAGAGCATTATCCGCTAAAATATATAGGAGTAGAGAATCCTAAGACAAGAAGTTAAGAACGCTTACCGTTGCTGGTTCGAGAACACAACCCACCAAATTGAAAACATCACTGCATTAAGAGTTTGAAGGAAAAAACATTATTTTATTTGAAGATCTGTATAATTATGGAACAGCTCAGTTTTGAGCTTTTAAATTAAGAGGGTTGAAGGGGAGAGAGAATAGAACAAACCCGGCGATCCAAGTGAGAAGAAATGCAAGAGAAACTCCATGGCTGGATTTAGTGCGGAAGTTGGTGATAATCTGAGGGATTTCTGCAACTCCCCAACAAACCAAACTGATAAGACCAAACCCAAAAGAGAACTCATCTCTGAGATTGCACAGACAGTCCCCAAAGTAGTTGTCAACCCACTCGATGCAGGGCTTCTTCTCCTTCATACAATAAGATGGCGGCATGGTTGCTCTCTCTTACTCTACCTCTTCCTACTCTGGTTCCCAAGTTTCTAAGACAATTATAAAGGGACAGAAGGCCGGGTTTCAATTTTAATTATTATAAAAAGGTAAATAAGAGGAGCCTATCATCAAATAGAGACGCGAGAGGATCCAGAGTAAAAAATTAAAAGGCAAGTGATAAAATATCAGTCGTACGTTATACGCATATTCTTCTGCTTGATGCTCCAAATTACTGCAATATATGTGTAAGGGAGGAAGAAGTCATTAATATTTGAGGTACTGTTGTAGTCATATCCTCTCCTGGGTGATGCGATGCTTTACATTTTGACGGTCCAGATTAGTCAGAGCAGCTACGAGACTACCATAGAAAAGTTGATGTACTAGCTGCCAAAGCCATTTAAAACAAGATGTCCAGAACGTGACAACACATTTTGCAAGAATATTAAAATAATGATAATAATGTCACAGGCCGAGACCACTCTGACTAGCCATGCTGGTGGGAGGCTTTTGATTTACAAGCGTGTGAGATTTGAATCCACGGAGGAAGAGCGTGCTGTCACTCATAATCCTGCTTTTGATTCAACTTCTAAATTGTGCTTACCCTTCATTTCTTGTAAGTAGTGAGTACATGTTTAATTAACATTGTTCAATATATTCATTATCTTTTTAATTTGAAAATGAGAAAATCTGAATCTAAACCGATGCCATAATTGACGGGCAGGTAATCCAAATGTGGAACTCTTCAAACTCAAAATTCTACTAAAGTCACATAAGACAGCAAATTTGCTTAAGCAATCTTGTCGCCAATAATGATATAAAAAATGAGTGATCTGGATAATTTTTATATTGTGTTTTGGCAAATGCGAGAACCAGTAACTGTTGTATCAGAGGCTTGCTCGACTAAGAGGGATGGTGCATGACTGTAGCCTATTTAATGCACCTTTATTTATATGAAATCAATTTTTAGGCACTGTCACTTGGTACAGGGCTCACCCATTGTTAGACTACCAACCCAGGAAACAAAATTACCCTACACCAGAAAAGAAGGAAAAAAAAAAAGAAAGAAAAAGAAAACTATGTTGACATACCTGAACGAAGGCCATGATACTGGGCAAGTTCATTGCTGAAACCGACAAATTCAGACTGCGGAGTGTAGATGTTTGTACTATATCTTCTCGCTTTCATCAATTGAACTGGTCCTTGATTTCATCCAGGTTCATCCTTGAGATATTAGTATTAACATGGGCGATGTCCGTCTCTAGACTCGGTGAAATGATGGAGGGCATCACTGTAAATTAAATGTTCAAGGGTTGCCTATTTGAAACCCTGTTACTCCTTGATGATATGGTTGGAAGACAGAAGGAGTCACATCCTGAAGAAGCGGAGACCAAATTAAGGAAATGACAAAAGCGGCGGCGACGGATCGCTACAACCTTAGCACCTGGAAAGCTAGCATGAAACACGTGTACCGTAGCATTGGGTCATTATTTCATGCTTATCGCTCGGATAACCATGTCATGATAATAAATGTGAGACCTAGACTTTCGTAAAACAATGTAAATAAATAAGGGCATCCCTCGTACTCGGGCTTGTTATTTTTAGGTTTGAGCATTCACTTTGTTGTTTTTCACAATTTTTATGAGCTTTATTCTTGGTACTACAAAGAATTTTAAATAGAAAAAATAAAAATATTTAATTTTTTTTTATTTAAAAAAAAGTCATGCTTAAAAGCTAAAAACTTACATCGTATTAAATAAAAATAAGGGTTAATACTTGGCTTTCCTTTATTAAAATGGTAATAAGAGACTTTGGGATAGGGCGATCTGTCGTCATTCGTTATTATTTTAATTCTTAAACATATCTTATTTAAAAATTAAACGGGACGGAGTGAGACGGTACGGGTTGACGATTTTGAAAGAATTTTGGCAGATTCAGATTACATTGATTTTGTTTTATTTTAAATTTTTATTATATTAAAATTAATATATTTCGCAAAAAATAAAAATGTTTTGAATTTTTATAAATATTTATTAAAAAACATTTAAATTATTACATTATTATTATTTATATTAAGTATAAAATAAAATATAAAAAATTATTTAAAATATAATGGGAGCAGGCGAAGCCCGGGAATAACGATATAGAGCACGCCCTAGAAGCTCGTCTTAATTTGAAAATAAATCCAAGCAGTTTAAAATACCGATTCTGAATTCGGCTGGAATACCGTTAAGGACCAACAGCGAATTTGAAATAATAATTCTTATTGTAAATCCGCACTCATTCTTTCGATGTTAAAAAATAAATAACCCAATACAATGCTATTAAGTATTGTTGTATTAACAAAAATTTATATTAGTAAAAACAACCAAAGGCCACCTCTGTCTTGGCTTCATGTAGTAGTGATTTGGGTGAGGTTCAGGCTGGAACGCAATTGATGGTCTGATACCTTAACTAATCAATTTGAAGGAAAACTTCAAATTGCATAAGATAAGGCTTTGGCGTGGCAGGCTCAAGGTGGTTTCATACATATACGACTCTATGTTTATCCAGGAGCCCTATTAACACAAACTACTGTCACAGTTTAAAAAACCTTCTTAGTGTCCCTACTTGTGTATCTGCATAAGATAACATTATAAGGATATCTTAGCACTTTTCCCCGCACCCATCATAATATTAGAAACGGAAAGGAACATATGGATAACTTTCAATGACTTTATTTATATATATATATATATATATAATTTAATAATACAACAGAAAATAAAAAATAACTTAAGCAAACAATTAACATTTTGTGAATAAATATCTATCTTTCTATTGATCCTATTTTTTTCTCTTTATTTTCCTAAGTACATTTATGTATGCAAATAGTTCAGAGGAAGAACCCAAGTTGCATTTATCAAACAATCTCATTTTGAGGTATAAATTTTATTCACCTTTCATGTCTTAAAGAATTAAACTATCATTTCAAAAATAAAAGAAATTACCTATCGATTAGAAATTAACATCTAGCAATATAATTTGAGTTATACTCCCAACGAGTTCTTTGCCAAACATATAGTCATCATGATCCATTTTGGTACTTGGAAAATATCTATTGAGAAGCAGTTATTTGCTCCATGGTTCATTTATGAGGCTTATTGGAGCCTTGTAGATTATTTTATAGACTTTAAGGTACCAAAGCCTACAATTAAGGGAATTGGCTGAGACTTTCTTTTTTTTTCTCGTCTCACAAAACTATAACCGTCTTTTACTTTTTTACGGATCGAAACGCTGTCGTTAAAAATGATGAATGATTTTTAATATTAACGTCAGGAAATGCTATTAATCCATTTCTTTCCTTATGAAATAAAATAAAGACTATGTGTTATGACAGTGCTCCACAAAATGCTGCATGAATTAATAAGGCACTGTCATAATTGTGACAGTTAACCCTTTTGTAATGTGCAAGTAATGATTTTAGTAGTAAGATAAGAGGATAGATGAAAAATTATGCGCGCACACACACACGGATAGGGATTGGTTAGGTGGTTTGGTTGCCCTCAGTTTGCGAGGTTGAGCTAGATGTAACACGTTTAAACTATTGCTCGATTAGGTTACAAATTGGACTTAATTGAAGCGAGAGCTCCTCATTTTCACGACCATCTTCTTCAACTATCCCATAGAGAAACATTTAAATAAGCTCCATTTTTCTCATGCATCTGGGTTATTTGATTTACTATCCTCCATCAGTGGAGTAAGCGTCTTTGCTCACTTTTAAACTTCGGTAGTACTTGCTTAGTTGCTACTTTCTCCGAACTCTTATTTCGTAAAAGGCCTTTTATCTTTGTCAGTAATCTATCTTGATCTCTTCTCCCTTTTAATCTAGATAGAGTTATTTAAATCCACATATTTCCAAAATCGTTTTACATGTTTACCATCACTGGTTGATTCCTTTCCTTATACATGTAGCAGAATATTTTTTGGGCTCTAATAGGTAAGATCTCCTACAGTTGGGATTTTCAAGATTTGGAATGAGCACAATTATTCCTTATATACTTCCTTCCTTAGCACGCATAGAATAAAATAAGATCTTCTTGCCTTATTTTCCAAGAAAACTTTCCAAAGCAATTGGTAGCTAGCTAAGGTAAGGTCCACCTTTCCTTATGCTCGGTGATACATGGCTCATGACACATGAGAGGCAGTTTAACTCTGACATCTACTACGTCGGCGGATGAGGCACTTTATGATTTTATTTTTGACAAAGGTTACGCGATAATGATATCTTAAAACAACACCACCACGCTGGCATGTTTTTCGCAAAAATAAAGTTTGTGAATCACCAAGAATATTGTCAGCCCCCACCACACTTTTTGAGCGACGGAGGGCGACGAGGCCAGGGCTGTGGCCTGTTTTTTCGGACATTGGGTGGTCATTTCGTAAATACACACACACACACACACACACACACCACACACACACACACACACACATATATATATATATATATATATATATATATATATATATATATATACTCTCTCAGCACTACCATCGTAGTGGTGTTTAAAATGTCCTGTACATATACATGCCTGAGTCTCATTCACTTGTACTTATACAAATTCCACTATTAGCAAAATTATTCCATTTATATTACAAAATAGAGACAAAAACCTACATCAGGTAAAGTTCTACTGTTGTGTTGACCCTGACAGATGCGGAACGCTATGGATTCTGCACCTACACGGATAAACACCCATGCTAGGCTTATAACTTAGTGGGAAACAGATAACAGTTATGACCACTAGAATTGGTCACATGAGACAGGAAATTGAATTTGGAATAGGCGAATGGTAATTTCGTTCTGAAAATTGTAATTGCGGTTAAATACGTAATTAATTCTCTAGATCTCGGATAGTGAAGCAGATTATAAGTTGGAATCGTCTCGTAAAATCTAGTTATACGCGTAAAATTTTGTAATTTTAGAGATAGTTGGAGTCGCGCGTTTCTGGCGTCGTGTTTGGGTCTTGGTAAAATGATTTCAATCTGACCGAAGGCACATATAGCATGTACTCATGTACCATAATTGAGGTATGAGTAAGAGAAATGATGAAAATGGACGGTAGAAGTGAGTGGGAATGTCAAAAGCCCCAGGAGAAAAGAAATGAATTAACTAAATTAAAAGGATTAAATGAATAAAGGACTTGCAGTAGCCAACAATGGCGTTTTTTAGAGAGAGGATGTCCTCCTTCTCTCTAGAATATCGGAAGATCCGATCGTCGGCGGGCTTCGGGGCGAGAAGGAAAAATGTTCTACGCGGGGCAGGCTACGCGTGGACTCCGGGATCGGGAGTTTCTTCAAACTCCTTGAGGTAGGATTTTCTCCCTAATTGGGTTTTATTCCCATTTTAAATGTTTTACTAATGTTTCGGTTGAATGAGGCCGTTAGGGACAGTTGGATTGAGTCCCCGAACATAGGGCGAATTGTGAAATATTTCTTTGCCATGGAGCAGCTTGTAGTGGTATGGGCTGTTTAGATGTAGGTTGTGTTGATTGTGTATTGAATGGTTTGCTTGGTATGCATTGGGCCGAGAATGGCCGGGTGGTTGCGGGGTTCACGAGGTGAGCGGATTGGATGTCGATTTTTCGGGAATAGTAACCGAGGGTTTCACTATTCCCAAAACAGTGTTCTAAAATAATATTTTTGGTGAAAATATGTGTCTGGCCGAGTGATTTAAATTAAATCGCTCGTGTTTGATCATTACCCCAAGTGAGCTAATCTTGATGCTTGAAATTGATTAATTACATGACATGATTGTGTGATTGGATATTATGCGAGTATATTCATGTTTATATATTTGCATATGATTAGATTGTATTGGGCTATCACATGCATTCCATATGCCTTTGGAACATCCTGAGACTATAGGAGTTAGTGCATGAGATGAGTATTATAAAGAAAATGGATTGGAGGTAGTCTAAAAATGTTAAGTTATCGTAGGTAGTCCAAACTAAAAATATCGATCGTCGGGCGGCCCGATTGATATTCCTTCGGAGGTGAATCCACAAACAAATAATATACCAGCGAAGTCGGAGGCGGCCCCGAGTTGATATATATATTCATCGGAGGGTAGTCCCTGAAACAACTTAAATATATCAATCGTCCGGGCTGACCCCGATTGATATATCTCGGAGGGTAGTCAACAAATATAACATCGAATGGTCCCAATTTATAACATCGGAGGGTAGCCTACAAATAAAACATAATATTCCATACGAGGCTTAGGCGAGTGTGAGAGAGATATTGAGGACCGGGATGAGTTGGTCATGTAGACATTCAAGTAGGATATTCACATTGTGAATGTGTGTGTTTAAGTAGACGTTGCTAGCTGCTGGCTTGGGTGGTGAGTGGCTACTTGGGCGATTCTCCCTCTTGACTTTAACTCACCCGGGTCGTGGGATCCCCTTTATTTTACATACGGGACGTGCGGCGAGGGGATGGCTAAATCTGAGGCCAGAGGATTAGAAGAAGGTCAGATTATTGGCTTTGATGTATACATGTATCAGAATGCTTTTCATTTAATATATGTTGTATGAAGTAAAACATATTAACTCTTGTAATTATTGGGTATATGGTTGGATTCATAATTACGGCATGTATTGAGTACTTGTTATGGGCCCCCAGTGGCCATGTGGATATATATTGCATATATTGGTGTTGGGACGGGATATGCGATTTTGTGTATTGGGTAGAGACCGTGCGAAGGAGCTCTGTAGATTTTGAAGTGGCGTCAGATGGCAGGCCGCCACTTGTATTAATGGGTTGACGAACAGTCAACGGACCCTCGGGTTTAGGCGTCCTGACTTGGTATCCCGAGCTTGGGGTATCTGTCTGAATACCTAGGAGCTGGGTTTGGGTATCCATCACCACTAGGTGGTTTGATGTGGAATATGGGTATATGGAAACCTATAGATGAAAATTTGGAGAAACAGGCCATGGTTGAGGAAGAACATCACCACTAGGTGTGGTTTGATGTTGAGTTTAGGTATGAGATTGCCTAGGAAATCACAGGGCAAAACTAGGACACTACTTGCACGTGTGTTGAAGTGTTTTGTGTGATTTGATGAAATATTGTATGATGGTGTGTATGCCATGTTGTATGTGTGTTGTGAGATGTTTGTGTGCTTAGTGATTAGCACATAGGAAAAACATGATGTGTTGGGAAAATTTTTGAAGTTTTTACAGTGTGTAGAAACTAGAGTAAGAGAAGAAATTGTAAAGCCAAGAAAAATAAATTTTACTAAATTTATTTGATGAGAATTAAAGAAAATAATTTTCTAAGATTTTACAAGTGGTAAAATTGAAGAAAATGAAGAAAATAAATTTTATAAATTTATTTAGTGGAGAAAAATTTTTCGATGGGAAGCTGGAAGAAGAAAGAATAAATTTTATAAATTTATTTTGTTATGAGTGAGAAAATAATTTTCTAAGGTTTTATGGGGTATAAAAATTTAAGAAAATGGGGTTAAATAAATTTTTATAAATTTATTTGAGTATTAAAAATGATTTTTAGTGATTTTTGGTGATTTTTTCATATTGCTGGAAATAATGAAAAAAAAAATGATAATAATAATTATAATGAAAAATAAATAAAAAATTTCTAGGCAAAAATCGTTTTTGGGCTACTGCCCAGTTATATTGTGAAAAAAATAAAATTGTATTGCAATATTAAAATTTCATTGCAAGCAATAGGTTGCAGGAAGATTTTTGTATTGCAAGGTTTAAGAGGATATATTGCAATAAGTAGGGATTTGTATTGCAAGGTTAGAGGAATTGCGATTTGGGGAGGCGATTAATCACGATAAAAGTATCGTGGCGGGTGAAACTGGTTTGGCTAGTTTTGTTTGCAATACAGATGTATTATGGCTAGGTAGGCTGGCGGTGGCCAGCCTTGAGCGTGGCCCGAAGACACACGTGCGCGGAGCGCCGGCACGGCCGGCTGGGCGCCGCGTCTGGCTGGCCGTGCACTCCGCGATACGGCCGTGGGGCTGTGACACGGCGGGGCAAGGCGCGCGAGGGCGGGGGGCAAGGCCTTCGGCGGCGGCGCTGAGGGCGCGGTGACTGCGACACGGCGGTGGGGTTGTGATACGGCGGGGGCCTCGGTACGACTGCGTAGGCTTTGCCCGCGATCGGCCGGGCGTGCGCGCTGGGCGCCCGGTGCGCACACAGTACTGTGAACTTTCTTGGGTGCTTGTGCATACGGCAGCTTTTGAGCGGTTTTCGACTAGATGATATTTTTGGGTCACCAGTTTGGACAGATTGTTCATGAACCTTTGTTCATAAAAAAAATATTTCTAAATTTTTTTAATTAAATTAATTAAAAATAAAAATAAAATAAATAAATTTGATAAAATGTCGGAAAAATAAATTTTCAAAAATAAAATTTTTGAAAATAAAATTCGATGAAAACAATATTTTAAATGAAAAATCGGTGCCTTCTGTTTGAAGTCTGAGACAATGTGTATACAGCGAGTTATGTGTATGATTAGTATCTCGGGGTACGTGGTTATGCCTTAGAATCTGTGGATTACTTCTCGTTTGGAAATGGTGATTCTTGTGATAGTTCTTGTCACGAAATTATATGCGTAGTTGTAATGCGTATAGGAAAGGGTGAATGCTAAAAGGTTAGGAATTTATGACCTTAGGGATTTGGAATACCCGAAATGAACAAAGAAGCAGGAATTTATCGGATGTAAATGAATTGAGTGGTTGGGATTTAACACCACTTAGGAAATGAGCGGTCGGTTCATGGTTGTCGAGTCCCAGTAGTGTCGGCGTCTGCATTACTAGTCGGTAAAATGAAAGAATAGATGACTCTTGTTGCGTGAGCGGTATAGATGGCTTAGTAGAAGGCGAGGGGCGTGAAGGGGCGTCCCGCGCGGGGGCGCTGGTCGAGGCACCTGGGCATTTGACCCGACCTGCAGGCATTTGAGCAGCGAGCCTTGTAGGGCGGTAGGTGTAGTGGGCTGTTATCGCCGCAGGATAGCATAGCGGTGGTCGGGGAGGTCTGTGCTCCGGAGGTTTAGGACCTTGACATCCTCAGACATTCTGAGAGGGAGGGCCAGATGGTAACGGACCATTGGTTTATCTGAGGCTTGAGAAGGTGTTAGAGGCCGCAGGTGCCTCGACCTGACCGGGGATAGACTAGTTGCGTTCTAGCTAGAGGGTAAAAGCCCCGAATATGGTGGAAATGGGCAGGACCTCTAGAGACCTTAGAGGCCGTTGTACGTGAGTCTCCCCTAGGGATTAGGGCGAGAATAAGAATGATAGGTCGAGGTTGCGAGTTAGAGATCTCGAGGACTCTACTCACAGTGGACCTAAGGATTATGGACATGTCAGAGTTCGAGGTCATCCTAAGGATGATTGGCTGATAGCTTGCAGGGTCGTTATCGATTGTGAGCGCAGGAGGGTTCACGCGCTATGCGCGGGACCCCGGTAATCGTATGGTATTTCAGGGGGGGCAGGCATGACATTTTGCCGCAGACAATATACGAGTCCAAGTATCAGGGACAGTTAGCGGGTTGGCTAGCAAGCCTTACCTTAGAGGACGAGGGGAGGCCAGACTTGGATCTACCTCTAATAGTGTGCAAATATGAGGATGTTTTTTTTGGATGAGCTACGAATTTTTCTCGTAGAGGGTAGTAGACCCCGATTGTCGAGTTACACCTTGGTACTTATGTCTCTAGGACTCATGAAATGGCACCGGTTAGTCGTAGAAACTCGAAGTCCAGTCCCGATTACAAGAGCTATTGGACAAGGGGTTTATTGAATGAGAGCACTTCACCATGAAACCGGTTCTAATTTAGAAAGAAGGCGAGACCAGCCGTGCATTGGTTACGGATAGTTGAGCGGGGTTACGACGGAATGGTACCCATTACAAGTTGGCGAGTTGTTTGACCGGGTTGAAGGCGCGGTACATTCCAAGATAGACCTTCGCACTGGTTACCATCAGCTGAGGGTTAGGGATACATATATCCCTAAGGCAGCGTTTAGGACGCGTTATGGGCACTTTGAGTTCTGGTGGTGCCCGTTGGATTGGCGAATGCGCGTGACATTCATGGATCTCATGCATAGGGTATTCGACCTTATCTAGATCGGTTTGTGGTAGTCTTCGTGGATGACATCTTGATCTACTCCGGTCGAGTGGGAGCATAGTATCACTTGAGGATTGTTTCTGACACTAGAGACCATCGGTTGTAAGCAGGATTCGATGAAGTCGCGAGTTTTGGCTTCTTGGGTGAGATTTTGGATGCGTGGTGTCGACTGGGAGTGTCGGTCGACCTAAGAAAGGTTGAGGCGCGTTGGGAGAGGCCAGAATCAATCTTCGAGTCGTTGTTCTTGGGATTGGTGGGTGTCTGAACATGAGAATAGAATTTGAAGTTATTATCGGGGGGCGGGATCGTGGACTTCGCTACGGGATATGGACTCATGGTTGGAATGACCTGACCATAGAGAGAGAAATCGAGGATCTTTGGGAACACTTTCGGGATACGGGTGTTGGTAAAAAGAGGAGGATTAGCTTTCTCACTAGTTCGGGAAGAGCGAAGACCTGCTTCACACTAGTTCGGGACTAGGCGGGGATTGAGCATGAGTGGCGGGGATTGCCCGAGAGACGGGGATCGAAAGCTTTGGGACGATCGATCCTGAGTTAGGCTGTAGAGTAGGAGGGCTATCTGCGGTTCATTCCCTCCCAGCACCTAGTGCGGGTCGGAGGGGCAGTTCCAATTTGATTGTGTTAAGCGAGCACTTCAGCCCGGCCACGGATAGACGGAGGGCGGGTGGTGTGAGGGACGAATCGGGGTTATGCCGACGACGTAGTGGACCTTAGGGTGGTAGACATATTGGTTGTTGATGTCGGGCTTGACATGGGTGAGATAGTGACCATTGGGTTGTCGAGTGGTGAGACCTTAATGGGTTGTCATACTCGACACGGCATTGGATTTAGGACTTAGAGGTTAAGTACTAGAAACCAAATATAGATGTTCTTCCACTAGGATGTAGGGGAGGATTGGCCCCGGATAGGTGGGATTATGATTGAGAGATCTCTAAGGTGCTGCTCATGGTGGGCCGGGAGTGGGTGCGGTATGGTCATTCACCACTCATGGTGAGTGTGGGTTGAGTTGTCTTTGGGACTACGTCGATGAGACTCATAGTTGAATCGAGAGATGTAAGAGCTCGAAGTGTAAGTAGAAGTTATGTAATCGAGATGAAAACATCTTGTCGAGTTATCACGTGGCGAGTTGAGTGATAAGTGGAATTGTTCGAGGGTTTGGATACCCTTTGGACATTGCATTGGATGTTGTTGAGCTGGCAAGGGCTCGGCATCCATTGGATTGTCAGTGATTGTGACCTTGGAGAGGTTAGCGTTTACACACCAAGCAAGGGTTGTGTAGGGTTACGTGTGTATGAATTACATACGGGTGTTAGAGGGCATGTTGCGAACATGTGTCCAGGATCATAAGGGTAGAGGATAAATTGCCCTTAGTGGAATTCGCCCACAACAATAGTTATCAGGCGAGTATACGAATGGCACCATATGAGGCATTGTATGAGAGGCCATGTGAGACCCCAGAAAATCCAAGATTTTGGATAAAGGGTAAAATAGAAATTTCGGTTGAAAATCCGGAATTTTTCTAGATCTCGGATGACGAAACGGACTTCTCCGTTGAACTCGTCTCTGAAATTGCTTCCGCGTCGAATTTACGTTGGATTACGGTGGTCGGGATTTCACGTTTTCGAGCGTGGGGTGGGATGACACATGGCAGACAAGGGATGCCGCGGCACCCTGAGTGTGTGACACTTGTCATCAAAAATTAGTGGCTCACAATTAAGCCATGTGTGGGAAAGGGATCCCATGGCTCACATTGAGCCATGTGGTGGATGATGTCATAAAATGGATTTAAGAAATAAGAAAAAGAAAAATGGAAAAGTGTTGGCCACACAAATGGGTAGAGGAAAGGAGGAGGAAATTGCCTCCTTTGACCGAATGATTGATTCTCCAAATTGGAGGAGAGAAAGAAAAAGAGAATATGGTAAATGAGATGAGAAAATGAAGATAGGTGAGATGAGAAAATGAGAAAAAGCAAAAGAAAAGCAAAAAGGAAAGAAAAGAAAGGAGAAGAAAAGGAACAAGAAAGGCTTGGTTCTTAGAGAGAAAAGGGAGGAAAAGGAAAGGAAAGGAAAAGGAGGATTTTCGGGTTTCGGAGCGATGACGTTCGAAAGTTCGAGACTAAAGTTGGTGCCTTGTTAGGATCTACGTGTGGACACCCGAAGTTGGAAAGTTTCTTGACTTCCAAGAGGTGAGATATTTTCCTACTTGGTTTTACTTGTAACAAAGGCTTTATAATGGCAGGATTGCTTATGGGAGGCGAAAGGCCATGTGAATTAGTTCAAGCCTTGGGACTAAGAGGTATGGATTTCATGAGGGGCGGTTTCGGATTATGGGGTAGGGTTTGAACTAGAAACCGAAGGTTTCATTATTATCAGTTTGTTGATGTGTGTGAATGTTTGGAGCCGGATTGGTTTCCATGTTTGCTAAGGGCGTATGAGTACCTGTTGAAAGGTCTGAGTTGGTGACTCGGTTGTGTGTTATGGCTTGCTTAAATAACATGCAGTGTGTAGAAATATGATGTTGATGCATGCTATTTAATGTATTAACATGATTTGCATGGAGGTAGATTATATGTATAAATTATAATTTTCCATGGATTGTAAATGTTTCATGTAGTGCTCATTCATGCATGTAACATGAGGAAAATGCATTGGCATCATGCATTTCATATGCACGGTCACATCGCGTCAGGTCGGGTGTGAGTGCGAGGGTGAGGTTTGTTATTCATCGGTGTTGGTGAGTAGATTAGTGAACTCGGGAAAAATGAGACAAAGTCAAGGTAGAGATTCCACGGTATGTAAATAATCCAAAATGATAAATTACATGTTTTGGGCGGAGCAAGTTGGGGTAGATCCCCCAGGGTGAAAGTCCCACATTTTATTCACGGTTAGACATGAATCCCAGAAGGCCGGTGTAGGATTCGTGAAAATGTTGAAAAGGCGTGCGCTCTACGATTGTGAACCGGAAATCCGTGGCCTGAGGAAATAAAGGAAAGAAGAACAAAATCGGTTTTGATAAATAAATTGGGAGGGTTTTCAATGGTTTAGTCATGGTGTGTGGCCCGGTTTTATTTCACCTTGGCATTCGGGTGTGAGGAGTCGGTTGGGACTTCAATTGGTGAGCATGAGGTCGCATCTCATGCATGATATGGAAGGCATTTCATATAGAACATAATTGTATGGAATGTGATTGTTTGTTATATGCCATTGCATATGCATTTAGGTGGGGTAACCCTTGTAGGAATTTTCTCTTGGGCTTTGCTCACCCAGTCGTGGGAACCCCCTTTCGGTCTGGGGACTATCCGGGGAGGCGACGTCGGTAGAGGTACCTTATGAGAAGAAAGCTGAGGATGTGGCTTTAAATGAATATTTTGTAAATATGTATAAAGCTTTTGTAGAATAAACATGAAAGCCCATGAGAATATAGTTGCCATATTTATTTTAGTGTTGGTTCGTGGGCCCGAGGCTATTTTTACTCGAATAACGTCTCGTGATACGGATATGGGCCACTCAGCGAGTTGGCGGGTAGTCAGCGGACCCGGATTTAGGCGTCACAGTATGAATCCAGATTATGTTGGGTAGAGGTGAAGAGAGCTCCATCACTTGGTCTGATCGATTAGAGACAACTCACGAGAAGGTGAAGCGATGCGATGGCGTCTTCTCACGGCTCCGAGCGGCGGAAAACTATGCTGTGTGCGGCGTCGACCCTTAGAGTTCGAGGTTGATGATCCGCGTTTCATGAAGGTGAATCCTTAGAGATGAGTGGTCGGGTTCGAGCAAGCGGGAAAGTATCGTAGGTTTATTGAGCTTCGAGATACTGAGAGGATGGGCGTAGCGTCTGGGTTGGCGTTACCGCCCGGTATGTCGGTGTCCACGAGGTGTTTCACGTCTCCATTACCAGAAATACTCGGATCAGCTCATGTGGTGGATTGGGGACCGATTGAGTTGACGATGGGACCTTTGAGGAGGGACCGGGGTGCGTCGTTTGTAGCCAGTGATCGGGTTTGCGAGCGCAAGGCCAGGTAGGGCTAGTGAGGTGCTATGGGCGACCTTGTGAGGTGGAGGGTCGGCGATGGGAGGCGAGGACACGATGCGGGCTACATCCACCCTCTTGTTTAGGGATGAAGGTCGTGGTTTGAGTCGTTTAAGATTTAAATGACTAGTTTACATGCATATTAGAGTGCATGTTGCATATACATGTGTTTGATAAAGATGGTTAATTTCGGAATGAGAAATTCCTTTAAGGAGGAGAATGTAAGACCCGAGAAATTCCAATTTCTGGAATAAGGGCAAAATCGTAATTTCATTTACAAAATTGTAATTGCGATTAAAAATCCGTTATTAATTCTCTAGATCTCAGATGACGAAATGGATTGTACCGTTGGAATCGTCTCGTAAAATCTAGTTACCACGTAAAATTTCGTAATTTTCTGAGTTAGTTGGAGTTGGCACGTTTTACGAGGCATCGCGTTTCGGGTGCCGTAAAATGATTTTCGATGCGACGAAAGGCACATATAGCATGTACTCATGTACCATAAGTGGTATGAGTAGAGAAATGATTAAAATGGAAGGCTAGAGTGATCAGAATGTCAAAGCTTGGAGAAAAAAATGAATTAACTAAATTAAAGGATTAAATGAATAAAGGACTACGATAGCCAACAATGGCGTTTTTATGAAAGTTGTCCTCCTTCTCTCTAGAATATCGGAAGATCCGACCGTCGGCGGGCTTCGGGGCGAGAAGGAAAAATGTTCTACGCGGGGCAGGCTACGCGTGGACTCCGGGATCGGGAGTTTCTTCAAACTCCTTGAGGTAGGATTTTCTCCCTACTTGGGTTTTATTCCCATTTTAAATGTTTTACTAATGTTTCGGTTGAATGAGGCCGTTAGGGGCCGTTGGATTAGTCCCAAAACATGGGGCGAATTGGCTGGAAGCTTATTTTCTTTGCCATCAAGCAGCCCGTAACCATGGGTATGGGTTTTGTTGAATAATAGGTGTGTTGATTGTGTATTGAATGGTTGCTTGGTATGCATTGGGCCGGGAATGGCTGTGGATTGCGGGTTCACGAGGTGAACCGTTGAATTATGATTTTTTGGGAATAGTAACCGAGGGTTTCACTATTCCCGAAACAGTGTTCTAAAATAATATTTTTGGTGAAAATATGTGTTTGGCCGAGTGATTTTAAATTAAATCGCTCGTGTTTGATCATTAACCCAAGTGAGCTAATCTTGATGCTTGAAATTGATTAATTACATGACATGATTGTGTGATTGGATATTATGCGAGTATATTCAAGTTTATATATTTGCATATGATTAGACTGTATTGGAACTGGCATACATGCATTCCATATGCACTAGAACATCCTAGGACTATAGGAGTTAGTGCATGAGATGAGTCTAGAGAAAATGGTTCGGAGGGTAGTATAAAAATGTTAAGTTATCGTAGGGTAGTCCAAACTAAAAATATCAATCGTCGGAGCGGCCCAATTGATATTCATCAGATGATCCACAAACAAATAATATATCAACCATCGGACGACCAGTTGAAATATATATTCATCGGTAAGTCATGAACAACTTAAATATATCGATCGTGGGATGCACGATTGATATATCTCGGAGGGTGAATCCATTAAATATAACATCGGAGATGGTCCCGATTTATAACATCGGAGGGTAGCCTACAAATAAAACATAATATTCTCATACGAGGCTTAGGCGGGTGTGAGGGAGTCGGTGAGGACTCGGGATGCGGAGTTGGTCGTGTAGACATTGAGTAGGATCATGCGTTGCTTGAATGTGTGTTTAAGTGGAACATTGCCGCGCCCAGGTGGTGAGTGGCCCCTTGAGGCGATTCTCCCTCTTGAGCTTTAAGCTCACCGGGTCGTGGATCCCCTTTATTTTACGAAGTGCGGGGGCGTGCGGGGATGGCTTGTCACAGGAGTAGAGGATTAGAAGGACGGATTTATTGGCTTTGGTGTATCGTGTATCGAGGAATGCCTTTTCGTTTTAATATATGTTGTATGAGTAAAACATATTAACTCTTTGTATTATTAGGTATATGGTTGGATTCATAGTCGGCATGTATATTGAGTCATTATGGAGCTGATGGCCATGGATATATATTGCATATATTGAATTTGTTTGGGACGGGATATGCGGGTTTGTATTTGGGTAGAGCTCAGGTACAAAGGAGACTCTGTAGATTTTTAAGTGGCGTCGGATAGCAGGCCTCCGTATTCCGCGGGTTGACGGGTAGTCAACGGTCCCCCGGGTTTTGGGGCGTCACACCACATTTACAGGATACATATAACATAATTCTTATATGTCAGAGTTTACGTATAACATAATTCTTATAACGAAATTTTATATCTCCTATAGGAGTTCAGAACATAAATCTTGTATAAAAGGTACGCGTAGGTACATTACAAAACATAACTGATTTCTTATGCTTTCTTCTTGTTCATTTTTAAGATTCTTGTCATATAAATGTTTGCATATGTCATATTATTCAAATAGATAACATATAAGTATATGCATGCATAGACTAGTAACTTGATGAATGATAGGGACACAACCGATGATGCAGAAGGTGCGGTATAGTATATGGGGGCGTGCCCGCCGTGTGACGTCGTAGCGAGTAGGGTGCGAGCGCGATCGAGCGTGTTGCCCGTGTAGCGGGGTGTCGTATACGAGCATGATCTTTGAAGCGCGATTGGAGGCGTGTAATGCCCTGCGTAACGAGTATCGTATCCTTTAGCGGGGTGTCGAAGCAATGAACAGAGGTGCCTATTCATTCACTAATCGGTCTTAAGTAGGCATACCATTATGTGTTTCAGAACTCGTTATATCATTCTTAATCCCATTAGCAAATTAGGGCAAGAAACAATGTTTGCCTAATGATCGGATCGCCGAGGCGAAGCGAGGTACATAATATTTTTCATATAATTTTTATACTTGTATGAACCCTTTCATTCACTTATTAGGATCATCATTAATCCAATGGATGATTGTTATAGTGCTTAGAAGAGAGGAACCAAGCGGGACTTGCAAGTGCGGCTTAGGTGAAGTAATCTTGCGCTGGCGGAGAGGTTTGCCTGGCGAACTAGAAAATGCAGTCGGACTCCGGGTTCGCACAGGCGCGTAGTGACCTGCTGCTGAGGCGGAGCCATGCACCTGGCGTGCACTCCTACGCCTAGGCATAGGGGTGTCAAGTAAAAACAGAAATGGCCAGATTTGGCCATTTTCACAGGAAATTTCCTTCAAAACAAAAACCAACTCAACCAAAACTCAAAATAAACCATAAAACTCATCTTATACCAACTAACAACACTTGACAAGTTTTCCTACACAGCAAAAACCAGAGAGATATTTCAACACAAAAGTTCCAAACATGTATTCCATACGAGGTCGAACAAGGAGATGTTCCAAACTAACCAATATAAATTTCCAAACCTAGATTTCTTCTCTTCTCTTCCTCCTTCCTCTCTTTTCTCCTCCGTAAAAGCCCTAGCCAAATGAGAAAAATCCTTCATCTCTAAGACTTTGTTTGGCCTTATACTAATTTTGACCCAAATTTATCTTCTTTTCATTTTAGTCCCCCCACTTTCTTTTATTTACAAATAAACTTATTCAAATTCTTATAATAACATATCATCTTTTCATCTTATGTTTCTTGGGTCCTGAATTAGAAAATTACCAATTTACCCTTAATACACAAATTTTCGGAAAATACAAATTTTACTTTTATTATACCCTAAACATGTAATAAAACTGTCATGGTATAATTTAAGGTATTACAAATATAATTACACAACAACTAACCATCCATAGCCAGACGAAACATGTGTAGGGACCATGTCTGAGATAATCGAAAATAAAGAACCATAAAGTAGTGTACCAACCATCATCCTGGCCCAGTGAGAGACATCACCGTAATAAAAGAAAAGGGCAAATAATATAACATATTATCTCACTCTTTGCCAAAGAAAGGTTAAAAGAAGGAAGTCAAAAATCGAAAGCGTTTAGTCTCACACTTCTTAGTGGAAATTTTGAGGTGAAGGCACACCTGGCGAAGGAGTAGGGAAGGCTGTGGACAAGAAATCAAGTGAGAGCGGGAAATAGTGATAGAAGCACATGCATCTTGATTTGGCGTAGAAAGATAATAAGCAAGCAAAGAAGCATGGTCCTTCCCTATTCCCTTAGTCAAATTTGAGTAGAACTCGAGTACCACTGTTTTCATAAAAGGCGAGACCTTCATCACTATGGCAAGCAGATTTACGCTTCCCAATAATTCAATGGCCCTTGTGGGTTCGAAATCCCGATGATGTATAATGCGTTCAGGGATGAATGATCCTATGGATCCATAAATTCCATAGCTTCGGCGTGAAGCGGGAGAGAACACAAGAAGATGAGGCGAGAAAGCGGCCCAGGGCATTTGTAGAGGTAGAGCGCGTTTGGGTGGCTATGTCGTCGGATGACTGATCTTTGAAACAGGAAGAGTAGTTCGATGAGACTTTCGAATGATTTGCAAAGAGCTAGACGTCGGTAGAGTTAGCCAGGAAGGCGATAGATCAGCCTCATTGGGAGATTGAGGTCCCTTTCTTTTTCCAACTCTATAAGGGCCTCACAGCTAGCCCTAATTTCTCCCAATCCGTCAAATAGGAGCATAGTGATTAGAGGCATGGCGACGAGGGTGGGGGGGACATTGAGTGACTCTTCAACTAGATATTCAATAAGAATGGGATTGAGTTGGGAGTCCCCTTGAGCAGATGTAGAGGGGCGTTAAGATGTATTCCTTTGACCCTTATTGATCCGACGAAACCATAGTTGGGCTGAGCATGTGAAGAAGAATTGAGGCGAAAGCTTCACTCGAAAAGGAAGGTTGCCAAACACGCTATGAAAATTGTCAAACACCGCCAAGGAAGGTTGGTCCACTCGAAAGGTAGATGAATCATAGTAAATCGGCTTCCGCTTTAGAGAGTAAGGAGAGACATAATGTGCCACGAGATCCCTCGTTGTTTTAAAGGATCTCTTGCTATCTTTGAGGCCTTAATGATAAAAAAACACAAGGCACCAACAAGGCGGGAACAACTTTGTTGATTGATTTTGTTTTTGTTTTACCTGATTTGAAGTTGGGTGCTCATTCTTGGATACACAGCCCGGATAGGTGAAGGGTTTCAAGCGAGAGTGACATCTAGTCCTTTAATTGAAAGATATTGGCGAGTTGGTATACGTAAGAACATTCTTGAATTTCGATAACTTTGTCTTGACCAGGTCTTCAAAAAGTGATATCGGAGAAATGTCGTGTGTTTGAATAAATTGAGTGTTGAATAAGATTCTTGGAGATGTTGATGGCACTAAGATTGTCACAATACAGTGTCATACTGGATGCTGCAGCATCCTTTGTGACACCATAATCTTGCAGCATGCTTTTCATCTAGATAAGTTGCGAACAACTGTTGCCTACAGCAATATATATTCTACCTCTGTTGTAGACAAAGAAATTCTATTCTATTTTTTGCTAAACCATGAAACCAAGTTGTTCCCAAGAAAAAAACACTTGCCCGAGGTACTCTTTCGATTGTTAGAGTTGCCGGCTCAGTCAACATCACAATATCCCATCAGGTTTGTAGTTCCACTGACATATTTGATAATTTTCTTTATGGAAATCGAATAACTCTCCTTAGGGCATGCCCGATAGCGAGCACATATTCCAACATTATAGCATAAATCTGGTCTACTTACAGTGAGATAAAGTAAACTATCAATCATACTTTTGTACAATGTGTTGATGTGTGTAGCTTTCGTCTCGAGAGATTTTGTATTGAGAAGTGCCCAGCCAGGTGTGTGGATGATGAGTGGTAGATTCACAAGCGAATTTCCTTGCAGTTCTTGGCACTTGGTGTGAAATGAAGGTTCATTACTGTTGTTAGACACTGGCTAGAAAGTAGGTGGGTTCGCCCAGTATAGGCTCATTTCGAATTCAAAGCTCATATGCTCCACAAAGTGATCCACCGTCCTGTAGTTTACTTTAGGCTTGACTCTCGTTCGAACTCCTGCCTTAAGATCTCCAATAATGTCTGTTGTAGATCGTCTTTTTGAACTTGTCTAGATGCTTCTTGATTGGAACCCACGGAGCTTGTTGTAGGATTCAGGCTAAGAAAGTGATTTAGCAAATGGTGAGGCATCTTCTATGTCAGGGCTGGAACTATTCCCTAGTGTTGCATCATTTGCTAAGGCATCTTTTCCGAATCTCATGGTGACATGAGTCTCGCTCATCTGACAGGCTTGTAGAGACCGGTTCCACGATCATCGATAACTGGCATTAGCTGAGTTTACAAGTTGTTTTTTGAGCGCTCGTTGATCACCATGAGCTCTTTGTTTTGAAGTATCACGAAGACACACCCTCATCACTCTTTGGATAAATTTGCTCAAATATTCAACTTCATATCACACTTCCGAACTCATGCCTTAAATATTCGGAGTTAGGTTTCTTACCTCTCCATATTTCATATAGTGTCATAGGTTTCTGGCTGGGATACACTCGATTTACAGACTCATAGCTGCGTGTTTTAGTGCTTGACCATTGTTGGAACCTTTTTAGTTTGAGCATAACACGGGCCATCTCTTATAGTGTTATATTTTTCCTTCATTCTTAAATTATGTTGAAGGGTCTTGAAGCCAGAACTCATGTCTTATGCGAGACAAAAATCGAAAAAATCGGTTGATATATAGCGATATATAGATATCCAATCGTGGTCGACACGATATCAAGGTTCGATAGTTGGTTATATGAAAAATCATCAAATATCGTGAAAATCGGTGATATATCGTCGCTTTTGATAATCATGTACGCGTTAGGAGAATAATTTCCAAAAATATCACCAAAAAATCGGTGATATTTCATCGATTTTATCGATATATGGACGATAAATAGTCGATTTTTAAAAAAAAAAAATCGTGCTGCTTTGACCTTTTCACCACGCATTCCAAATATAGTCGAGATTTCAGTTACATTTTTTAAGGAATTATTACTTTTTCGCACAATAGTTAGTTTTTCAAAAATTGATTAGTTTTAAGGAATGGTTAGATTTATAACAACGTTTTTTAAGGGGATAAATTTTTTATTCTAAATATAGTCTAACATTTAGAATTTAAATATCAAATAATAATAATAAATTATTAAAATAATAATAAACCTTAATATATTTTGTGATATGTACTTAATTACTAATATTCAATGATACTTTTACAAAAGATAAATATTATCGTATTTTTTCAAATAAAACGTAATAATTTTTTTTTTCTCAAAAAAATTAATAGTTTTTTTAATGGATAAATTTCTATAATATATATTTCAATTTTAACATTATAATTATTTTTATTGAACTATCATTTTAAGTTAGATAATAAATACTTTGAATTTTAATATTATGATTATTTTCATTCAATGATAATTTTGAAGGCTAAATATTGTATGAGCAATTTTAAACAATTTTCATCAATTTTATATAATTTTTGTTTTATGGACATTTATGTAAAAATATCCACAAATATATCCATAAAATTCAAGTACCGATATATCCGTATTTACCGATATTTTTATCCTTACTTATGTCATGTTTATTGCAGAAGTTGTCAAATTGGGAGTTCTCAAACTCTCTCCCATGATCACTCCTGATTCGTATAGCCTTCTTATGGTGGAGATTTTTTTTAAGCATCAGCTTTAAAATTAATGGTTGAAATGCATCAAAGGGTATGCGCTTTTTCCTTGAAAGTGTATCCATGAATATCTAGAAAAATCGTCAACACAAACAAATGCATATCTTTTTCCCCCAAGACTTTCAACTTTGCATAGGTCCCATTAGGTCGCATGAAGTAGTTCGAGGATCTTTGGTGGTCATGTGTTGCGTCGGTTGTGCTTCCCCGATTAACCTGAACACATATTTTTCAAGTAGATTCGGCTTTCATTTCGAATTCCCAGTCATCATCTACCTCTTATAGTTTCATTTAGGTTTCTAGGACTTATGTGACATAGTCTTCGATGCCAAATGTCTGAATTATTCATCAAGGTAGAGTAACAAGTCCTTGAAAGAGTTAGTAGGTAACAGTTGTCTGGTGACCTCTTTCCTTTCAAGAAACATAAGTTTGAGTTGTTAGTGACTAGACAACTTTCTTTTGTGAATAGAACAAACAAGTTGTCATCACACAATTGGCTAATGTTGATGAGGTTTACCTTTAGTCCATCAAAAAGTAGGACATTCTCCAGTTTAGGCATGCCTAGGACTTTCGGAGAGTTGTTTTTAAGAACTGTGCCTTTACCTCCATCACCTAACGTTATTGATTCTAAGGTGCATGGTTGTAGGTTGATTAGAAATTCCTTGTTACCAGTCATATGCCTGGAGCTACTTGTAACGCCCATCCTGCCTAGCGAATGAGGGCCATGCAAGGGTTGAGACTGGCGGGACACTGACATTGGTGGCCCATTTCAAAAACATGATATCATAATAACTTAAAACTTGTAAAACTACCACCGTAGTGGTGTTTAAATTATCTTTTACATATATTAGAGTCTCATTTACTTGTACTTACACAAGTTCTACTATTACAAAATTTTACATTTACATTTCAAAAACAAATTCATGGACCTATATCAGAAAAACTCCTAATGTCGTGTAAATACAGCGAATGCGGAATGTCTCGTGTGACGCCACGAAAACCCGAGTGTCGTTGACAACCGTCGACAAGCGGAATACTTTCGTGGATCTTAAGATGGCAGGCCTACTCACGAATCGAGGCGAGAGTCTCAGCACATGCGAGGGCTCTTAATCTGAAAGCGCATTAAACTTGATTCAAATATGAGGGTCCATATACAATTAAAATGAGTAAAAATGACCACTTGGGCCCATACATCACTATATTAAATTACATCAACTATATACCAATAAGGTTCAGAGTTAACTGCTACTCTCCATCTGTTATATATTAAAAATTTTAAAATTCTAATACATGTCATACATAATAACTATCAAAGCCACGCTGACTTTCCTTGAAAATCGGCTACTAAAATGAGTCGTCTTCTCGAGCGGCTCACATTACTGAAAAATATTTCCTCGGCGGGGTGGCTGCTCGCCCGATGGTGGAATCACCCTAGCGAGGATGTCACAATTATATGGAATATAGTGTGTGTATAAACCATTGGAAATGGAATTTTGATTAGTTCATTGACTACTTTGGGAGTTGGTTGATGAAAGAAATTAATAGGTTAATGCTTGAGGTGTTAACATGATGTCACAATTATGTGGAATATAATTGTGTGTGTAGGACATTGGAGATGAGATTGTGATTTGCTCCGTGAAGGCTAATTTGGTGATAAGTTGATATTATTGAATTACAGTGGTGTAATCGATAAGAGTGAGAATATATGCATATTTGATATATTGGTATAAAAATGGTTGAAATGGCATAATGCATTTCATATGCACCGGGTAACCTAGAAATTAGGTGTGAGTGCATGACACGAAATTTCTGAAAAAAAAACGAACATGGTTGCGAAAAGAATTTCACATGATGATTTCCGGAGAATGGGGTTGGGAGACGGTCCAACAGATCATTTCGGATGAGGACCATGACTGTTTCCGGAAGTTCTCCAACACTTTCGCCTCGGAGGCCAGATCATATTTCTGGAGCATTGGTAGTTTATTTTCAAAACGACAAGTTTTGTTTGAAAGCCAGGTATTTTCTCATACATGGCTTAGGCAAGTGTGAGGGAGTCGGTGAGGACTCGAGACATGAGAACGGGCATGTAAACATTCAAGTAGGATCACGTATTTACTTAAGTGTGTGTTTAAATTGGAGCATTGCATATGCACTTAGGTGGATAGTAACCCATTTAGGGTGATTCCACTATTGGGCGATAACTCCTGCAATAGGGAAGATTTTTCGAATTACGGGAGAGTTCAGAAAATGACTCCATTTGAAGGCGATTTTGAAGAAAGCCGGATTGTGGCTTTGGTTTTGCATAACATGTATTAGAATTGTAGATTTTAATATATGTTGAATTAAGAGAAATGTATTAACTCTTGGAACTATTGGAGATAGTTGGTTGAATATTTTGGATGAGTATTGGTTTATGGGCCCAAGAGGCCATTTTTACTCAGGTATGGGTCTTGAGATACAAGACGTATAGATTTTAAGCGGGTTGTGGGTAGTCAGCCGAGACACCCCCGGGTTTGGGGGCGTCACGACTTGGTATCGAGCTAAGGTAAATGATTGCATGGGACTCGGTGGTGTAGTTATAGGTTTAGTCGATATCGAACAGCGGCAGTAGCCGAGCTAAGATAAACGATTACCTTGGGAGCTGGTGGGTGTAGTTATAAATTGTAGTCACGATACCCGACTTCGCGACTTAATGTCGAGCTTAGGTATACGAATACCTAGGGAGCTCAGGTTTGGGTATCCATCATCACTTGGTGTGGCTCGATGTGAGTTTAAATGCGGATTACCTAGGAAGGCCTGGGAACAAAAATAAGAACACTGCATGTGTGTTTTGTGTGTGATCATGTGAATTGATGAATTGTTGTGTGAATGGTGTGCATAACATGATTTGTTATGTGTTGTGAGTGATTGTGTGCTTAGTGATTAGCACATTGATGTGTTAGAAAATTTTTTAGAGAGTTTTGATTGGTAAAGCTGGAAAAGGAAAATAAATGAAATAAATTATATAAGTTATTTGGTTTATAGGATAATGAAATAAAATTTTAATAAATTTTATTTGGTTGAGTGTGAACATGTGGTTTTGATATTTTTTAGGCCAAATGAATGCAGAATTACATTGAAGAAAAAAAAATTAGATGAAGAAAATCATTTACTAAGGTTTTTTGTAATTGTGTAAACTACGAAAATGAATAAAATAAATTTTTATAAATTTATTTGAGTGTTCTGGAAAATGAAAAAAATATATATATGTATATATGTATTTTTGGGTATTTTCCAGTAGCAAATTATGTGAAAAAACGAAAAAAAAAATGGTGCAGAACTGATTTGGGCTACTGCCCAATAAAATTGTATTGTGACATAGCCTTGTGGGTAGCAATTGTATTGCAATAGGCGGCAGTGGCTAGGGCATTGTATTGCAACACTAAGTTGCTGAGGTTGAAGTGTATTGCAACATGGTATAGTGTATTGCAGTTGGGTAGCAGGGAGAGTGTGTCACAATACACTTGGTGTATTGTGACAGGAGAGGCTTGTTGGCTGGGGAATTGTATTGCAAGACAACAGGTTGTATTGTGAGATAAGGGTTTGGCTAGGGAAGGATTGTATTCTGATGCAGTGATGTATTGTGACCAGAGGTTGGCTTGAGGTATTAAGTGTATTGTGACAGAGAATGAGGCTTGAGTGGCTGAGGAAATTGTATTGCAACATGGGACAGTGTATTGTGACTCAGTACATTGTTTTTAAGATCCCTTTGTTTGGTCTTATTCATGAATCTTTTGTTCACGATATTTTAAAAAAAAAAAATTTTTTTTTTTGAAAAATAAAATAAAAATCAAATAAAATGAGATAAAATTTTTAAAAATGAAATTTTCAAAAAAAATAAATTTTTTGTTGATAAAAATGATTGAGTATTATTTGAATTAACGACATGGATGAGTTGTGACCGTGGGTTGTCGATGTCATTGTTATGTGGTTGTCATGCAGGCACGGTCTTGGAGTTGGGTAAGGTTACATATGCACGTGAAGTTTAGATCTGTATGTGTGTGGAGTTCGGGACAGATTTTTTAGGAGGAGAATATAAGACTCGAAATTTAATTTTAAGGAAAATGGCAAAATTGTAATTTAGGTAAAAATCCGGTACAGATCTCGGATGTGAAAGCGGACTTAGTTGGAATCGTCTCGCTAAATCTAGCTACCTTTATCGATTTAGTCGAATTTTGAGGCAGGTCGGAATTCTGCGTTTTAAAACGAACGTTGGAGTGGGAATGACTTGTGCATTTTGAGTGGCGCCTGATGTACCACGTGTCAAACATCAAATTAAGTCAAGTTGAACTCAAGGTGGGACCCACGATGACACATGACATGATGTCATTGGATAGAAAAGTCAAAATAGTGGGAATAAGGGACAAAATTGGAATTTTGGCAATTGTTAATGAATGGGACAAAAGATGAACAGTGTTAAATCTTAACAAAGACAAAAAATGGGTAAAATGTGTTGTTTGGTGGTGGAGTGCGAGAAAGCTAGGTTTTGGGTTTTAGAGAAGGTTTGAGTGCACAAAACTTACAGGCAAATGTGAAATTTTGAAGTCCATTTGGACGGTCAGGTAATCGGTTTAGGCCCGATTTGGGTGTTTGTGGCATAATTTATATAATAAATTGTGTTTTGATGAGTTAGGCGAAACACCCATTTTTGTCTTTGAAGAAGATGAGCCTTTGTTCATCTTTTGTCCATTATTAACAATTGCCAAAATTCCAATTTTGTCCCTTAACACTTATTTTGACTTTTCTATCGATGACGTCATGCATGTGTCATCGTGGGTCGCGATCAACTTGGCTGAATTTAATCAGCGACAGAGTGGCACGCTGCTGTGTCGCAAATGCTCCAAGTGTCAGCTCGACGCCGTTTTGCCGAAAAGCGTGTAAAAATTCGGGGCTATCGGGTCGATGAATCGACGTGGTAGGCTAGATTTCGCCCAGGCAGTTCAGCGGTGAGAGTCACCCAAATCATCGAATCTGAAAAATTACGGACTGCCGAAAATTGCGATTTTACCCAGTGGAGGCCTCTCGAGCTCTGGCCCGGCGGCCTCTTAGCCTTTGCAGCGATGAAACACTCATGCTAAGCTTATAGCTTAGTGAGAAAACAGATAACATATATGACCACATGCATTGATCCTCAATTACAATATACATATAACATAATTCATATATCATAATATTCATATATCCGTGAAAGTTCTGCAAATCTTGTAACATAAGGTGCAGTAGGTACACTCTGAACATATGGAGATATCTTGTGCATCGGGGCAAATTCTTTTGTTTTTCGTATAATTATTTCGTATATCATGCTTTGGATACCGACATATAAATGTTCATATTATGGGCCGTGTGATGAATAAGGAGGGACCTGACATAATAGGTGCGAGAAGGTCTTTGTCGCCACGGTAATGAACGAGAGGGTGTGGCACAGCGGAGGACGTGTGCGCCATGTAATGGGAGTGTCGTAGCCTTGTGTAGAGTGTCGTAGCAACATGTAGGAGTCATAGCCTTGAACAAGAGTGTCGAGCCCAAATGAAGTGACGAAGCACTAATCAGAGGTGTCTATTCATTCACTATTCGATCTTAGGCAGGCATACAATTATGTATAATATTGAGCTTATTATATTGTTCTTAATCAATTTTTTGTATTTATATAACACTAGCAAATAATGGGAGAGAAAACAAGTCAGCCCATTTGCTTCGCCTCGGCAATGAGGTTAAAGCATTTACATATAGCATTATACAGTGCAGACCCTTTCATTCACTTATTGATATCAATTAATCAGTCCATGCTTATTGTTCAGCTCCATCGTAATCCTAACAGAGATGATGGTTTCTAAAATTAACGAAGGAAATAAGAGAAAAATAGGACTTTAGGTTCACCTAGGCGTAGGGGACCTTCGCCTAGGCGAGGACCTACGCCAAGGCGGATTAGCCTTCACAAAGGCAAGGCAAAAACTGGCAATTTTGGGATTTCGAGTTCACCTAGGCGAGCACTCCTTTGCCTAGGCGAAGCTCCTCGAGTTGGCGAAGTTCCCTTCACCTAGGCAGAGAGCTTCGAGATTGGACAAAAATGGCATTTTTGCCTCTTTTCCACTAGAAATTTCCAACCAAAACCAAACCACGTCAAAACAAACCTTAAAACTAACTTAAATTAACCAAAAATACTTTATAATGAGTTAGGGTTTTCCTAACACACACTTAAACAAAGAAAGGAGTTAGGATAGTTTCCTAACTAACAAATGGGAGAGTTCCATACCTTGCTTTTCTTTAAACTAAAAACCAGCTTTCTTCTCTTTACAAGAATAAGTAGAGGCTCGAAGATGGAGAAATCAAGCCAAAATTGCCCTTCTCCCAGCTAGTATGCCTATCTCTCTTGTGACACCACCCAACCCCCGGCATCCCTGTGTCAGGAAAGGGTGTCGCAAATTTGAGAACTATAAACTTATTACCTTACATCATTCTAAACAATTATTTTGAAAATATAAACTTACAAGAAAAAAAATATAAATATAAATATAAAAATTATCATATTACAAAACTTTTCATTGTTTTCAAAAATATATGTACATCATCTGAAAATAAACCAAAACATCATTGATGGGCACCTACTGCTATGTTGTATAACGTGTGGGGCGTCTTTTACTATCACCCGTCTCCTCGAGACCTGCCATGGATAAACACCACTTAAGCTTTGCCAAAAGCTAGTGGGGATCCATCAATATGGGCTTGACACAATAACGTCGTTACAAACACGTAGTATACGTAATCATCTAACTATACATATACATTTAACCATATATGACCTGTGCTAACCACTTATCACTAACATTTCAACATAAGGTAATAAATCATAACAATTCCACTAATTGATTTATTTGCATATTCATAACATTCATTAATCTTTAACCTTATGAGTTATGTTTCAGGTCTTATATCCTATCATTTATAATTTCACTACATTTTTCATTTCATGTAATTTCCATGTTTTATGCCTTTTATAAACATTACCAAATTTTCATCTCATCTCTTATCATGCCTTATGAGTTATGCTTCAGTCTTATATCCTATCATTTATAATTTCACTGCATTTTTCATTTCATGTAATTTCCATATTTTATGCCTTTTATAAACATTGCAAATTTTCATCTCATCTCCTTTATCATGCTTACATATTCAAGAAGTGGATCGTAAGGACGAAAACTACATATGCAGAAGATACTATCATTGTACGAGATAGTGATTTATAAACTGTATTGTATTGTATGACCTAAATGAGGCCACTATAATGATCCAAATTGGATCTGTGTCATTGACTCAAACGGGGTCACTCTGTTTGTAAACTGTATGCTGCAACATTGTTATCGTTATAGGCATGCCTATCTATCAAACTACCCAGTCACAAGAAATTATGTTTTCTTAACAATCTTTTAAGATATCGAGAAAAGCATCTCACCGTATGCGTGAATAATACGATATCGTGTATACGCATGAGATATTCATTATCAAATAATCTCTTATAAACATTTAATTGTACTTGTACTTTTCATATAACAAAAATATACTTGTAACTATATCTTTCATAACACATGTTATCATGATCATCTTATTATGATGCATTATTCATATAACAATAATTCTGCCTTCTCTGATTTCAATTTCAATAACCAGTGCTGGCAGAGCAGGTTCGAGCGGCTCTGATCCATTTTCAACTACAATTTTGACCACATGTGAGTTGTTAGACAAAGTGATCTTCTAACCCAATATATACCTATTAGTTTCTTATGGTTGAAAATCATGTTATTTGGACTTTTAATTTTTGGAGATATGAGTCCCAATATCCGGACTACTCGAGCAGTTTTTCGAGACAAAATTGTTCTCTTACTTTTAAAAACCTTTCTGAGAACAATGAGAATCAATTTTATTACCATTTCTTCATAAAAGTTGTTCTCCTAGATGTCTAGTTTACCCAAAAATTGGAATCACTGCATTTGGATCAAACTATCCCAAGATATGACTCAAACACTCAAGGCTGGTCTGCACAAACCTTAACTAACTGAAAACAGAGCTTCACTTTGATGAATTTATGGGTTCAATGGGGTCAAAATCTGAATACACTTCCTTCATGGAAGTTGTTATATAAGAAGTCTAGTTTATCTAGAAATTAGAATAACTCATTTTGGATCACCAAAACTCAGGATATGACACAAATATCAAGACTGGTATGACTGGCCAGACCAAACCAAGAAATAAACTTTGGACCCAAATTCAGGAGTCTTATGCCAATAATGAGCCTTGATGTCTTCAACCCATTTGTAGCTAAGGGAACTAGGATTCTCCTCAAATTGGAATCACTCAATTTGGAGGTCTCTAGGCTAAGAGATGACCAAATAACTCACTTAGGGTTTGGGGAAAATTTGACAGCATCTCCCCTTACCAACCCTACTTCTCCTTACACCAATTTCTTCCTCATTTGAAGAACCCAACAAACAAAAAATACCAAGCAATTCAAAATATACCACAAACCCAACAAGATTGGAAATCCCGTACCTTAAATTTCGTTCGCCAACTCAAGCTCTATCTGCTTCTTTTTCCTTCTTCTTCTCTTCTTCTTAAATACTTGCTGAAAACAATGCTTAGAATGAGAAACAAAAATGGTAGAACCCTAGTCAAAGGACCGGTTCTTTTTCTCTCCCTCACTTCCTCTTCATTTTTTCTCTCTCTTTTCTTTTTTTCTCTTTAACCAATCACCCGATTAAAGCTTAAGCCTTAAGTTTTCCTTTTCTCTAGATTTTTCTAGAGAGACATGCATCTCTCTCCTATTAGTCCTCCCTTTTTTTACTCTTAAGCCCTCCAAACTTCTTCTTCTTTTTTAATTTTTATCTCAAAATTTAGCCAACACTCTTCTTAAACAATTTCATCTATGTCCTTGACTATTAAATTACCATATTACCCTTGGTCTTTTTAATAATTCCAATTATGCCCTTCTTCTCTAATCATTTTAATTACCCAAAACATATATTTAGCTTTAATTTTCCTTAATCATAGCGTAAGCTAAGGGCAATTTGGGGTGTTACATCTCTTTGAGCAAAATGGAAGAACTTATCAATTCAATGAGGCAATTGTTTGTCTTAATGCCATTTAGCTCTAAGTTTGGTTTATTGCATTTTAGTCCTTCTTCTTCACTCTATTTACAAGTCAACTTCTCAAAATCTTACCTTAACATATAATCTTTTCACTCAATGTCCATTATGTCCCTAAATTTGCAAATTACCATTCTATCCCTTTTTGACACTTAGCTCTTAATTTTCCGAAAAATACAAATTTGACTCTTATTATACCCTAAACATGTAATAAAACTACTAGGGTATAATTTGAGGTATTACATCTCTTTGAGCAAAAAATGGAGAACTTATCCATTCAATAGACAAATTTTTTGTCTTAATGCCATTTAGCTCCAAGTTTGGCTTATTGCATTTTAGTCCTACTTCTTCACTCTATTTATAAGTCAACTTCTCAAAATTCTACCTTAACATATAATATTTTCACTCAATGTCCATTATGTCCCTAAATTTGCAAATTACCATTCTACCCCTTTTTGAGACTTAGCTCTTAATTTTCCGAAAAATACAAATTTGACTCTTATTATACCCTAAACATGTAATAAAACTATTAGTGTATAATTTAGGGTGTTACGCTACCACTACCAAAATACCATTTTTCTTCTACCTTTGTCTTTAGAAGTGCGAGGCAACCCGGGGAACCTCCCATCCTTTTTATTATCAAAACCACAAACTTTATCTTTGGGTCTTTGCACACATTGCCTCATCTTGAGGCTTGAAGTGAGCCTCCTTCCTAATATGTCCTTGTTTTCTACAGTAATAACACCTAAGTGCTAGGAAAGATGTTTTTCTCCTAGGATAAAGATCTTTACCCTTTTGAGTTTCTTCTGTTAGGACGTTGTTTCCGAGGTTCTCTCCCTTGAACCTAAGTCCACCATGGTCTTTAGATATTTTTCCTATTTCCAGTATCCGCTCCAAGGTTGTAGTGCTTGAATTCAACATACGCACAGACTTCTTCATCTGCTTCAGTTCGCGTAGAGATTCTTCTTATTAACATACCTTGTCCTAGAGCATATTGTTTTGTTTGACAAGTTCTTCTCTCTTGTTGCTCAGTAGGGAAACTTGCCTTCGTAGATCTTGATTCTCATTAAGAGCCTCCACCAGTTTGTCGTACATGACTCTAAAGGAATGGACCATCTCTGTCCTTGGAGTCCGTCCAGGCCGGTTAAGCGGATCGGCAAAGTCGGGCGCGAGACTATCTATACTATATACTATACTTTCTTTGGGACTCTTATTGACTGTTCTTTCGAGAGATGTACTTTGTACACGTAGTATAAGCAATTTACGTAATAAGCAATCATTTACATATACCCGAAAAGAACTACCCATAGGAGTGGTGTCCGTAAAAATCTATACACACATATAGAGTCCCATTTATCTATACAAATACTTATACATATACAATTTCTATTACAAAATATCGAAGTTGCGGGCGTATTTGGTGAGCACTATCTACGAGTCGGCTGCTTTCACGATGTGGAATGTCGCGTCATACATCCTTGTCTTGCATACGTATTACCTGCGGATTGAACACGTCTTAGCTTTGCGCTTAGGTAGAACATAAGCGTGGACAACCCATGCGATAATGGCCGTCGCTGACTTATACATGTGCATATCGCTAATACATCTGATTTCTATAACCCCGATTACTTATCTATCACATATGCACACCTGTTGCAAAATGTCGATCTCTTTGATTACATATTCTATGTCTTTGGTATATTTCTCATCTAATACTTTTGCATACATTTTACATGCTTTACATATCCTATACTTATCATGTTCATTTCCTTTCATGTTCATTTCCTTTCATGTTTGTATATTGTGCTTGTCTCATATACATTCTTATACTTTTCACGTTCAGTACTTTGGTATGCTTTCATATGATACTTTTCATGTACTATATTTTCCTGTGTTTTCCATATACTATACTTTTCATATACCTTTTCTCTTTTATCTACTTTATGTACTTTATTTGTTCATATCCTATTCGTATTCTATACGTTGTACTTTCTATATACTGTATTCATGTACTGTTCATTTCATATACTGTTTTCCTGTTATACTTTTTATATGATATTCGCTATCTTTGTCTTTTCATATTCATCTTATGTCTTGTACTTCTTGTTAACATGCTTGCCTATACTTTCATCGCATAGCGATCTTTATGCTTCTCATATCATGTCATATATTCTATACATGTCATTTCCTTTTAGGTTTCATGTAAAAATACCTTAGAAGCGGATCTGGCTTATGTGTGCAGAAGGTACTATCCTTTGTACAAGCGTGATCTGCGTAATTAATACCCAGAAGGTATCGTCCTTTGTGCGAGACGGTGACCTATGCCCATCTATATGCTATCGGTACCGGTACTATCCTTTGTCTGAGGCGGTGATCTCTATGTGTGGTGACCCTTGGGGCCTTTTTGATCAAAGCCGGGATCTATATCATCGACCAATGGGGCCTCAATATCTGTCTATGAATATCTTTGCCATTATTGTGTCTTCACATAGGCATGCCTATCTATCCTCTCTGAGTTAAGCGGTAATCGGCTTTAATACATTTTTACGTACATAACTCTAGTAAGCATGAATATTATTGTTATCGTAATTCTTTATCATATATACTATCATACTTTACTACGTATTAGTTCTCATATGTGTAGCTTCATATTCTTATTCTCATATTTCTCACATAATACATATATTCATATCTTTTTCTATCATTTAGTTTTATCTACATCATATATCATGAATGCATCTATGCACTCTTGTATTCATATATTCATATATAGCTTTCTATATTCATATCTCTTTATATCATTCGTCATTCTGTCATGTCTTGTCTATTCATATACTTTCCTATATTACTTACTCTGTCATGTATCTTTACTATATACCTATCATTCATGTACATATACTTATTCTTATACTTTGTCATCTTTTACTTATCTCTATCGTTCTTAGCATTCTGCCCACTTCTATCCTGTGTTCGACATGTTCCATCTTGTTCATTTCGGTATAACTATCATATATTCATATCATTTACTCTTATATTCATATGTGCCTATCATTTGTGTACTTTAGACTATCATATCTTATGACATGTTCTATCATATCTCATCATATCTTATGACATATCTTATCATATAATCCTATATTCATATCATATTCATGTTTCATGACTATTACATATAACTTCATATTCTTATATAGTATGAGTGTTGTGTAATCATACCTCAATTCATATATTCTTATTCCTCTATGAATCCCATTTTACATAGGAGTGGAGTCAATCCCGTCGGATCATCGAATAAAGTTATGGCATTTTCATGCCAACTAGTCATTTTATCGATTTTTCAAGTGACAGTTTGTATTACTAATTTTTCCGGGGTCTTAACTTCATATTATGACACTATGTCCTTATACTCCTTTAAAGCTAAGGTGCTAAGGGTTCTATTCCAACTGGAATCACCCCATTCGGAGCACCGGAACTCAAGTTACGTCCGAAACAACCCGGACTACTCCATGTTCAAGACTGATGCAGGAATTGGCTTGCCGCATGTGCTCACTTTGAGTGGATTTTTCGACCACTTAGAGTCGGGGTGACAATACCTTCTCTTTAAGTTTGGTTACTGTTTTGAAGTGCATTTTGCATGTATGAATGCTCCAGATCGGATGAAATGAGGAAGTTATGGCCAAAATCTGGCTTGGTCAGAGCAGGAAGCCAAGGCAGATTGTACCGGTAAAGCTCGAGTTGTCTGAGTGCGAACTGGCGCTCCGCAACCGAGAATACAAGTTATGCCGGTACAAGTTCAAGTTGTGCCGGTACATGTCTGAGATACTTGGCTCATGTGTTTTCTGCTCTTTTATATTTTTGATCCTCAGTTCAACTCTACCTTCATCCCTACACTTCAAGACCACTCCATATGTCTCTTGTAAACTCTCTTTTCTACTCAATTTCCTCTTTCCAATACTTATTTTCTTTCAACAATTTATCTAAATTACTCTCAAACCCACTCTAATATAGGTTATTATCCGCACACTTAATCATGATGATTGGTGAGGTTTGTTCATACTCATTTACCTATTAACCATGAATTCATCCTTAAGGGAGGATTCTATACTTTGCTTGTCTTCTTTAAGGTTTTATTCTTTTCCATGATTATTGGTTTAGAATGAAACCTAGCAAAAAACCCTAGATTTGGGAACAACTAGCCTTATACAATTACATGGAAAACCATTAGCTTTAAAACCCATGTAATTCCGTGCAAAAATCGAGTTAATCCTTGACAATCTTGGCTTCTCTTATCTTATCTTGCCTCACTTTTGGCACCACGTTTTCTTCCTCTTTGGAGACCACTGCCCAGTGCTTAAATCCCCTTTTAGTTAAGGCCATGTTTAAATTTGATCAAAGCTTCATTTTTGACTTAAGTTTTCATAATTTCATTTTGATCCTACACGTTTATGTTTTTATCTACATTATCTTCTATATTTACTTTAATCTATACTCTTATTAAATTTCTATTTTGGCATCCATCTTTTAGCTCTATTACCTTTGGGTCCTAAAGTGGTAAATTACCACTTTACCCTTGGCTCTCGAATTAATTCAGGGTCTCTAATTTTATTTCCGAAAATTTCCATTTAGCTTTTAATATACCTAGCAAAGTCCGCTATTTAGGGTATGTTCGAGTGTTCTGATCTCTTAATTGGAAATTTCTTCACCATCACTGCTTTCAGTATCTGCCCTAAGGGATGATGTAGCATTTGATGCGGCACCTACAAGAGGATCTTCTGGTTTGACTAAGTTGACAAGGACCATAACTTTGTTGAAGGGCTCCTCTCGTTCCTCTGACTCTCCATCAATCCAGGTCACTGTGTAGGACTTGTTTTTTCTTACGGGTGTTGGCACATTCTGCCAAACATAGCCTCCCATTCCCTGCATTGAATCCCCTTTACTCTTGTTTGTTGGTTCCATGTTAACTCTAGAAAACCTGTTTCCTTTAAAGGAAGCTATGAAAGGGTTAGAAGCAAAATTTGTGCTTTTGGTTTAGTAAGTAACTTTTAGTCTCTTGTTCATTTTTTTTGGCTAGTTAGTTGAAGTTCTTTGTCAAGAGAGCCATGGATTCAGCAAGGTCATCTCCTTTTTCTTTTTCAACTTGTTGCGATTCAACCTGAAATGCCACTGTTCTTTTCCTCTGTTTCTTATCTTCGTCAAGCTCTATTTCAAAGGTACGAAGTGAGCCAATCAATTCCTCTAGCTTCATGGTTTCAAGGTTCTTTGCTTCTCCAATGGCGGCCACCTTATAAGCAAACCTTTATGGCAGCGTTCTTAGCACCTTATGTCTGAGTTTTTCTTTTGGGATTATTTCTCCTATAATAAATTACTCATTTAAGATATTGCTTATTTTGGCATGATATTGTCCAATTGTCTCATTCTCCTAAATTCGAAGATTCTCGAATTTTGAGATAAGCAATTCTATTCTTGATTTGCGCATAATAGCGGTTCCTTCAAACTTGACTTATAGTATGTCTCAAGCTTCTTTGGCTAACTCAGTGGTTGAAATGTTTTTGAATTGTGTAGGACTTACCCCATTAAAGATGACGTTGAGGGCCTTCCAATTGTTAGATGATTGTTTGTTTTATTCCGTTGTCTAGTCAAGTTCACTTTTGGGTACCTCGTTTCCTCACTCTTCTTTCTTGGTAAGAGGGGTCCAGTCGGTCAAGACTACTTTCCAAGCAAGTTCGTCGATGGACTTGATGAATGCACGCTTACGAGCTTTCCAACACCCATAGTTTGTTCCAACAGAGGAGGACGAACAACCGATTCGCCTTCTTTCAAGAGGTCCATCTGGAAGTTAGAGGTAAATAGTCATAAACATTTTACGATCCACTCAGTATCTTAAAGTGACCCGCTTTGATACCAATTGAAATAAAATAAAGACTGTGTGTTATGACAGTGCTCTACAAATGATGCATCAACTGGTAAAGAAACTGTCATAACTGTGACAGTTAACCCTTTTGTAAAGTGCAATGTGATGATTTTAGTAGTGTATAAAGTAGTAAGATAAGAGGATAAATGAAGATTATCTTGCTTGTAGCACGAGAGGGAGATAGGGAATGGATGCAGGTTCGACAATTCTTTCACGTTTAAGAGTTGGCATATATAAAGTGTTTATTTGTTATCGATTATATTCTGAAGTTGAACTTAAGTGAGAATGAGAACAAACTTCTCCCCGATATCGTCTTCTTATTATCGTAGAAACTTGTTAAAATAATCTGTATTTGTACGCATAAGGTTCAGAGTGATCTTACTTTATCGTGCCTTGCAGTGGAGTAAGCATAATTCACTTCAAGGTTTCAAGTAATACCTGCATCTACTATTTCTTCGAATAACAGCTCCTCTAGAAGACCTCTTTTTTGTGTGCTTAATCGATGATCTAAAAGGGTCTCTTCTACTCCCTTTTAAACAAGAAGATGGGATTCTTCAAATCCACACATTTCCAAAATCGTTTTACATGTTTACCATCACTGGTTGATTCCTTTCCTTATGTATGTAGCAGAATATTTTCTAGGCTCTTATAGGTAAGATCTCCTACAGCTGGGATTTTCAAGATTCGAAATGAGCACAATTATTCCTTATATACTTCCTTCCCCAGCGTGCATAGAATGAAATCAAATCTTCTGAATCTCTTACCTGATTTGTTGAGAAAACTTTCCAAAGCAGTTGGTAGCTAGTTAAGGTAAGGTCCACCTTTCCTCTGGACACGTGAGAGAGACAATTGCTACAACATCTGCTATGTCAACAGGTTAGGCACTTTATGATTTTATTTTTGACGAGGGTTCTGCCAATAATGATATGCAAACACCTTAGTTATTGGTTTCTTTTCCAATAAAGTGGTTTTCTTTCAAATCGATCTGGGTTTGACTTTATTTTTCTTTATTTATTTATTTTTTGTGTTGTTTGTCACCGACCTATTGTGGCGTGTTTTGTCGTTGACTTTTTGTGATGAGAAGTTGTGTTATCGATGGATTAAAACTGCCGTGGTTTGTGTTGGCGGAGTTCGGATGGAAAAGTTTGATCGTATAGTCGTGAATCAGAATCGCTATTAAGTGCTATGATGTGTTGTTTTAAGCGTAGTCGTCGGATCTGGGAATCTTTGGGTGTTTGATCGTTGTTGGATTATCAGATGTATGGGTCTTGGCTGGGTTGTTTTGTTATTAACATTGATCATGTCGTCTTAAATTTTATCTCTTGATTCTACGTTTGTGATTCTCTTGGTAATTTGAATCGATAAATTTATCACATTTAAAAAAAAAAAGTCTACAAGTAAGATTTTAGCATGTTGCTAATTTACAACTCATGGTTGAAGAAATTAACTTTTGATTGCATGTAGGTTAGCCCTAGGTTAAAGCTATTTTCACCTTAATCATATTTAAATGTCTAATATCTTAGTTTTCGATACACTAGTTTGCTCGAATTTTTAAAATGACCAATTAATTGCCTTGATTTAGATTTTCTTTTCATTCCATTGAAAGGCTCCAGTTCTTCCGAAAGAGAATCCGATGGAGTCTTGTACTCCAAATTTCTGTCCTTTTTCTATCCGCGGGACTCTCTTTATAAGAATCCACCACGTGTCATCAAGTTTTGGAGGGCAATGCAGGTTGGCAGATCTTTTCCTTGCTCCCTACATTACCTTTGAGAGGTTAGGTAATTTGTATACATTTGGCATATCATCGTGTCAGATCCCACGTTCTCCTGGCGTGGTCTCTTCTTTGTCTTTGAGTTGCTCAACAGGCTCATCAGCATGCTGGTGGGACAAGAGCATGCGCTGGTAATGGGAAAAGACCACAAGACAAGTAATTCATGTAGGACTAGGGGGGGCATGTGAAGGTTTTAACTTTTAAGTAGAGCTGTCAAAGGGGTTGGTTCCGCCTATTTTGACTCAACCCATTCAGGTGACAAGCTCATTTTATTTTAAATTTATTGTTTAATTTCTCAGAAGCATAATACATTAAATATAGAAGCAATCTTATAATTACATGGTAATTATACTTAGAAAATAAAATTATAGAATTGTCCCAGATTTGATGTTAATTCTTGAATTTACAAAAACTACTCCAATATTGTTCACAATATTTTCATTCACAATCAATTCCAGTAGTTCCATAATCTCCTCCAATATAAGATACGTAATATTGCAGAATATTTTTAGAATAACTCCAATAGTGCAGAATATTTTCAGAATCTGACCTATTCGGACAAATTAGGCCTATATTTGCAACATAGATAAGAACTTAATTTCGAAAACAAAACAGTTATATTTTCAAATCTGATAAATTTTAAATCGTCTAGAATTTTCTACTTTAAATAGAAATTAATTAAAGGACAAGAGAGCCACTATTATGTTCTGTAATTACGATTTTTTCCTTATTAACGATGTCTTATATTGATATGATCAGGAAAAAAATGCATTAGTTTAAAGATATCTGTCGTAATGGATATCGTATTGAGGCCGCGCATATAACGATAATAAAGTATTTATCACATTATTATTGTTTCAAACCAGAAACTTGTAATGGAAAAATCGCATGTTTTTTTTCAAGATTATATTATACCACAATAACAATAATTGAATTAAATATAGTGATGAGCCAGCTCTCTCACGTATATTTTATGCTTTAGCGTAGACTTGAGCGCGAGGTTATGATGATAGTACGATTGTGAAAATTAACATGGACATCAGATTGAAAAGCCAGAATATTATTTTGTCTAGTGATTATCCATGCAGCTGGCACATTCGCGAGGAAAATTGATTGTTCGACGAAGTGCAAATCTGAAAATGCTGTTGAATCGCGGCGTTTTTGGGCGAATCGAAGGCGTATGTGGGCCAAATTAAATCCCGCGTGTGTGGACCGCCCGGCTATTTCATGGTGTATCGATGTACCAAATCGATGGTCACATGTCTACTTGTTATCTACCTGCAATGTTGCATTTGCAAGGCTCCTTACTCAAATCATAAGGTTACAAGCACATTTTCCAGATTATTCAATCAAGAAGATCCATCTCGATAATGCTGATGAATTTATATCTAAAGCCTTTGATGATTATTGCATGTCAGTTGGAATTGAGGAGGAACATTCGATTGCTCATGTACATACACAAAATGGCTTAACAGAAGCCTTTATCAAACGACTCCAATTGATTGCTCGACCTTTACTTATGAGGACAAAGTTCTTTTATTTATAACAGGGCGTGCTGATTTCTACATCTTCGCGGCATTGGTTCGCATTCGATCATTGCTAATCACCAGCGATGCCATTTTAGTTGGTCTTGGTCAAATTCCAAATCTTTCCCATTTATGAGTGTTTAGATACCTTTGTACAAGTTCAGTGCACCTCACAACACACAAAATAGATTCCTCAAATCATCGGTCGGGAATATACATTGGTTTTTATTCCATATTAATTATCAAGTATCTTGAACTTTGACGGGAAACGTTTTGAGCAAGATTTGAGGTGCCATTTTGATGAGGTCAATTTCCCATCGTTAGGGGGAGATAACCTACCAAAAGAGGAGCGACGTGAAATTATTTGGAATGGATTATCAGTGTCTCCATCTCGACCCGCCTTTACTTTCGATGTGACATGAGAATCTGAAAAGTCGCTCATCTTGAAGATTGCCTTGATTGTCTGATGCGTGCGAATACAAGTAAAGTAACCAAGTCACGTATACCCATTTCTGAGCACACCGGCAAGGATCGATATCTGCGATTGGAAAAGCGGTATTATGGCATCTAATGAATCATCTATGACACACCTGAAGCGTGGTCGACCCTTGGGTTCAAAATATTTAATTTCCCGGAAGAGAAAAATAAAAGGGCAACAAAACCCTAGTCTTGAAGAAAATAGCCTCCTGAAGCGGCTACTCCCACAATTTCTAAAATCATAACCTCGAAGAGGAAAGTGCCATTGAAGTGACACATGCCCCTGAATAGGCAATAGTCCTTGAAGAGATACAAAATCATGAAGATGCATAAGTACTTGCAAATGATGAAATTTCCATAAATTATGCATCCATCGGGGAATTGCGGGATCATACAAAAGTGGTTATTAATGAGGTATTTTGCTTTGTAGTAGCCACAGAAATTTTAAAAGAAGATGAAGATCATGAACCATGCAGTGTCGATGAATGTCGCGATAAACGCAGTTAATTCGAAGTGGAAAGAATCAATCCAGTGAGATTGGACTACTGCCAGCAAATCTAAAGTATTTGGGCATGTAGTACCAACACCCAATGATGTGAAACCTATAGGTTACAAATGGGTGTTTGTAAGCAAACGTAATGATAAAAATGAAATTGCTAGATACTAAGCACATCATGTGGCACAAGGTTTTTCATAAGGACCTGGGATTGATTCTGACGAAACATATTCACCTATGATGGATATTATTACGTTTCAATATTTAATTAGTCTGTCGGTCTCAAAAGAACTAGACATGCGTCTCATGGGCGTGGTGCATATTTGTATGGTATCTTGAAATGATGACCTATGAAAGTCACGGATTTCGAGTTGCCTCGAAAACACATCTAGCCAAAATATGCCTCAATTAGTTAGGCGATCATTATATGACTTAAAACAATATATGAAGAATGTGGTATAATTGTCTAGTGATGTTGAATTAAAGGATGGGTATATTAACAATCCTATATACCCTTGTGTTTTTATAAAGAAATTAAATTAGGATTTTATATCATGATACCTGTGATATAAATTTGTATGGGACTCTGAAGGCTCACAGCGATACATCTTGAGGATGAGTTTGAGATGAAAGACTTAGAAAAACTAAATAATTGTCTCGGTCTGAAATCGAGGCATGAAGTCTAATAGATTCTCATACATCAGATCGACATATCGCCAGTGATAAACAATTTAACATGGACAAACACATTCATTGTTCTCAATGATTATTGAATCCTTTGAGTGTAAATCCTTTTCGTCAAAGAAGAAAATGAAGCACTAAAATTCTAAAGTCTGTATCTTAATTACAATTGGTCTTTGTTATACTTAGCATAGTGCCTGAGCGGATATTGCGACCACTGGGTTAATTTGTTGAAAGATTGTTCCGCAACTCGAAGACCTTTGGAATGGCGTGAAACATATCTTCACGTTAGCCGTGGGACCCTGATTTGGGTTTATTTTATTCAAAGAATCGAAGCTCAAAGGATGCCATGTGGATACTTTAAGTCATCACAAGCGGGGTATGTGTTCTACATTGTAATCTTTGTAATTTCTTGGTGATTAATTAAGCAGACTTTGATTGCCACTTCCTCTAATCACTTTTAGATAATTGCATTCCATGAAGCAAGTAGTGAATGTGTATCTAGTTAAGATCAGTTATACATTGAGAAGTATATCAGGTAACCTTTGATTATAAACATTCCAACCTTAATTTATAGGACAATGTATGTGTGTTGTGAATCAAAGAAGGATACATCAGTGACGGAACCAAACATATCTGCAGGATTTTCTTCACTCCACGAACTCCGGAAGAATCATGAAATTGTGGTAGTGATGAAATTCGAGTGATAATGTTACTTGATTTATTTACCAAAACTTTGCCATCATCTGACATTAAATTAACATGATGTGAGATATTAGATTTGTGATGATGGGATTGATATTCATCGAGGGAGTATTATCTTCAAGTCTTGCTTTGGACATATACGATGTACTCTTTTTCTTCGTCTAAGTTTTTTCCCCCTTTAGGTTTTTCTTTGGTAGGTTTAATGAGCGTTTCTTTGGTAAATCAGCATTCAACTCTAAAGTTTACAAATGTTGTACTTATTTTCCTTTACTACATTTTTCCTGGTTTTTTAGCAAAGTTTTAATGGAGTCACATTATCTTAATATAATTTGGGCATCCAAGAATGTTAATAATGGTAGATGACCACCCATATTCTTCATTATAGTGGATGACCACCCATATTTTGCCTAAGTATAACCCCCTTACCATTAAGGCTTGTGACATATTGCCTCATCTCTTCATATTCAAGATTGTGAGCCTATAAAAGGGAGGACTTAGACCCTTTAGTGATAGATGTAGACAAAATTTCTTATCTAAACTCTTCTGCTTTTTAAATACATTTGTATTATTTTATTTTATTTCGTAGGTTATTTTTATTTCTTTTTTGAGGTTATCCTCTTTTTATCAATTACTATTATTATCATTATTTTAAAGAGAATAATTGTCATTTTATTAATATTATCATTTTGTAATAATGATAAGAGAATTATAATTTATTTATTGTAATAATCATGGATGACCACCCATATTCTTCATTGCGGTAGATGATCACCCATATTTTGTCAAGTATAACCCCACTTACCATTTAGGCTTGTGCACTTTCATACCCTTTTGCCCTTCATTCAAGATTGTGAGCCTATAAAAAGGAGTGACTTAGACCCTTTAAAATATAGATGAAAGACAATAATTTCTTATTTAAACTCTTCTACATTTTATTACTTTCACAACTATAAGTAATGGTTCTAACTGCCACCTAAGTTCTAACCAAATTATTTTAAGGTAATGATCTTACGTTTAGTGGGTATATATTTATATTTATATTTACTATAAGTCACGATTTCCTTTTTTTTTTTTTTATTTGATGCTAATAATATGATTATATTATTATTATTATTATTATTATTATTATTATATATATGTTGTTATTATTGTTATTAGTTTGGGTAATTAATTTCAAATAAATAAATAAATAAAAATAACATATTCTTACACTATCAATTATGCTTCAATATTAATTATAATCTATATGTAGCTCTAAGGTTATTTCCACCATCATTTTTTTAAATTTTAATATTACTCACTTATTATTGTGCTTAGAAATTGAGTAGAATCTTACGAAACTTGAGTTTGTTGCTCTTTGTATACTCGGGAAAAGCTATTTATCTTGAATGTGATCTTTGAAATCCATCTTCTTGCTATGAATATTGACAATACAATTCGAAAAATCGGCGTCACAGCGGGATAACCTTGAGTGATGATACGCGCCAAGGTGATGATTTTTCTTCGCCATCACCTTGATGAGGGCTTAAAAAATGAATATCTTACGATAAAGGAACCCCTTGTCCTTTGGAAAAATTTAAAGGAAAGATATGACCACCAAAAGACAGTTATACTTATAAAGCTAGTTATGATTGGATGCGGCAGGTTGCGGGATTTCGAACAATTCTGAGAATATAGTGCGCACTTTTCAAAATCGACTCTAAATTGCAATTATGTGGAAGAAAATCAGCGAATCGAGATATGTTGGAAAAATCAGCACTCCACATTCGCCTCGAATGTCTTTCCTGCAGATATCTAAGCGTAGGTTTGAAAAATATTATTAATTAATTTCATATCTTCTTGTGGTTGAACAAAATAATGAGTTGTTACTACAAAATCACCAATCACGTCCAACTGGCTCTGTATCTATTCCCAAAGTGAATGTTTCATCATCCCAATTAGTCGGTAATTCGTAGTCGTGGTAATGGCGGGTTGGCGTGGCGGCGTGGTCAAAATAATTATCAATCATGGGGAGGTCATATCAATACCACAAAAAACCACAAGAAGTGGTCTAACAATATAGCACAGCAAGGGAAAGAACAATTTCAGCCTCTTGCGAATCATGAAAATAAATGTTATAAATGTGGTATGAAGGGGCATTGGTCACGTACATGCTATACGGTTGACCATTTAGTTAAACTTTACCAAACCTCACTCAAGGAGAAAGGTAAAGAGAAAATAGAAACAAATTTGATTGATAGTGACGATTTGGTGGAAATTATTCATCTCGATGTTTCAGATTTTTAATATCCAATGGAAAAATTGATCACTTAATTGGTGATGAAATGTCCACATCAATTAATATTTTATTGTCTTTGGATGTTTTATGCATTTTGTTTCGTGTGTTTTTTAGTGTGTCTTTTTATTTATTTAATTGAGCATAATGCTTATTTGAATTTATTTTAATATATATTTTATTTTAAGGTATGGATCTTTGTGTTGGATTACTTTCGATCCCAGAGATAAATGGTGGAGAGATATGTTTAGTAGATATTTCACTACTCATACAAATTCTTGGGATAAAACATTTTTTCCCACCCTAACATTGGATTGAAGCTAATGTAAATACAATACTCGGGTCCACCGCATACTTGATTGATGGTTCGGAGGCCACTATTATGTTCTGCATGTGGCCACGATAATTCCATCATTAACGATGTCTTATATTCCAGTCGGATCAGAAGGATTTGCTAAGTTTTAAAGAGATATACGTCATAATGGATATCATGGTAAAGGACCACATATGAAAATAATAAAGAATATTTGCCATTACTCTATATTGTTTCCAAGCCCAGCTTGTAGTGGAAAAATTACGCTTTTTCTTGAGTTATATTATACCACAATACTTGACAATTGAATTAAATATGAGTAGTAGACAGAAGCTCTCTTACCTAAATATTTTTATGCTTTGGCATGATAAACCTGGGCACTCAGAGTCAACAATAATGAGGCGAATTATTGAAAATTCACATGGACATCTATTAAAGAACCAGAATATTCTTTTGTCTAGTGATTATCCATGTACTATTTGTTCACAAGGAAAATTGATTGTTAGACCATTTCATACAAAAGTCCTTATTGAATCCCCGACATTTTTGGAGCGAATCGAGGGGACATATATTGGACCAATTCATCCACCATGTGGACCGCCCATTTATTCATCTTTGCTAATAGATGCCTCATCCTCGATGATCAAATGCAGCATTATCTACCCACAATGTTGCATTTGTCGGGCTCCCTTGCTCGGATCATAAGGTTACAAGCATGTCATTATACTTGTAATGATGTATATTAATTCAATTGTTGTTATTGTGGTATAAATATAATCCTGAAGAAAAGTATACCAATTTTCCTACGGAGAAGCCGGCTTGAAACAATATGAGTAATGCATAAATATTCTTTATTATTGTCATATGTGGTCTCAATATGATATCCATTATGACGTATATCTTTAAAACTTAGCAAATTTCTTTGGGATCTGACTGAGTATAAGGCATTGTTAATATTGAATATCATGCCACATGGTAACATAATAGTGGCTCTCCCGAAACCATCAATCAAGTCTACAGGACCTGATATTGTATTTACATTAGCTTCGACTAATGTTATGTGGGAAAAATATTTTTGATCTCGAAGAATTGTATGAGTAGTAGCACTATATGCTAGACATAGCTATGACACCCCATTCCCCGGGGGTCCGTTGACAACTCGTCAACCCGCGGAATACTCGTGAATGTCGAGGTGGCTTGAGTGCCTAACTCACGAAATCGAGGCTGATCTTCTTTGTATGGGGGCTCTACTTTGAAAAGTACATAACCTGTCCCAAAACGACCACGGGGTCCCGCGCAGATAAAGGGTAAAAATGGCCTCTTGGGCCCCACGTAATACACCTGATAATCATATCTCAACAGATAATATATATCATGGATTCGAGTTGATAATTCACTCTTATACAACATAGATTAAAAGTTTAAAACATTAATACATGTATCAACTAAAACACCAAAGCCACAACCCGACTTTCTTCAAAATCGACCTCTAGGATTGAAGCCGTCTCCTCGTGCGCTCCACGTACACAGAAAGAATATATTCGCGGGGGTGAACTAATGCCCGATGGTGGAATGTACAAAATGGGTTACTCCCCCACCTAAGTGCATATGCAATGATCGATTTTAAACACACATTCAAAACAAATTCGTGATCCACTTAAATGTCTAAATGACCAACCCATGTCAGGAGTCCTCTTGACTCCTCACGCTCGCCCTAAGCCGTGTATGAAAAATCATTTCGAACAAGGTATTTGTTTTAGTGGATCCGATGTGTAATTGGACGACTCCGATAATCTATTTTGTGGACAACCTGAGTATAGCACTTCGATTCGGCCGACTCGGCCGGTTAGTGCTATATGGACAACCCTCTGATGTTGTAATGGACACACTCCGATAATTATTATTATTGGTCAAAAATACTTTCCGAAACAATTCTCTCGAAACCACCTCATGCAACTCCATCATATTGTTCTAGGATTGCCCCAGTGCATAGGTCACATGATGTCAATTCAAACTCAATTTATATAGCAGCGTACAAATATATCATCATGCATATATTTACATAATTTAAATCTGACAACATGTTATATAAATTCCCAATACATTACACAATAATTAGCTCACATAGACTAATTATGACAGCGAAACAGTGTTTGGATTACTCACCCAGAGACATTTTTTCTCACAAGGTGTTCGTGAACACTATTCACGTGAAGAGTAAAACCCTCGGGTTACTATTCACGACCACATCAGTATTTCCGATATCACTACAAGAAATCTGAGAAATAGAGACGGAAATTTTTCATCTCTATTTCGTCGGTCTCTAAAAATTAGAGACCAAAATGTTCAAATCTCACATTTTTAGAGACGGAATATGTCCAGATGCTATTTTGGGACGGAGTGAGTTTCCGTCTCTAGAAATGAGACGGATTCTTGAGTTGCGTCTCTATTTTAGGGCAGAAAGCGTCCTTACGTCTCTAAAAATAGAGGCAGGGATGGTGTCCAGTCTCTAAAAATAGAATTGGAATGAATTATTCCATCTACATTTTTAGAGACCCGAAAAATCGATTTAAATGCTCTATTTTTGTCTTTTAATATATTAAAATAAATAATATTAAATTTAAATTTCCTTCATTTTATATAATGAATTTTCGTCTCTAATTTATTGGAATTTTTTTAATATATTAAAAATAAATAATATTAAATTTAAATTATTCTTAATTTTATATAATAGAAAAAAATTAAATAAACAATAAATAAATATGAAAATAATATTGTATTATATAATGTATTAATATATAAAAAGTATAGTGATATTACAAATAAAAAAGATAATAATTCTAAAAATAATAGCTAAGATGGAGGAGAATGCGGACGATCGCGAGGGACGGTGCTAGCAGGAGTAGAACGAGGTAATCTACGGTTAGCCAGAGTCCTTCGACTATTGAGTACGGTCCACTAGGTCGCCGTACTTGGAAATGCAGCGTAACTCGGTAGCCTCATTGAGTAGTTGCCCGCGACTACTGCCATAGTAGAGGGGGGAGGAGGGACGCGTACGAGATAACGAACATTTGCGTAGGGCCCAGACCAAGACCCGTCCACGCGATCCCTCTGTGGCTTGACCTCATAATATCTGCTTGAGCATGATCCCAGCATTATTCGCCGTTCATCACAGTGACTACGAAGACTCTCTACTACTCGCTCACATGTAAAATTAAGCCGGAATGTTATGTAAATAGTAAAATGAAACTAAGAGGTTAAAAGAAAATGAATATTAAGTTTTGAAATTAAGCGTACATGAATTTGTCTAGCCACGATCGCCGGCGAATGTCACGCGGAAGTCATGATTCAGTATGAGTGTATAAAAACAACTCATGAGGATAAGGTGACCGACCCGTAGAAGACTCAATAACAAGAATACATGTAGATATGTATTGTTATTTTAAGCATGGCCAATAATAGAAATATGAGTCCCGACACTAGCAGTTGTCCATAATTTAAAAAAATTTGGCGAGAATTTCCTATATATTTAACAAACCTCATGTTCAAACATCGAAAATACATTTACACATTTATATTATCACCCATAAAAATCCATATCAAACTCCTTTCACAATTTATTGCCCGTCCTCCTTCATTGATCAAGCGTTATGATTATTATCCAAGAGTTGCAACTATTACGGTGAATAAATTGTTCATGCATTAGCAGTTAATGCAATATGGACTAAATAGTATCATTTAAGAATATAGATATGTGAGAACTTACAAGTCACATTTAGCATGTTCTTGATGGGACGATATTTCCTCCAGTGTGTATGAAACAACCCGCCACGGTCCTCCTTCACATTAGTGGAATTACGATCGTGATGGTAGCGGCCCGGATGATGACCCGATCTTGCATCTAGTTTGCCCCGAATGTCTTCACTTATATACCTTGGTCGATTCACCTTTTGCGTGCGAACATTAAGAAAATCGCGCCTTAACGAACACGGGCTCGTTTCTCTGACGCCGTGAAGCGGGTGATCGATGGAAGAATTCGATAAAGATTTCTGAAGGATTTTAATGAACAAAGCGGATGAACATAATATATATATTCCCGATATTACTATATAAAAAATTTAGATTATATAGTAATTAACATAAAAGTCGAAAATATTTTAAATAAGTTATTTCGTGAAACTCTCGAAAGTAGAACATCTTTGTCTCTGAGAGATATTTTTCCCTAAATATCCATTAAATTCTAATCTCTCCTTGAATGTACAGTCATTTGTGCGGGAGCCACGCATTGCAAGGATAAATACGGATGAGAGACGAAAATGCTGGTATGCGATGGATACACACATGATAGAGTATGTTAAAAAATTTATAACTCTTTGTTTTTTAGAAGCAATGACAATATATATTCACCCGTCAGCGCCAATGAACCAGACGTGGACCTTGACCTTGTTATCAGGCGATCGTTGATAAGTTCGGTGGATTCTCACGAACGGCGCTTTGGTAAACGTCGTTGCGAGAAAGTGGCGGGCATGGATAAACTGGCGATGAAGATGCCATGCCCATACGGGGAGGTGCTGATGCAGGAAACCCGAATTCTTTATATATATATATATATATATATATATATATATATATATATATATATAAATATAATAAAATAAAATGTAATTAAAATTAACTACCATATAAATTACATTAAACAACATTTAATTTAAAATCCTATTAAACTAATACAACATTTTACCATCATAAAACATATAAAAATTACAATAAACTAAAAATTATAAAATTCTTAAAACTTATATTACATAATAATTAATAACAATAAACATGAAAATCCATAGAAGTAACCATTCTTCGATCTTGATTAATTCACGAACAACCTAATTATATATAATAAAACACAATAAAATATAAAATCAAAAACAAATAACAAATAAAATAAAATTGAAATTGTATATGAATTAAATTTCTAGTACATGATATTGATTTTAAATTTACATGATATTGATACATCCATGATTCAACAATCCAAAAGCTATGTAAATTTGGAATAAAAGAAACTGAAAAGTAAAAAGCAATCCAAATGAAGCCCGAATTAAATATCGACCATAGTAAGAAACTTGCTTGCTTTGATGATATCTTCATCTTGTATAAACCCGATTGTAGGGACCCGACTCAAAAATAATCGTGGCCCAAGAATCCAACAATGTAATTCTATAAACCATTTTGTGGATTTCCATTTTACAAAAGGAAATTGTGATAAGGAGAACAACTGTTTCGAGAGACTAACTATACATATGCCATAACCAAAAACCAGATGATCAATTTCAACGATCCCATGGCAATTATAAACCTTACCAACAGAAAAATCAGAAAAATCAACTTGCTTATATTTCCAAATTTGTTTGTAATCGATGTATAAAGACAAAAATTGAAAGAGGTGAGGATAGAAGTAGAAAATTGACGCAGGAAGAATATTTCATATGTATTACTAAGTTAAGCAAGCTCCACAGATCATAGAATTTCTACAGCACTTAGTCAGACACCCGAAAATGGCAAGAAGAGGAGAGGCAAAACACTAAACATGATATTCAAATAAAATCCCAAAAAATCATACAAACAAATTCGAAAAAATCTCAAGCCACCAAAATCGGATATTTGACTAAAAAGCAGGGAGAAAGAGGCGTGCTTACCTGCGGTGGCGTTAGGGTGATGGGAGACCCGACCGGCGTCGGTGGTGAGTGGTGGGCGCTAGGCGGCGATTCACGGCGTGGCTGGGTGGGACAGAGCGGGATATTGGATGGCGCGGGAGGAATCAGGTAGGCAGGGAGGAGAGGAGGCGGCAGAGGAGGAGGCGGCCTTCTTGTGGTGGTGGGGAGGAGGAGATATCCAGTTGGACCGGTGGGGAGAGGGGCGGCGCAGGTTCTGCCGGCGAGGGGAGGGAAGGAGAAAGGGGAAAAAGATAAAGGAGAGAAGGAAAAGAAGGAGGGAGGGAAAAAATATCCCGAAAAATAGAGACGAAAAGGGTTAGTCTCATTTGGGAAGCAAATGTAAGGCAGAAGTGATTTGGAAAGAAATGGCAAAATGGTAATTTCGATTTGACATTTGTAATTCGGTTAAAATCGAAATTTATTCTCTGAATCTCGAGATAGCCGAAGCAGTTTGCCAGTTGGAATCGTCTGAAATCTAACTCGCATGTAAAATTTCATAAAATTCAGGGAACCGTCAGTTGTACGTTTCGAGGCATCGCATTTCGGGTCTTGTCAAAGCGATTTTCGATCTGACGAAAGTCACATAACAAGTACTCATGTGCCATAGAGTGGCATGAGTAGAGAAATGAAGAAAATGGACGGCCAGAGGTAGTGCGGAATGTCAGCCCAGAAATGAAGGGACATAGGCATTTTGGGATTTTTAAGTCCTTTAGAAGACAAAATAAAGCGTAGTGGCTTTATGTACTCGAAAAGAAGAGAAAACGTGGGAGAAAGGGGAAAAGAGTCCGGTGGCTGATTTTCTTAAGTTCTAGTGAGAGTCTTCCCTCTCTCTAGAAATCGGATGATCAGGCTAGTCGGTAGTCTTCGGGACAAGGAGAAGCGCTCTGCGGAGAGAGAGGGCTTTGCGTGGAGTCACCAGGATTTAGAGGATTTTAATTTCCAGGGGTAGGGGTTTACCACTACTTGGGTTTATTCTTCGGCTTAAGTCACTATGTTAATGTTTCGGTTGGTTAGGGCGCTCAAGCGGCCATTTGATCGGTTCCCAAATCTTGGAACCGAGATGTTGGATTGAGACCATGAGCGATTCATATCGAGTTCTATGGGTACATTTGGAGTTAAATGTGTGATGAATGGTTCCATAAATCATGTATTGGTTTGATTGAGGCCGGAAGTAAGGCGAAATGCGAGTTCTAAAGTAAGCGGAGTGATTTGTATTTGATAAAGACGATGGCAGAAGGTTTTCTTTATTCTGAAATAATAATTTCAAAAATATAATTTGTGAAAATATGGGTTTAGTGATAATTAGTCAATTCTTTGTGTTTGATCGTCTTACGTGAGCTAATTTTGATGTTTGAATGATAATTATTAACATGATTGTGTGATTTAATTTTTATGTGAATATATAAATTCATGTATCCTCTATTTGCATGTGAATTAGATTGGCGGTGAGTTGGCGTAAATGCGTTCGTATCTTATTTGGAACGTCAAAGTTATAGGAATAGTCGTAGGTTGAGTCCCCCAGGAAATGGTTCGGAGGTTGTGCAAAATGTTAATTATCGGGTAGTCAAATTAAAATATCGATGTTGAGACTCACATTGATATCTGTCGGAGGGTTCATGTAGTGGCTCATTATGGTCTCATCACGGGGGCAGGCGAGTGTGGGAGAGAATCGATCGAGGACTCGGGGTTCACAGGTTAGTCATGTAGGCGTTGGTAGGATCGTGCATTTGCTTGAATGTGTGTTTATTTTGAAGCATTGCATTGCACTTAGGTGGAAAGTAGCGTTAGAGCGGTCGTCTTGTGATGCTTCGCCCGTCGTGGGAATTTTTATTTATTTAGTACGAGGAGCGCCTTTAGGGAGGCAATTCGTGATGTACTACATGTATTAGAATTTTAGATTTTAATATATGTTGTATAAGAGCAAAACATTTGAACTCTTAGAATTATTGGAGATGGTTGGATTCATAGTTGGTATGTTTTTTTTTTGGATATTGTAGTATGGGCCCAAGAGGCCGTTTTTATCCATATTTGTATCATTGTGATTATATTGGACTCGCTGTGATGCAGTTTCACGCAGTAATCAGAATTGGGTGTAGCCCCGTACAAAGGAGACTCACCATTTTCCTGCTGCGCTTCTTAACCCGACATCTACTCAGACTCCGCTGCCGACTTAAGAAGCACGGGTCCCTGGGTTTGGGGCGGCCACAGAAAAGTGAGCCAAGTCTCTAAATTAGAGACGAAATATTTGTCTCTATTTAGAGATCTTAAAGTATTCTGGCTCTCTATTTTCTGGCCCCGTTGAGGGAACCTATCGCGCCACTTTTAGAGACGAAAATTTAGAGACGGAAACGTTTTTCCGTCTCTAAATAGAGACGGAAAATAGCTTTCGTCTCTATTTTCTGTTTCTATTCTTCAGTTTTCTTGTAGTGTATATTGGTAAAACATCGAAAATATCGGAGATATATCGACTATTTTGAATTAAATCAAATCCAAAGATTAGAATTAAATCACAATGGTTTTTTGACAATCCAATGGCTATTTTGACTCCAAAAAATTCTATAAATATCCCTAAAATCATACAATTTATTTACAAACTCGTCCATACACATCCAAGCTCCATTTGACTCTCAAATTATTTTTTCTTTGTGATTTATCTCAATATTTTGAAGATCTTATTATGAATATTGTCTTCATCAAAATGAGATCCCTTCATCAAATAATATAATGGAGTCATATTGGTCTTCATTTTAGTTTTAAATGACTATTGCTCGATAAATTATAATGAATATTGTCTTCAATAAGTATATATTTATTTATTTACGCTTTTTATACCAACAAAGATTTTTACGAATTTTAAATTTTTTAATTTTTCCGCTTTATCGATATTTTTATCAAAATATTTATCGATATTTACTAATATTTCTAATATATTTATAAAATCTAAATACCGATATATCCATAATTATCGATATTTTGTTTTTTTGCTTTAAATACCAAAAAAGATGCGTCATCAAGTTTTTCATGGAAGCTAGTGGGGATGAGAGAGATTCCCCTTGAGAGAAGCAAGCCCTTCGATCTCGTGATGACACCTTATCAAGGCTAGAAAATAATTCATCTAAGACAAGAAGTCAAGTCAGGGACAAAAAGCTCAAAATTAGTGTATAGCTAGCATATTCTTTTAGTTCATCAAAGCATCAAAAGAGAATTACATCGTTGCCGAAAGTTATGTTTTTTAAAACTGTTATCTGAAGCCTGAGATCTATATATATATATATATATATATATATATATATATATATATATGTTTGATTTTCAGTTTTATTTTTTTTTATGAAAAACATAAAAATAAAACATCAAATAAAAATAAAACAAATTTCAAAAAACAACAAATAGCATTACCGATATTTTCAAAAACAGTTATGAAAATAAGAAACCATCAAACCCCAAATGTCTTATGCTTATTGGAGAGAACGTGGACATTTTCAAATACTCGAGGTCAACAAGCTTTCAAGTAGGCAAGATTTAGCAATATTGTCTGTCTAAACGCATATGAGAGCATCTCCAACCACACTCAACAAAATAGCTATTTAAAATATATTTAAATATTCAATTCACTATTTTAGCTAGCAACTTTTTAAAATGTACTACAACCATGCTCAAAGAAAATATTACTACTTCAACTAACTTTAACTAACTTTAATAATATAATTAAAAATGTCACATTGCATAACACGTGAAGCGTTATAATGATGACGTGTCGTACACGCCATCAAATTCCCAATCTTTAAATTTTTCAACGATCATATTTACTACGACTATATTTACAACGAGGTCATATTTATTAACCATCATATTTTTAAAAAATGTATAAATAAGACCTCCTCTTCTCATCTCATTGTCATATAGCTCAAATTTATTTTACTAGTATTGAAAAACTTAATATGCTATGAAAAACTTACCCATGATCTTAGGCGATCTGTTCTTTTAGGGTCCCGAACATTCCTTGCTTTCCCATACCATATCTCGGGAAACAAACACACCCATCTCTGTATCAAACGAAATAAAGATGCAAAACAGCAGATAAGAAATCAAAAAAACTAACGAATGCATCAGACTAGATCTCCCAAAAGAAAATAACCCCTTTTTTTTTCCTTTCTCCTACTAGTAATTCTCAAAAACCAAACACACGTTTAGCAAACCCATATATACAGATTATTACATATCCATTTCCTCCCATTCAAAACCTCCCTTTCTTTCCCCACAAACCCCCATTAATGCCCCAAATTAGGGTAAAGTGGAAGTGCAACTCAATCAGAAAACAAAATGATGAGAGACTTAACCCATTTCCCCTATGCGATCCTTTGCCTCCTCTTCTCCTGCTTTCACACACCCACCAAAACAAAACCTCACCAAAAAAAATCAAATAGGCTAAATGAAAACAAAATTCAACTAGCAAACCCATACCCATGTCCTGTCATAAGATCACTTGCCTTTTTCCATATATATCTCACACACCCACAAAAAAAACAGAGGTGAAGAAAACAAGTTGGGAAAAAGCTAGGAAAATACCTCAGAATAGATCTGCGGAACGAGAAACGCTCGCTACATTTGTTGAGGGAGAAGGCGAGAAGGCAAACTAACGAGCGGGATAGCGAGCGAATTGGAGCCTAATTTTTTTACTTGACTCAACAAAATAGCTAAAAATAGCTATTTGTTGAGCCCGTTGGAGATGCTCTGAGCCGGAGAAACAAGGGTGCAAGTACTCAGCGGTCAAAAGTGTATGATCTTTTTTTCTTCACTATACTATTTTACCTTAGGAAAAGTTTATGAAAATGGTCATTTGTCTTCGGATTGTCTTTTACCTAAATAATTTCTTAGTTTTTATATCTGTGTTACATCTAGTCTTAATATCCTAATGATTTTTCTTTTTCTTTTCTATTCTTCTAATCTACCTAATATTAAACTATTGGATATTCAAAACTCTCATCTTTCTGTATTCTTTATACGAATACCCAAAACTGTGAAACTTTTTTTTTTGTTACATCCCTTCCTTCCTCGCATCTCCTTATACTAGATGTAGACTTCGCAACTCTATTTGCAAAACAAATTTCTCTTATAACTCAGAATACTCTATTAAAATATTCATAACGACTTTGCTTATCCTATACATTAACTTAATATTAAAGTCGCATAAAAATGTTGTACACAAAATTTGAATTTTGAAGCGGAAATGAGTACTTGTTGAGATCAAGATCGTGTATACATGCCTTCAATGTTTCAGTAAAATCAGATTATTAGAATTTGAATGGTGTTTCACAGTATGAACACCTTATAGTTCTTTGTGTGTTTGGATGAACAGAAAATATGTTTCTAAGAGAGTTTCTATTGGTCTTCTTGTTATTCAATATTCTGATAAATAAAATAAATGAACCTCTTATATATTGAGTATGATGTCTTTTTTACGGGAAGACTATAAGTAGGGCTAGTAACGAGCCGAGCCGAGCCGAGCTTTGAACATTTCGAGCTAGGCTTGTTAATTTATGAGCGAGCTCGAGCCCGAGCCGAGCTTTTGAACGAGCTTAAAATCAACAAGCTTGGCTTGATTTAAAAAAAAAAAGCTGGCTTCTGAGCTCAGGCCTGCTTTTCCATGAACGAGCTCGAGTTTAACTCGAGCTCAAGCCCAACTCGAGCCCCATGTTTGTATTGTAATCAATCCTCAAGCTCACTCATACTTTAACTTTTGTAATCAATCTAACAAATACATCACTAAGGAAATAATTTTCTATGAGATTTGTTTTAATCTAGTTGATTTAGCACTGATGCTAAAGCCGTTAAAGCCACCTCCTTCAACATTTGCTCTTTCCTGACACGCAGAATTCCATCACAACAAACAGAACTTAAAAATTATGAAATAGAATTAAAACAAGAAGAAATTGTAGAGTGAAGAAATAAGATACTGAAATCATTGAAATAAGAAACATGATTATTTAATCAATTATCTAAATAAAGAAATAATATATCACAGATATGCCAAGCAAACTCATTAGTAACAAATTAAACTATTATTTTGGGTAATATATCACGACACTATGCTTGGCCACCACCCTCCGACTAAGTCGCGCATGACACTCAAGACCCATAGCTTCACCACCGCTCTGACCTAGATCCGCACTGGCCCACCCATGTCGAACCATCCTGGGTCGACCCAAATTTTCATAATACCTAGCACCATGGCAGACCTTACATAATCAGTCTGGGTTCCTGCAGCCTCCTGATGCCTACCCTTGCTTCCCTCTCTCGAAACCCCACCCCACGATCACCCTTGATGTCTTTACCCATACCCACGCCTAGATGCTCTGGGTTAAGTCTAGTACCAGTATCCAAAGGGGCCCCAATACCCCCAGATTTGAGATTGGATCCTTGTTCATCAGCCGACCGACGACAATGGCCTCGCGGCATTTGGCCTCAATGCTACTCAAGATCGGGCAAACCTCGTTTGCTTCACTACCACCAAATTTCTATAGCTTCCACAGAGCCCCAATACCTTCATATTTGTAACGGATTCTGTACACCAGATCGACCGATCGTACGCTGGGTCATACCCGACATCCATGTCCTTCCCGACGCCCTTTGTTCAAGACCTTCACTCTATCCACACCGAACATGAGCCGGCCGCCGACACCTTCGCTATCGTACCATTTCCGCTACCGGCGTATCCGAGACTAGGTACGGGCCCTCCCATCGACGGCGTGGGATTCGCCGAGCGCCACCGCTCGTCGTCGCGCCTCCCAATCCGGGCTCGCGGCGATTCACACACATTTTCCATCCATGTCAACTGCATCTGTACTCGCGATCCATTACATCGATATCCGGACACATGACTGGCATTTCCACTCCTGGCACGCTGAAATGGGATTGTGACCGGCGGAAGACCGTATCCCGCCGACCGAGATCGAGGCGGAAGCCTCACCTACCGACGGATGGGTCCCGCCCGGCGCCCGAGCCTAGCTTTTCGAGCCGAAGCTCAGCCGAAACCAGACGACGCCTTTTCAAATTAAGGCCTCAACCCCTGCTCCGCTTAGCCTCACGAAATGAGCCGAGCCGGCTTTTTCAAGTCGAGTTCGAGGCCGGGCCTGCTAATGTACCTCTAACTATGACGATCTATTGGTATGTGTCTTGTTGGTCTCGTAATCAAGCTAAGTCCATATGTGCTATTCATGTTCATAACCCAATAAATTTTTATAAACTAATTTTATTATTATTAATCTTAATTGTTTATTTGTATATTATTGATAGTAGTTTTTTTTTAAAATCTATATTCGAACTTGAAACCTTCCATATCCATCTCATAAGTGGTAGAGTAACAAAATAAGTGGAGGGAGAGGGAAAAAAACACCAAGGGTGCATTTAGGAAGAAAATAATTTTCTCATATTTGATTTTATCATAAAAAATATAAAATCAAATTAAATAGAATAAAAATTTTTAGATTTTTTGAGTTTCTCCGTCCTTGTATAATAGAGATAAATAAATAAAATGAGTTTAAACTTCTTTTTTTTAATTTTCCTCCAAATTTTCTTTTCTCTCTTTTTAAAGATGAAACAAATAAAATTTTCTTTCCTCCAAACAAATAAAATTTTAGATATTTTTCTCCCTATTTTCCTCTTCTTTTTTTTCCTTAGTACTTTTCACGTTTCAAAAGAGACCTAAGACTCCATTTAGAACCCGAAAAGTAGTAGGAAAAGAAAATAGAAAGAAAAAGTGCAAAGAAATAAAATTTAGAGGGAAATTAAAAGGTTTAAATCAAATAATTTAATTTTATATGTTTATTCAAACTCATTTTATTTGATTATCTCTATTATGGTTAAAGGCATGATGATATTCATATTAAACTTAAATCCTACAAGTTTTAGCTTCAAGAATAGTTGGTCATTTAATATAGTATCAAAGCTTAGTCTAAAACTACCTCTCTGCAATTTATTATCATTTGTTTTTGTAAGTTCATGGAAGACTTTATTTAATTTGTTTGATTCTCCACATATAGTATGGAGCCTAAGAAATTATGTAAAATTTTGAGAAAATTTTATTGTATTTGAATTTTTTATATTTTTTAATGATAAAACCAAACATAAGAAAATAAATTTCCTTTTTATTTTTTTCTTTCCTTAATACTTTTCGGGTTCCAAATGGACTCTATGATTGTGCTTGGTTTATGGAAATACTAAAAAAAAGCAAAATTCTATGAAAATTATTTATTTTCTCATTTTAGATGTCTAATGAAAAATGTCAAAAAATCAAATATACATAAAATTATTTAGAAACTTAAGTATTTTTAAATTATTTAATCTTTATAATGACAAGTGAAAATAAATAATATGAGTTTGAATTATTAAATAAAAATAATACATTAGATTTATTTTTATTTTTATTTTCCTTCATTTTTTTTTTCTTTCCATCTAATTGTCCTCTATTTTGTTTTCTTTGCATTTTTCCTCAAATTTCTTATAGCCTAAATTAATAAAAAGGAATCAAAAATAAAACATAAATAATTTTACTTTAAATTTGACTGAATTGAAATGTTTATGCAATTTTTTTTTTCCCAAAATTTGAGAGGGATAAAAATAAAAATTCCCAAAATTTTCAGTGCATCCACCTGTTTATTACTTGTGCCAAGCCTCAATGGCTATTATTGACCGTAGTTAATGAGACTTTGATTGAATTCCAATAGGAGAGTTGCACTAATAAGTGTTAAAATAATAAAACATTAACCATTTTCAAGCGAAAATCAGAACTTTTTTCAATTTAATAATTCAATGCAAATAATTCTTTTAAAATATTTATTTATTTGAGATTTTACCTAATGACTCTTTCAAGGTGCTGATTTACAGGCCATCTCTTAATACAAAAAAAAGAGAATTTATTTACACCCCAATGTTTCTATACACCCTATATCACACATATTATCCTACATTTACACCTCATCTCACGCAAAGCGATAAAATCACGCAAATAATTTCTAAAAATATAGGTAAATTATAAGCTTAGGTCATCATGAAAAAGAAATTGTGATGGGGCTGTGTTACAAAATAGAAAAAGGCGTATTTTGAGAAAAATAATTCATGTTTGATGCGCCCATCAAATCAGTGGACGAATTTGCCCACTGACAGTGGGTCCCACTGTCTTTCTCCTCCCAGGTCTCTCTCCTCTCTCCCTTGTTGCTTTCTCTCCTCTCTTCTTGACTCATCCTTACACCGTTTTTTTTAACTTCCTACTCTTTTTTTAAACAATTTTAAACCTACTAAATAAAAAATCATAATTTATTTTTTAAATAAAACTCAATTATAAATTAATCTTAAGTTTTTATTAATTATTTAAAATTTACAAAATCAAAAATCAAAAATTATTTTTAAATATAAATAAATTATTCATTATTTTAATTTTTATTAAAATTTTATTTTAATTTCTATGTATAGTTAATTCATAAAAATAAATTTATTTTAATTAAAAATTATATTATTTTAATTAAAAATAAAAAGAATGGTTGCAGTTTTAATTTTTTATTTTGTTTAAATTTTCAATTCTTTATTTATATGAATTAAAAATTAAAATATATCTTTTTAATATATTAAAATTTTCTTTATTTAATTTGAAATCTCAACACTTTAATTACAATATAATAAAATATCTCCACTATAACTCTACAGTCAACACGAGACCCCCTTCTCTATGTTATTACCTTTTGAAATATTGAGGTGTTATACCATATGAGTTGGGTATGATGGTAATTTTCTTAATTTCATTAAAAATTATAGATGAACATAATTCTTAAAATAGAGAACATTATTATTTTTACTTAAAGCTAATTTTGTAAGATTTTATTTTTAAATATAATATTTGAAGATAAAATAAAATTTTTAAGAGTTCTTGCATTATAATTTAATATAAATTTACTATCCATGTTATAAAAAATTGATATTTAAAAAGAAAAATAAAAGGAAAAAACTAAAATTTGTGTAATTATTATTAATATTTCTATTGATATTTTTAATAAAGAAGTTAAAATAATTATATTAATAATAAGTGTACTGGTACATTATGCATCTATAGTCGTACTTTTAGCTAATAATATTGTTATTTTTAGTTAAGAACAATGTTATTATTTTCAATTGTAGTTTTAATTACTAACATTGTTATTAAAAAAACGTTTTTAACATAAAAAAAAGTTGTGAAAATAATAATATTATCTACATGAGTATATTTGATAATAATATTTGTAAGTTAAAATAATTTATAAATAATATTATTTTTAGTATATTTGATAATGTAAAAATTATGTTATTTTTAGGTAAATATAACATTGTTATTTTAAACCATAAAGGATAGTGTTTTCTATTTTAAGAATTATGTTGATCAATATTTTTAACAAAATTCAGTATATTAAAATTAAAAGTTGAGCAAATAATAAAATTAAAAATACTTTAAAATTTTAAAAAATATATATTTTAATCTTTAGTTCATATAAATAAAGAATTGAAAATTTCAATAAAGTAAATTTTTTTTTTTTGTGCCCACAAAGTAATATATAAACCATATCACATTAATCATTTTCATTTCACGGAATCTGATCACAATTGTAAAAGCTCTCACCATAAAACATACATGATTCTCGCTACTTAAACTCACCTTCAAACTACGAGAATCTAAACTATCCTTAGTCTAGATATTCAAGCGATAATAAAATAAAGATATAAACGTGAATTTATTCTTTATTTTTAATTAAAATATTAAATACTTTTTAATTAAAAATCAAATTTATTTAATAAATAAACTATACATGACATAGAAATTAAAATAAAAATTGTAAATAAAAAATTTAAAAGAATAATTTATTTATATTTAAAAAATAAAATTTGATTTTTCATTTATTAAATTTAAAATAATTAATAAAAAATTATGAATAATGAATAATCGATTCTTATTTTAAAAAATAAATTTTGATTTTTTATTTGGTTGATTTAAAAAGGGATAAAATATGAAGTAGGAGATTAAATTTTTTTAAAAAGCAAAACCGTAGGGACGAGTAAGAGAGAGGAGAGAGAGAGAGAGAGAGAGAGAGAGAGAGAGAGAGAGAGGGGGTAAAGGGAACGGAGAGAGGAATGAGAGACCGGGAAAGGAGGCGAGAGGAGAGAAAGAGAGTGGAGAGACAGTAGGACCCACTGCAAGTGGGGTAAATTTGTCCACTGAGTTGGTGGGTGCGTCCAAGAGGGATTATTTTTCTTAAAATGCACCTTTTTCCATTTTACAACTTTTTGGACCCTATTTTTTAATTTCTTTCCCCTTGATGAACTAAACCCTAATTTACCCAAAATAAACAAATAAACAAGTATATTGTTAAAAATACATTCAAAATTTAATATATGAGTGCGTAGAGACTCCACTTGGATTCTTTAGGGCTAGAGTCAATGCCTAGCTTGTTTCAAATCACCTACTTGTTTCATTAATAATTTCATGTGATCGGACAGGAAAAGCTAACTTTTTAAAAGTTAAAACTTTTGGCGGTTGGTTAGAAAAAGGTTAAACTTTTTTTTAATCAGAGTCCCATCTAATAATCATTTATTTATTAATATTGTGCGAGAGTCGAGAGCCGAGACCAGCACTTGCAGAAAATGCCATGCTGAGGCGGGCCCATAGGAATATTTTTGAAACAGGCTTTAAGAAAGCTCCTCAATAATCCAAAATTTTGTTCGGAACTCACTTATAAAATGTTTCACGATATTCTATATTTTTCATTCCCTTGTATTATACTCAACTTATTGTTGGGACTATGATTTTATTTATTCATACATTAATTTTATATATTATTTAATCAGTAATTTAGATTTTATTATGAATTTCCAACCTCCGAAATTGTAAGTTCGCGATTTCTTTTCTATGGTTTGTTTTTCTTTTTTTTTTTGAAAGATTCTATGGTTTGTTTTATCCCTTGTCTATTTATCAATTCAGTTATTTTCACGATTTCTTTGTCACTTTTTACTTTTGTCCAATGCGTGTGCGATCACACATGATATGAATGGACCATCTATGGTACACGTTGGTGTCTCAAATTTCATTAAACTTCTAAGTTGTGTTTGATTTTTCGGAGAATTTAAGAGAATTGAAACGGGATATAAAATGTTAAAAATTGATGTAAATTTAATAAATTATATATATATATATATATATACTTTTTTTTTTATTCGTTTTCCATTTTATACCAATCAAATAATTTTAAAATATATGAAATTTTGACCGATTTTATTTACATACTTTTTTTTCTTTTGTATTTATTTTGAAATTAAGTTGAGAAAACTATTCTTTTAATATTTTTCTTTAATGTTTTCTACAACCCAAACATAATATTGATCTATGTTTGATTTTTTTGTTTTTGAAAATATGAAAGAAAAACAACAAAAAGAAAAAGTAAATGTCAACAAAAATAAAATAAAACATATTATTGAGGTCGAATATAAGATTTATTAGGGCTTTCCCGAAATTTAGCCCAAATAAAAATATAAAATTTCTCAAATATGAGAAATATTTCTAAATCTAGTGTACTTTTCGTCACATGAAAAATGTCTTTTAAATAAATACTTTCTAAAATTTTGAAATCTAAACTTAACATATATATCAAATAAACACTTTTTAAAAGTATCTTTTTAAGAAGACGTCATTTTCATAATTTTAAAATTTTGAATTTATATTGAAAGAGTCTTCCACTTACTTTTTTGAATCTTCTTTCTAAGTTGAAAGCCTATGGAGATAATTATTTCAAACCATACTTTTTTTATATTTATTTTTAATTTTTAGTTATTTTTCTAAAACTCTCAAATTTATTGTGTTTTGATCGTAATTTTACAAATAAATTAAAAGGACCTGGTATCATAGTTTTACCTATGAATTATGATATAGATTAAGAAGCGTGAAAAAGAAGAAAAGAAGAAGAAATAAGTAGCGACCAAGAAGCGACCTGTGATCTTGATTCCCGTGAAAGCTGAAAGTATTCAAAGTTTTGCAGGGATGGCAGTAGATGGAGAGGCATGCACAAGCGCGTTGGATCAGAACTCAGAAGTCATAATAAAATTGATGATGCGATCATAAAGACAACAGAACCCGTGTTTGGTTGCCTGCCTCGTTTCTTGCTGACGAAATTAAACCTACTATCTTGCACACAAAAGTAAAACGCCATAAGTAAGTTCCAATGGAGTATGGACGGCCGTTATACTGGCCTTTTGGGCGCTTGACAGACACCCTTATCTTCTACGTGTAAGTAGACCATAAAGAATACGGCGTGGCGTGGGGGAGCCATTTGAAGCCACATTAATTGAGAAAATTTGGCAACCTGATTTAGTAGTAAGGGGGGTGTTTTCTACGATACTTGCAAGGAGAGTGATCGGATATTCCTATATTTGGTGGTGCTATCAATTCTTGGGACCCCTGACGAAACTACCATGCAATTTCCTCCCCCCCCAAAAGCTTCACGTAATCACCCTTACTAGTCCTCCTCTCCTCCCCGCACCTTCATCGCAAGTCCCATCTTGCCTTTATTCTAAATTAAGTTTTCAATATTTCTGACGAATATATCATATAACTTAATTTTCAGTCTATATAAGTGGGTACATGCCATTCCTCCCTTTCAATGAAAAAAATAATCTACTCTTGCTTTAAATTTTTCCAATGGGGGCGGAAACGTTTCTCAAACCATCAAGGTGGTTCTCTAACAAGAGTCTCCGGTTAAGTCTCCATAAGCGTTCACCCAAGTCCAGCTCCCCTCGAAGCAGCTCTCCTCCTTCCCCTCCTCCGCCCACAAAGGAGGATGAGCTGAAACAAGTTTTCCGGCATTTTGACAGCGATGGCGACGGAAAGATCTCTGCACTAGAGCTCAGAGCCTACTTTGGGTCCATTCAAGAGTACATGTCACACGATGAGGCTCAGGCGGCGATCAATGATCTGGACACCGACGGTGACAATATGTTGGGCTTCCAGGATTTTCTGAAGCTGATGCAAAGGGAGGACGCGAATCAGGAGGATCTTAAAAGGGCCTTTGAGATGTTCGAATTGGAAAAGGGGTGTGGGTGCATCACCCCCAAAGGATTGCAGAGGATGTTCAATCGACTGGGAGATGAGAAATCGTACGATGAGTGCGTCGCCATGATTCAAGTGTTTGATACAGATGGCAATGGCGTGCTTGATTTCCAGGAGTTTCATCAAATGATGGCTTAATATCGTATTGAATAAATCTAAAAACATAAAAAGACATCTCCTCATAGTACCTGTCCTGTTCGGTAAAGAATACAAGAAGATTCGCTTGCTGTTTTGTTGATTGAGGGAAGTGTATCTAGTTTGTAAATAGAATACGATGGTTGCTTTGCTTGATAACATATGTTTGTAAATAATCATCATTCATGTTGTTGCGTGGTTGCACTCATTGATGGAGTAAAAGTCATATCACGAGAGGAGACGCCATCTGTTTGGAGTCTAAAAACCGAAGCAAAGGCAAAGAAAGATCAATTTGGCAGTAGTTGTAACCTGTAAAAGAAGAAAGTGAGGCAACGAAAAAAGCAGTGTCGAACTGTCGATTTGGCTTTAGTTGTGAATTAAAGAAGTTTGACGATCCCCTCGATCTTTGTCATCTCCCTTATGGTATTGGGGAACAGACCAAGAAACTTAGGGCAAGTTTGTTTACGGTTTTTTTAAATTGTTTTTTTATCTTAAAAACAGGGAAAACAGTGGAAACACAAAGAATATTTTCAGTTTTCAGTTTTTTTTTTTTTTTAAAACATAGAGAACACAAAAAATGTTAAATTCAGATTAGTGACGGACCAGGTAATAAAGTTAAGAGGGGCATAGTAGCACAGTGGTTAAGAAATATACTTCAAAACTAAAGGTTATTGATTCAAACCTCATTAGAAATTATTTTTTCTCAAATTTTTAGGAGGGGCATTTGTCCCTCGTAAGCCCAACATAGGTCTGCTACTGATTCAAATAATAAAAACAATTTTGAACACCAAAATTGATGCAAACTCTGTTGCGTGTTGCTTCAAGATCCATCAATTGTTGGGGAATACTCCAAAAATCTTCAAACACAATTTACAACAATGGCCTCATCCCCTTTACTGTATTGAATCAAGAGCCGTAAACAAAGATATTGCGTCTTCGTGTCCTTGGTTATATGGAACCAAAATCCATAAGAACAAATAAAAAATACCCCGTCCCTTTGATTATAGAAGAACCAAGAGCTGTAAATTTGAACACTATAAGAAATTAACCTTGATAAACTTTAAAGTTATCACAAAAACCATAAAGTGAAGAAAACCTTTATTCTTTTCCTTATTAGACGTCTATCCTTAATATTTTGACTTTTATAGACCAAATTGACAACTAATGATTTGCACAATAGTTGGCAAGTTTGATCATACACCTTGCTAGGCTAAAAACTCTCCAAAATATGTCTTTAATTGTGCACAAATTATGGAGCCAATATGGAGCACAAATTTCCTTTGATTTTATATTCCTTTTAGATGCCAAAATCATTGAATTATTACCATAAAGAGTCATGATCACATTTATAAACTTTTGAACTTCCTTATTGGCTCAAATTCCTTCAAATGCTTGATTTGATTTGGGCTCTTTTTTAAAAGCTGGGTTGGCTCAAATAAACTCTTTCACAAGTCAATTAAAAACCTCTTGAAGCTTTTTAGTCCTTGATCTTGTTATTGGCCCAATTGGCATTTGAAGTAGATCATTTGTTCTTCAATTCTCATCATTCACCCCTTCCTCAAAAAGATTCGTCCTCGAATCTTAACCATAATGTTGTTGATTGAACGAAAATAAATACATATCCTCAACGCACTATCCTTTTTGAATACAAATAGTACATGTATAGCACAAAGAGTAATCAATTCCTCTACTTGGCATTGAAGTTCCTTTGTCTCCTTGGGTGGCAAACCACTTGGACAATCATTGGGGAATAAATCCTCGAACTCCTATAACAAAGAAGAAAGAATACTATGCGAAGAAGAATCTAGATCATTAACGTTCAAAATCATCTCTTTGTACAAAAGTACAAACAGTCTTTTTAGTATAAAAAGCAATATTGATCTCACTGTTTTTTTGCATAGAAACTTTCTTTTCTTTTTGCTTCCTCTCCTTTTTCTTTGTTCACTTTTAGATCTTTTATTGTTTCCTCTCTTTTTTCTTTGTTAACTTTCAGTCTATTTTTCTTTCACTCTCTTTCCTTTGCTCAATTTCTTTTTCCTCTTGTTTTGTTTCCATTTTTTCTTTTCTTTCTTTTTCTTTCTCAATCTTTTTTTAATCACACTCTTGCTTAACCTCACTTGATCTTCATACACCGGCTTGGTGTCAATGGTACCATGTCATGTTGTTGGCTCATAGCTAAAACTATTCTAAACCGTTATGGTCAGTTTCATCAAATTGCCAAAGCTTGCCCAATAAGATGTGAGAATCATACATAGGGACAACATCACAAAAAACTTCATCATGATACTTCCTAATTGAAAATGACACAAACACTTGCTTTTGCACCTTCACTTCCCCACTATCATTCAACCATTGCAACTTATATGGCTTAGGGTGCTCAAGTATTGGTAATTGTAGCTTCTTAACTAACAAAGCACTAGTAACATTAGCACAACTCCCACTATCAATAATCAAACTATAAACCTTATTGTTAACATGACAACGAGTATGAAAATGTTCCCATGTTGTTGGTCAATGCCATCCTCCTTTACTTAGGCACTCAAAGCACCACTTGTCACAAACGCCTCTCCTTCCATCGAATAAACTTCTTCATCTTCCAATTCATTCTCAAGATCTTCATGATTCAAAGTCGTCGAATCGTGACGCCCAAATCCCGTGGGTCCGCTGACTCACCACAACCCGTTAAACACTCAATGTCGAGTGACCCGACATTTTCACGAAAAACGGCAGAGTCTCCTCAGACGGAGTCACCCAAATACATCACTCGTATATAACCTCGTCCTAATCTAACACAATGACCAATGCAGGTCTCTTATACAATCCATAAGCGTATAAAATGACCTCTCAAGCTCCTCAGATTATACTCACAACATATATTCCATCTATACAATATAATCCGTAACATGAGTAAAACGCTACTGGCCCATAAACCATAATTATAAAAACATATCAACTGATACCATAGTTACAAGAGTTAATTATTTGCTCTTACACAACATATATTAAAATTCTAGAATTCTAATACATGTAATACACCATGATAACATAGCCACACCCCGGCTTTCTTCTAAAGCGGCCTCTATGACGAGCCGTCTCCTCGTGCGCCTCATATTTGAACATGTTCCTCGACAGGCGAGCCACGCCCGCAGGTGGAACCACCCGCGGGCTACTCCACCTAAGTGCATATGCATGCTCCAAATAAAACACACATTCAAGCAAATGCATGATCCTACTTGAATGTCTAACTAATCATCTCATATCCCAGTTCCCCGACTCTCACACTCCGCTGGCCACGTATGAGAACCTTGTAGCTTTATTTCCGTAAACAAACCTCCGATATATATATCAATTGGGCCGATCTCGACGATTGATATTATGACACCATGTATATACTAACGAAACACTCCGACGCATTGATATTTTTTTATATGGACTACCCTCCATCATTATTTTTGCACAACCTTCGAAACCATTCTCCCCTCAGAATCACCATGCACTCACTCATATCGTCCTAAAGGCCCCAAACAGATAATGCTAATGCATGATGCCAATTCCATTTCAAACAATAACACATGCAACATATAATCATGCATATTCACATAATTTAAATCACACAAACATGTTATGTAATTTCATCACACCTGCACTAGTCACATGAAGCAATGATCAAATGTTGATTCATAACTTATCACCACTAAACATTTCTCACAAAACAGATATTTGAGAACAAGAATTTACAAAGAACTCCCGCCAACACCTGCCCATCATCAAATGACTGTCATTTAGAACTATCACACTGGTTTCACTCATACATCAAAGTTACATATTAACATATATAATGTACACTGACAACCTTAATTGAATGGATAGTCATGGACGCACCATCAGTCAAAACATAGACACTGGTCTTCAAGATCAAGATCATCAATGCCCCTCTCACCCGCTGTCTTCAAACCCAAACATTATCAAAGCACAACAAAGTTAAATAAAACCAAGCAGCATAAACTCCACCGCTGAGCTTTGGCCCAAACCCCCAAACCCAGCGTACCCACGCAGAGGTCTCTCTCGTAGAGCGCTCTTCCTTCTGCTCGACGACTGACTACTGACTCCCACGATTCTGTATAAGTCTAACCTTCACTTAAAACGCTATTTCCATCTTCTGTATCTTTCTTCCTCCTACAATTCAAGTTTTTTTTTTTTTTTTTGAATTGTGGGAGACAACACTATTGAGTGTTTTGTCTTTTCACTAATCACCAAACAATTCACGCGCCATCTTCCGTTTTTGACTCTAAGACTATCTCGGCCGTCCATTTTCATCATTTTTCACTCACGCCACTTACGGCACATGAGCACGTGTTATACGTGACTTTCTCGGTCGATCGAAATCGCTTTACTAAGACTGCATCACGATGCCTCGAAAAACGTACAACCCCCACGGCTCCCTAATTCGATGAATTTGACGCATAGCTAGATTTCGCGAGACGATTACAATGGTGAAATCCGTTTCATCATCTGAGATCTAGAGAATAAATTCCAGATTTTTGACCGAAATTACTATATTGCCATTTTTCCGTAAATTGAATTTCTACCTTACATTCTCTTAAAAGGAATTCGTCCAAATTCTGAACAATCACAATCACTATTACGCATATGCAACATGCATTCTACCATGCATGTAAACTCGTCATTTAATTATTAAACGACTAAACTACGTACCTTCATCCCTAAACAAGAAGGGATATGTGACCCGCATCGTGTCCTCGCGCTCCCACGTGGACTCCTCCACCCATTAGTGCCGCCTTATTAGCACTTCACTAGCCTCACGGTCTTCAAGGTCGCAAACCTGATCACGCTATCCAAAATACATGTCGGGTCCCCTCCTTAAAGCGTCCCATCAGCCACAACATCGATCCGTCCCCAATCCACTATATGAGTCGATCCGCGTATACTTCCCTGAGCATGGAGACGTGAAATACCCAGGACACTCGACATGCCGGGCGCAAAGCCAACTGGTACGCCATAACGCTATCCTCTCGAGTATCCCGAAAGGCCCAATGAATCTCACATACTCTTCCCACGCTCACGACCCGACCACTCCCTCCCCTAGGCATCACCTCAAGAAGACATGATCCCCAACCCTCGAACTCTAAGGGCCGACGTCGCACATCCGCATAATCCTTCCGCCTACCCAGCCGAGAAGACGCTGTCAGACAGCCTTCACCTTCCTGGGAGGTGTCTCTAATCAAATCGTGACCAAAGACGGATCTCTCCCAATTCCTCGTCCAACAATGGTGACTGCACACTCTTCATACGCTGGCCTCATAATGGAAGCATCTCGTATAATTGTCCATAACCGTTGTTGTGCGACTCCACTTTAAGGGCAATGCTCCTCCTACCGCTCTTACGATTCATAGACGCATGCTCGTAGCATGTCCTCTAATACCTGTATAGTCCTCTCAGATTGACCATCTGTCTGAGGGTGGAACGTTGTACTCATAGTCAACCGTGTGCCCATAGCCTTTGGAAACTCTTCCAAAAGTGCGCCGTAAACCTCGGGTCCCTATCCGACACTATGGATACTGGTACCACAATGCACCACTCCAATGCACAACGCGTAATCTCTCCGCATGGCGGTCATCCGCACGGCCATAAAATGTGCCGACTTCGTGAGTCGGGTCCACTATCATCACCCATACCGTGTCAGCTTCGTTACGCCCCGGCAAGGGTCACAAAGTCCATCGTGACGTGCTCCCACTTCCACTCACCACCTCCAATGGTCAAGCAGGCCACGCTTCCTGCTCAACCTAATCCCACCACATGAGACATCACAAACAAAGTCCCCAACGTGTCTCTTCATCCCACTCCAATAGTACCGACGACGAAGATCCTGGTACATCTTCGTGCCACCTGGATGCACGGCGAATCGAGAGCAGTGAAACTCCCTGAGAATCTCCTCTCTCAAGTCGGTCAAATGGGGAACCACTACCCGTCCTCTATACCGAAGACTACCATTCCGTGAACGGCCCAAATTCTCGTCACCTGCACTGACAGACTACCCCCGATGGACACTATCTCTCGTCCCGCATGTAACACCCGAAATATACCCAAAGAGTTTTACTGCTTAAGGTATATTATAAGCTAACAGAAATTCGAAATAAAATGAGAGACTCGAATTAATAATAAAGCCAAGGGTAAATATGTAATTTACCAGCTTGAGGACATAAAAGCATAAAAGCATAAGATTATATGTGTAATTATGGGAATTTGGAGGAAAGATTTCAAGCAAATTAGAATATATGCTGATTTGCAAAAAGAGAAGAACCTAAGGACCTAAATGCAAAAATGGGGGAAATGATTAAAAATGCAAAGACCAAACATGGCCTTAACTTAAAATTGGATTTAAGACCAAATTTGGTCTCAAATTGGGAGAACAAACCATAAAAGAGAGAAGAAGCAGTTAAGAATATAGAACAGAAGAGAAGAAAGGGAAGAGAAGGAGGTGCCAAGATAAAAAGGTATGGATTCATGATTTTGGCATGGAACTTAGATAGATTTGCATGGATACATGCTTAGGGGTTGTGTCGTGAGAACCTAACCCCTAAAATGAGTTCTTGTATGGAAACTCATCATAACCTTTGTTTTTCTGGTTTTGTTATGAGAAGATTCAGAGGTCCCATTACATGTGTTTGGGGTTCTATGTGTTATGTAAGCATGGACATGTTTTGTTTTGTTCTAGGCTTTGATAAGAACCCTATATTTCAAGACGGTATGGAAAACCTAGGCCTTGTATAAGAGATGAATGGAAAGTATGTTTATTCAATAGAGTTCATAAGAGGTGTATTGAAAGATAATTTATAGAAAAGAGATTACAAGATGAATTTGGAGTGGTTTTGAAATGATATAGAGTATTGGGTTGATTTGGGTATCAACATATTGAAAATGGGAGAAAAACATACTTGGGATTTTTTGACATGTACCCCACACCTTAACCTATACCTAAGACACCCCTCCAGACCGAACTTGTATCGCATAGGTGCGAATGAAAAAGGTACACCCCGGCCTATTTTGACCGCTTTTATTTTAGCCATAACTCGCTTCATTTCTTATCCGATTCAGTGATCTGGCAAGAACGACTCACAGAAAAACCAAACATCCGTAAATAGTACTCTTCTAAAATCGATTATAGTGTGGCCCAAGTAAAAATCACCAAAGTGGGGCCATGTCTGCTTCAAATTTCGGTTCTCGTTTTTGAACATAGAGTAGTCCGGGTTGTTTATGACATACAACTAGAGTTTCTGGGTTCGAATTGGGTGATTCCACTGAGAAGAACCCTAGCACCTTAGCTTTGAAGAGTACAAATAACAAGTGTCAAATATGGAGTCAAGATTAATTGAAAATGAGTATTACAAACTGTCCTAAGTGTAATATTGGTAAATTGACTAGTTTAAGGAAATGTCGTAACTTTAGTTGATGATCCAATTGAATGATTCCAATTTCTAAGTAAAATAGATTCGTTGAGATTAAGAATACATCAATGATGTGAATACATAATCATCATAATGTTAATAAGTATATGATCATATATAAATGAAATATATAGGAAATGCAAATGTATAGATGTGTTCATGAAACACATGAATGTGATATGGAAATGAAATGAACTCGAAACATGAATATGAACATGAAAAGGCACTATCACACATGCAGAATGGTTAATATAGATGATTATTATCATATTATAACCGTAAAAATGATAACACATGATATAAATATATGAATGAGTATACGTGAATGAGTATATGAATGAGTATAATGGAAACGAGACACGTGAAATGAGTATATGAAATTATACACATGAATGAAGTATACGTGAATGAGGTATGAATGGAGTACACATGAATGAGTATATGAATGAGTATACGTAAATGAGTATATGAATGAGTACACATGAATGAGTATACGTAAATGAGTATATGAATGAGTACACATGAATGAGTATATGAATGAGTATACGTAAATGAGTATATGAATGAGTATATGTAAATGAGTATATGAATGAGTACACATGAATGAGTATACGTGAATGAATATATGAATAAGTATACACGAATGAGTATACGTGAATGAGTATATGAAATGAGTACATAGATTGAGTATATCTTTGAGAAGATAATACGAAGTGAAATTGAATTGAAAATGTGATATTTGAAAATCGACGATGATAAAGACGGATTCATTAAACGGAACTGGCCATAAATGTGAATTGCTGATATATCGAATAAATCGCCAACAGATGCACCAAACGGCATCCGCCAAAGGCACCCCCGAAATGTCCAATGTCCCACTTGGCAGGATGCACCAACGCATCCGCTGCGATGGTGTATGGTATTGAAGAAATGTCCCACGGCGGGATGCACCACCCAAGATCCGCCACGATGGCGATGGCATTTAATTGATACTACATGTCGTGGGTGCAACAAACGTAATCCACAAGAGTGGGAGACCAAGACAAGTAATACCATGCCTGGTGCACCAAACGACATCCGTCATGATGGGAGATCGAATTGTAAAATGTGTAGGCACATTACCGAATGATAATAAGGGTGGGATTCATTAAACGGAATCCGTTATAAATGTGAATTGAATAGTCAAAGTGAAATGACCAACATTGACGAGTGTAAATGGGATTTTTATGCTATGCTTAAATTCATGTCTGAATGTTAACTTAATTATCAGACAAAATTATGTTGTGATATGATAAATGATTTGTAAAATGAAAGCATGCTAAAAATGAATATTATATATATATGTGTGTATAAAGGCATTATTTTGTAAATGCATTTTGTTAAATGTGAATGTTATGATCTTTTCACTCAGAACGCATGGAGTCACAAAATGAAGTGCTTCCGTAACTAAAGCCTAAATGGAATAACACAAACAAAATGTTTTGAGAAGATAATTGAAAATGTCTGAAAGTAAACCGGCTCCATTGATTCACCAACCTGCCGAAGCCTGTGATTCAAGCCGCGATGACTTTGAAAATGAAAATTTAATAAAACCAAACAAAATATTTTGAGAAAATAATTGAAAATGTCGGAGTAAACCGGGCTCCGGCTTGGATTCACCAACCGGGTTGAGTCGGGGATTCAGGCCGCGACACTTTTGAAAACGAAAATTTAATAAAACCAAACAAAATGTTTTGAGAAGATAATTGAAAATGTCGGAGTGAGAACCGGGTTCATTGATCTCGCCAACCTGCCGCCTGGGATTCGGGTCGACACTTTGAAAACAAAATTTAATAAAAAGATAAATTAAATGAAATAAACTGCATCGCCCCACTCGACCTTGTATGTATTTATTGACTTTGATATGTTTCAAATTCTTCCATTGTAGACGTATGTTTGTTTTGAATATGATATACATGACATACATGTAGAAGATATGAATTAAACTTGTAAAAGATATGACATATGGAAGTAATACGAACAAGATAATGATATGGAATCAAAAGGATAAAATCCCATATGTATAATATGATATGAGTTAGAAGTCACATAAGAATAGGCTTCGTTATATGAAGAAGGAAAAAGTAAAATGTAAAAAGATTGTGACAAGGCACATGTTATTGGTCGTTATCGTTTATATATTCCCACTAAGCGTGAAAGCTTAAAGACGGTGTTCAATCCGCGCAGGCATCAAGAGGAGATAAAGAGGACAGACATTCCACACCAAGAGAGTACTGCCATTCCCAGCATAGGTGCTCACCAAGACTGCCCGCGATCTCTGATGTTTGTATTAGATATGTACATGTATAAGTATTTGTATATGTAAATGATTTTTGGTTACTACAAAAATTGTTTGTATACCCACAGGTGTAAGTTCAGCTTTGAAATAAATAAATAAATAAATAAAGATAGTCCCAGAGGGTCTCGCACTCAATCGGTTCGGACGCCATAACGGGTCTTACCGAATCGGGCCACACTACCACTAGGACTCAATCACTCGCCAACGAGACGGTGTAGCCACTAATTCCCCAAGGTACCCCGAGTCTCGCCATTGCATCAGAGCCCAAACCGGTCCCACGCCTCAAGCATCCGCCACCCCGAAGCTATACTAGCCAACGCCCTCGACTTCCACGGCGCATCACCACCACACGGCTCATCGTGATGGTAATGCAAAGCCAAGTCATAACTTCTGCGTTAACTCCATCCATCTCAAGGCGGTCATACTGAGTCCCGCCGCTAGCGGAAAATATACTTCGCACTTTTACGGTCTTAGTACACCCGAACTCGTCAGAGGGCATGGCACAAATCTTCAAGGCGAAGATCACAACTACATGTCATGGTAATTGCCAGGATTCTTCAACCGACGAGAACCTTAAGCTACTACCCTCCCGACAGATCAAAACATTATCCAATCCAAATTTCGGCATCACAATACACTGTGGTACCCGTCTCCCGTCGTCTCGACTATCAAGATGGGAGATAAAGTAAGTCTCCTCTTCAACTCCTAGAATGCCTCCTCGTATCAATCATCCCACTCAAACTTCGATCTCTCCCAACTCATTACGGCCTCAACTTCCTGGCCGACCACGTCCGACACCACGTGTCCTAAAACTTCACCAAGCAGGCCAAACTCAGACTATCGAACTCTGCATACCATGTCTCTCAACAACCGTAACACGATCCTCGCGATACCATGCTCCCACTTTAACCGGAGTAGACTCGTCATCCAACAAAGACCACGACAAACTATCAGATAGGGCTGAACACCTACGATGGTGATCCATGAAATGCGGGCCGGGCGCATTCGCTGGTCCAAAGGGAATCACCCGCAAACTCAAAGTGCCCATAACGCATTCCCAACGCTGTCTTAGGGATCGCTTCCAACCTCACCATGGTAACCAAGTGGTCTATCTCGAGTGTATCGCATTCTCTCAACCGATCAAACAAATCGGCATCTCGTAACGGGTACCGATTCTGATCGAACCCCCGTTTAATCCATCTAATCAATGCACAAATAAGGGTCTTGTCCTTCTTCTTCGCAAACAACTGAGACCATGGGTGAAGTGCTCGATCTAATGAACCCCTTTGTCTAGTAGCTCCCGTAATGGACTCGAAGTCTCGCACTCAACCTGTGCCATCCTATACGGAGTCATAGAGACTTATGAAGCACCAAGGTGCAATTTGATACCGCTTCACTACCCTCGGAGGTAGTCTCGTAGCTCATCCGGAAAAACATCCACATACTCACACACTACCGAGGTAGACGGTGTCCGGGGTCTCTCCTCGTCCCTGGGGTAAGGCCATAGCCAACCCGCTTAACTCCGTCCCTACCACCTGGACTCGTATACCATCTCTGGCAAAACATCATGCTCATCTCGAAATACCACACGAGTACCGGGCCCCGCATGTAGGCGGTAACCTCCACGTCACAATCGATAACGACCCCCGTAGTTTGCCACCAATCCATCCTCAGATGACGAACTCTAACACGCTCCATGATCCCTCAAAGTCCACTGTGAGTAGAGTCCCCGAGATTTCCAGCTCGCAACCTCGACATATCATCCCTATTCTCGCCCTAATCCCTAGGGGAGAACTCACATACAAAGGCTCCTCTAAGGTCTCAACCTCTAAGCCCAACTCGATCACAACTAATGCAGCGATGAATGAATGCGAAGCACCGTAATCAACAACACTCTCGCCCATAAAGCAGAGATAGCAAACGACTGATAACCGGGCTGACCATGAACTCTGTACCGCTGTGTGATGGCATAGACACGCCTCAACCCCGATGCCCCCGCCGGCCTCGCCCGCTCTACCCATACTCCGCCCCTCGGGCTTGCCCCTCGTGAAATGGAGGTACCCGTAGCTCCTCGAACCGAGACTGCCTCCGCCTGCACTGCGCCGTGGAGGAACGCATCGTATTCTCCTCGTCTCACCGACTGACCGTGGCCGTCCCAAACCCCGGGATCCTTGTCTCCGGGGCAATCCTCTCATGTGTCCAGCCGGCCGACAATGGCAAGATACCATCCGCTCCCACCCGACCGGGCAATCCTCATCCGTCTCGGCCCCGACGGCCGCGACCGAATCCCCTCGTGAACCAGAAACTCTCTCGCCTTTCCCCGAACCGAAGAAACTGACTATCCTTCCTCTTATGCCGCTAACACTCGCGATCCCGAAAAGCCCGGTGCATCCTCATCTCTCTCTATGGTCGGCCGGCCTCAAACCATGAGCATATCCTGTGAAGCAGTGTTTACAATCCCGCCCGAATGGACAACTTTAGGCCATTCTCGAATCTCTCCTAACTCGCTGTCCGTGGCCACGTAATCATCGAAGAATTCCAAGAAGGCTCAGGAACCTAAACACATAATCCATCACTGCCATCGCCTTCTTCAAATTTCTAGAACTCCTCGAGCCTTCAGATGCCCTTCATAAGAATCGGAAGTACTTACCTATGAATACTTCCTAAACTCTTCCCATGTCATACCTTCAAGTCTCCGAGGTCCTTCCCATATCCACCATACTTCGCCTCACCCTCTAGTTGGAACGCAAACAACCCCGATCCCCGTCGCAAGCCAAAGATAATCTCCATGGCCTCTAACACCTTCTCGACCGCATAAACCAATGGTCTCGCCACCATCTGGATCTCCTCCCTGTGAATGCCTGAGAGGACGTACATGCGCCTTAAACCTCCGGAGGTTACTAGGACCTCCTCGACCACCCGATATACTAACATGTGCCATAGCTGTCAGCCGCAATACCTACAAATTCCTCTATGAAGTCTGTTGATCAACACCCGTGGCTAATCAAATGACTCAAGTGGTGCCCGACCGCACTTCGTGGATCGCCCCCTACGTCCTCGGCCCCTAATTAGCCATCTACAATTTCAAACGGCAAGAACATACATAACTCTAAGGCATAAGCACAACCCCGAGACACTATTCATACACATAAATCAGTATATACACAAAGTCCCTGCATTCATAAGCAATGCAAGACCATTTATCTTATATATTAAATCATATTTATCAACAAAAATTTTATTTTCGAAAATTTCATTTTTTTTCAAAATTTTGTCCTATTTTGTTTGATTTTAATTTTATTTTTACTTAATTAAAAAAAGTTCTGTAAATTTTTTGTGATTACGAAAATTCATGAACCGTTCATGAACAAAGGTCCAAAAGTGACTTAGAAACCCGTGACCGAAAATCGGGTCGCACAATGCCCACCTGGGCCTACCAGAAGGCGCACAAAGCCGCCGCCTCCGACCGGTCGTGGTCGTAACGCCGTGCCCCGCTGAGCCTACGTCGCCGCGCCGCCCGTGCCGCGCCACGCGCCCGCCCAACGCCTAGTGCTCTGGGCCACAGGCTCATGCCGCTGGGCCGCCAGACGCCTGGGCCAGCCCGTACCGTGACGCCCCAGTACGCTTCGCTCGCTGGGCTGCGGTCATGGCTCTGGCTGGTAGCAGTCGCCCCCGTGTCGCGACACACACCAGCAAAGCAAGGATCTACACCGGATACCTCATGAACCCGAGGGGACCTCCCGGCACTCCAACGGATATAGAAATTTTTCCTCAAAACAATCAATTAATATCCATGGATCGAACCTCTTTACAATCATTAACATATCTTTAGAAAATAATGCGGAAGTGAAGTGGTAAATTTTTTTTTTTTTTTTTCAAACACTTAGATTTTTCTTTAAAATCGGCTGTAGTTTTTCCGCTGCTTTTTCTCTCACTCTTCCCAAATTTACAAAAACCTCATGAAAAACATTTTTAAAAACACTTCTAATCTTTCACTCTCAACTTCCATATTAGGACTCCTCGTCCACAACCTACTAGCACACAACTCAATCAAGCAAAATATATACACATACATTTATTTATTTCAATCATCAAAACATTCAAACTTCTTCAATTCCATACGCTATAAAGATCAGCTTGAGCCGGACTTAAGCCGACCTCCTACTTACCTCGTCCACTGAGGATCAAAGCCCACGTTGTTCCTTTTCAACATATATACATATATACATATATACATGACAAAATATTCAACATATACAATATGCAAAATATATATACTAATACTTCACATACGTTTCCTCTCGATGGCTCCTCGACTCACTCGCAGGGTACTTCACCAAATAAGACTGCTCCCTGTGTCCCTAAAATGTTTTTTTTTGAAACATAATGGAAAAGGAGTGAGCTAAAGGAGCTTAGTGAGTGTACATTTTTATTTAGATATGATTTAAAGATATAGCAAAGAATAAATATTTATACAATTTAAAAATCAATTTATGCCTTAAACTTTCTTTCTCTTTCTTTATTTCTTTCTTTCCGATAGGAACCTAGGGATAAACACACCACCAGCTTCCTCGGTAATCGACGGTGAGGGAGCACCATTCCGGCCATAACCACTATGCCGCGGAAAACCCACGCTTTGCATGTGGTTCCAATATAGCACCTTATCACGTGTAAGGATATTAATGAACACCTATTTCCCTCAGTTAGTAACCTATAACTTACCTCTAAATCCTTACGCTTAAGGTACTTCGGCCGATATCAATCATCAGCCATATAGGGTTGGGGTAACCATCGAGAAACATTTCTTCAAAATACATTTATAAATCCATTTAAATCCTTTACTTTATCATTAAAACACATATGCATTCTTTACACATTTTTAAACTTTCATAATGCTCAACATATGCATACATATTTAATATACATATATAAACATTTACATTAAACTTTTCATTTTAACATAAAAATCTTTCACTTTTAAACCCAATTTTTCAAAAATCGCTTACACTCACCTCGTTTCCCTAAACTTGAGCACAACTCCACTACTTCCCGCCTCGCTTAGCCTACACACTCAACGAATACCCAAGAACGTGACACCGCCCGCGTATAACGTATAATTTTAACGTACTGCCTAGCGGCGAGGTACGCTACGTTTTCGTCAAGTTCTAATCTTATTTGAACCTCTCTTAATCATTTACTAAGGTTCCTAAACTATCGGTGTACGAATTCGGGCTTAATTACTCAAAAACGCAGCATTCTGGGCATTTTGGGCTCACATGTACCGGTACACCCTGGACCTGTACCGGTACATGTTGCATTCTGTTGGCATGTAACGGTACATGTTGGACCCGTATTCTGGCATATGTCAGTCTTAGGTGACCAGACCGCACACCCGTACATGTACCCAGACACCCTCGAAATTTTTGCCTGTGACGGTTTCTTTTGCCACTTTTTGATACCACTAACTTCATACAACTTCTATAATTCATATACCTCAAGAATCATCATGGAAATCATCCAAAAACAACTCCAAATACTTGTATCGTGGTTTGTAATCTATACCACAAAAACCCTAGGTGAAAATCAAAGAACTCAACCCCAGGCCCACTCCAATTCCTTTTTAAACATCATATAATTCGATGATTCCATGTTTATTTTCCACCAATTCAAGGCTTTACCTCATAACCCCAACAATTTCAAAGGTTTATGATCTTGTACGTACCCAGACCAAGGAGCAAATTCAATCTCCATACCAAAAGCCCTAGGAACTAAATACACTTGGATTCTAAGACAAACATACCTCGATCTTCTTTCTCTTTCCCTCCTTCTTCTTCCTCTTCTTCCTCTTCCTCGTCTTTCTCCTCTCCACGTGAACTCCTAGCAAAATGAGACACAAATGGCTTTTGTTTGTCTCACCCTCCTATTTATACTTCCATATTCCTTGTAATTGAAATTAAGTCCCTCAAGCACTTAAATATTGAATCAGAACTTATGTTATTTCTATTACGCCATCTCTACTGTTTATGACTTCCATATCCTTTATGAATTTACAACTTTGCCCTTCTTTTGTCACTATTCCGGTTCACTAATTTATCGTCTCTCAATTTAGTCTCCAAAATACTACAATGTGACACTCAGTAATTTTATACACCCCACAAAGATCGCATCGTACACCTCTCAGATCTGGTGTTACAAAATCCTCCCTCCTTTAGAACATTTCGTCCTCGAAATGAATAAACTAAACTCTAAAAGAAAGGGAAGGAAAATACCTCATTCGGAAAATAATTGAGGGTACTAACGGCGCATATGAGCCTCTAGCTCCCAAGTAGCTTCCTCTACTGTATGACTCCTCCACAATACCTCACTACGAATAGTCTTGTTATGCCAGACTTGTTCTCGACTTGCCGAGGATCTCAGACCGTTCCTCTTCGTATGTCAAGTTTCTCTTGTATCACTCAGTTGCTCACAATACATGAAGGGTCTGGTATGTACTTGCGGAGCATAGAAACATGGAAAACATCGTGAATGCGATCGAGGTCAGATGGCAACTCTAATCGATATGCCACCTCCCCAATCCTCTCAACAATCCTGTATGGTCCAATATACCGTGGACTCAGCTTTCCTCGTTTCCTAAATCTTAGTACGCCCTTCCATGGGGAAATCCTCAAAAATACCATATCCCCTACCTCGAACTCTAGGTCCCTACAGCGATTATTCGCATAACTTTTCTCTGTTTGGCCTTGTGCAATTTTCAATCTTATCCCTTTATAATTGATCTTATCACAAGTCACTGGACACTTCGAAATCTACTAATCTCCTTTCACCTACCTCGTCCCAACAGACTAGAGTTCGACATTTCCGTCCATAAAGAGCCTCACAAGGGGCCATACCAATACTGGCCTGATAACTATTATTGTATGCAAACTCCATCAGGGCTAGATGGGTGTCCCAGCTCCCTCTAAACTCCATAACACATGCCCTAAGCATATCTTCTAAAGTTCGTATAGTCCTCTCGTGACGCCATCCGTCTGTGGATGAAAAGCCGCTCGAAATGTACTAAAGGCCAAGGGCATTCCCAAACTGGGCCAAAACCGAGGTAACCTGGATCTTCGCTCAAACAATGGAAATCAAGCAGACATGCAATTGATAATATCTCTAACGTATAATTGGGCCAACTTATCCAATGAATAACTATTCCTGATAGGTAGGAAATGGGCTGATTTCGTCAGTCTGTCTACAATCACCCATATCGTATCATGGCCACTCCGACAACGTGGTGCTCTACCACGTAAATCCGCTGATTCTCTCCCATTTCCACCGAGGGATCGAGAGGATCAGAATAATTTGGCTGTGCTTCCGATGTTCTACGACTACGACATGTAAGACATTTGGAGATCTTAACTCTATCCCTCTTCATACCCTTCCACCAGTAATGTTCCTTTAGGGTATGATACATCTTTGTGCTTCCCAGATGCATAGCATAAGCGGAGGAATGGGCTTCCTCCATAATCTCTCTCCTCACATCACCTACATCCGGTACACAACCTCTGTCCCATGACCACGGTACCATCCTCTCTCAATGACAAATCCCCGCCTAGACTCTACTTCACCTCTTAACTTCACTATCCCGTGGATCCCGAACTGCCTCCCTAATCCTATCTATCAATACAGACATACATGAAATGTGGCTACCAAAGATTCCCGAATCAGCTGGCCCAATCCCACACCCAAGCGACCTCAATTTATGAGTCGAGGAAGATGCACTACTGCTATATAGGGAACTCATGGGTCTCCTACTAAGAGCATCTGGCACCACGTCGCTCTCTTCCGCACGATATTCACGGAAGATTTATAATCCCGATCGCTCAATCCATTCCCTCTGTCCTCATGTTCGGGCCTTCGCAGAACGCATATCAGGCCTATGATCCGTAAAATCCCACGGCACCCATAAAGTGGCTGTCCCATATCCGCAAGGCCAATACTGCGCTGCCAGCTCAAGGTCATGTGCAGGATAATTTGTTCATGCTTTTCAATCGCTCTAGGAATCATATGCAATCACCTTGTCATTCTGCATTAACACACAACCTAGGCCCTGCCTAGAGGCATCACAATACACTGCAAAGGGGCCATCCTCGCCTCGATGGAAGCTTGGGCACGAGCCGAGTCAATCTCCTTTTCGCTTCATCTGAACTCACGACAAGCCTCCCACTTATAAAACGGTTCCTCTTCCTCATTAATCTTAATAAAGGCGGCTATCTTCGAAAAATCCCTCAACGAACTTATTTAGAATACCCCTCGCCAAACCCGCAAAAACTCCTTATCTCTCGTAACACTCGAGGAGGCTCTGCAATTCAATATAGCTTCACCTTCGCTGATCCCACCCAGACCCCCCTCTCAGATAAACTATGGGTCCCAAAAATATTAATAATCGTCGAGCCAAAATCGACACTTACCGAGTTCGCATATAACCGATGTTCCCGCAATGTTTGCAAACTATCTCGCGCTATGCATGTTCTTCCACGCTCGAATAGATCAATATATCAGCCAATAAACACGATAACAAACCGATCTAAGTAAGGCCTAAAACTCACTATGAGATCCATAAAAGCCACTGAGGCATTCGTAGTCCAAATGGCATGACCAGAAACTCAAATGCCCGTATTCGTGTTCCGAATGCCTTCGACTTGAAACATCCTCATCATGAACTCAACCGATGATAGCCTCGAATTTCAAATCAATCTTAGAGAATACCTTAGCTCCCCCAGAATCGATCAAAGAGATCATCAATCCGAGTTTGACACCGACACGAATCATACCTTATTCAACTCTCTCGTAATCAATACATAATCAGATACCTTCCGTCCTTTTCTTCACAATAAACCGGTGCTCCTTGCTGAGACATGCCTGTCCGACAAACCCCCTTTGTTGACCATTTCTTCCATCTCGCACCTTAAGTTATTTTCCAATTCCGCAGGGCCATCCCTAGTGGCGCTCGAATCGGGTTCGTCCCTGTGGGCTAACTCGACCAAAATCAATCTCTCTCCGTAATCCTCGAAGATCATCCGAAACACATCCGGAAATTCTTCGACCAATGTAATGTCTTCCCGGGCCTCACATCATCCTCTCAATTCAACTACATAGGCTAGATACAATTCCTAGATATGATTTTCGAGATCTTCCCGTACCCATCATTGGCGTACATCATACCGCGAGGACAATACATCTCCTACTCCCACAAAAGTACTCCCCGGTCTCCGCCTACGTAACTTAACTTTTCCCAAGCAATCCATGGTAGCGTGATGTCGACAACTAGTCCATCCCTTAAGATCACATATCAAGTCCTGATGTCCAATAATACCAAATTGGCTCCCAAAACTCACATGGCCCCAATAATCACTCTGCAACCCATGTATACTCTATCCGCTATAAGTGAATCCCGTAGGAAGGAGACTACCATACTACAATCTATGGGCTATATCTCATGTTCACTTGCAGCAATAAATTCTCAGAGAAATAAAACGAGTGAGTAGCACCCGATCTATCAAGACATGCATCCCTATCAAAAACTTAGATAGTACTGGCTACTTAATTCTCTGCGTTAAGATTCGCTCTCAGCGTGGACGCAAACACTTAGTTCGTGGTCTCGAGGTCGCCCTACCGTCCCTCCGATGGCCGGGGGACTCCTCTCACTGCTGGTCCCTCCAGTCCGTAAATGCAATGGGGCCTCTCGCCCTGAGCCCTCTCTAACTCTAACCCCGACTCTACCAAAGATCGAACCGCTCTCGTCCCGCCGTCCCACTCCCGATCCACGCGAACCACCAGGCACTCTATGGCAAAGTGTCCCGACTGTCCGCACTTAAAACAACCTGTTGCGCTCAATCCGTGACTTACCATAATGGTTCTTCCCACACCGAAAGACACTCGCTTGACCCTCGGAGCTGCCACCCGCTCCGCCCATCAACCCTAGCTAGATCGTGCCCCGACGGCCCGCGCCACCGGTCCACTGTGTCTTTCCTCCTCTTGAACCCGCTATTGGAACCCCTCCCCGAACCCATGCCGACCCACCCCCGCTCGGCCCCGATCGGGCGTAGCCCCGGCATTTCAAACCCCATGCCCTCTCAACCCTAACCGCGCCTACTACCCGGCCGCACCGTGTGGGTTGTCGACGCACACCAGGGTCCTAATCGTTGGACTAAGACCTACATCAAACCTCTTGGTCTTCGAAATTTCATCATCCCTAATAAATGGAATATGTCTAACGAGCCTTAAAACCCGCCATAACTGGTCATGGAGAAGTCCCCTGCCTGTACCTTAAAGAACTCCTCGCCTTCAAGATCTCCTCAGAATCGGGCCGAAATAAACTTTATCCAGAACTCTTCCTTGAACTATGCCTGTGACACTCCCTCCGGCATCTCCTCTCTGACCGCGCCTTCCTCCACCACTTAACGCTCACTCCGTAGAGAAAGGCGTAAAAGTGACCATCCGCTTCATCCGCACACTTCATCACCCGGGTAATCTTTCATTTCCTCTCTAACCATGACGTTTTTCGGGTCTCCTAATCCATCATAGTTCCTGTCCCTAGCTTTCAGCCTCTCTATAGAAGCTACCAGGCCATCGAGAATGCCTTAATGCAAAGGGCTAAAAAAGCTGCTTCATCTCGTCTAAAGGTGATTCGTCCTCCCACGACCTCAGAGGTGGTGGTCATCTCAGTGGCTATGAAGGCATAGGATCACTATGTAACAGGGGCGGAGGAACATACGTTGTACTCATCAACATGTTCTTCGGTGGTGGTACCTAATGCCTCAGAGTTTCCTGTGGCGGCCTGCCTCGACGACGCATTTTCGTGAATTCAAAATTTTAATATGTCATGTAATGTATATATGATTTAAATCACATAAATAATTTATGCAATTTAAATGTACATTTAAACAATCATAGGAACATAAAATTTTCAAATCTTTATAACATTTTCAAAACCTTGGCTCTTATACCACGTTGAAGGATCCACACCCGGATTAACCTCATGAACCCGAGGGGACCTCCCGGCACTCCAACAGATATAGAAACTTTTCCTCAAAACAATCAATTAATATCCATGGAGCGAACCCCTTTACAATCATTAACATATCTTTAGAAAATAATGAAGAAATGAAGTGGTAAATTTTTTTTTTTTTTTTTTTCAAATAGGATTTTTCGTAAAATCAGTTTTAGCTTCTCTGCTTTTCTCGACTTTCCTAAATTTACAAAAACTTACAAAATATTTAAAAACACTTCTAATCTTTCAATTCTCAACTTCCATTTTAGGGACTCTTCGCCCACAAACCCAATTAAGCACACAACTCAATCAAGCAAAATATATACACATATACATTTATTTATTTCAATCATCAAAACATTCAAAACTTCTCTTCAATTCCATGTACGCTTTATAAAAGATCGGGCTCGGTTTTGACTTAAGCCGACTCGCCTACGTACTCCTTGTTAGTAATAGTGCTCTAGCCTATTGTATGGACATGTATTTGACTATTTATGAGAATTTATTATTATGATGATTTGCATGTTTATTATATATAATGTCCTTGAATAATATTATCAATCATTCTAAATGTCCTTAATCGATTATTGTTATGGAATAGTCAATGAATTAAGATTAGTATAAAGTTTGATTGATATTCATGGGATGAATACGTGTATGAGATACAAATCAAATTTTCTTATATCTATTTGTTGAGAACAAATATTGACAGTAATTCGCCTTTTAAGATTAATACATGGATCAAAGTCATAAGTTAATCTCTAATAGTTGTGTCATTAAACTTTCGACTCAGATCGCATAGTTCTCAACATAAGGAATATCAGGTTTTGATATAATCAATGTTGTCTTTAATCGATGACTATAAAGGTTATACTTGAACATAATAAGAATTATACAAATAGACATGAAATGATTAAGATGGAATTTATCCTCTTATTATAAGAGAGATATCTCCTGGGTCCTCGATAATTTAGACCGAGAATGCATTTGTTGCTCAAAATGAATCGACGGAGATCAAATGTCATTTGTTTAGTTAGTCTATTCGGTTTCGAGTAATCAAAGATAGAACGATATAAGGTTGACTTTGTCCATGCCTTATATTCTATCAAGATATCATGAGACAAAAGGATTATGTCATTAGCTATATTGTTGTCTCAGATCATGAGCTTTTCATTTAACTTGGTAAATATAATGTCTCATTTGTGGTGCCACTTATGACTCTGTAGGATCAAATGTGATTTAGGCTTACTACCAATGTTAATTGAACCCATAGGGTCGCACATTAAGAACAAATAATCTGCTATGGAGCCAATTAGTAATTTAAAAATGATGAGATTATTTTAAATTACAATAACAATTAGTTGTTATTTAAATTCACTTTAATTTTGAGAAATAAATACATTTAAATTATAACAAATAATTAATTTGTTATATTTTCTTATTGATAAGAAAATAATTTGTAAAGGGTTTTTTAATAAAAGAGTTTTAAATATATAATATTATAAATTCATTTCCTTATCTGATAAGGATTTGAATTTAAATTTTTATTATTTAAAAGAGTTTTAAATATATAATAATATAACAACGTTTCCTCTTATCTCGATAAGGATGAATTTAAATTATTATTTAAAAGAGTTTTAAATATATAATAATATAAATTCTGCTTTTATATGATAAGGGATTTGAATTTAAATTGTTATTATTTAAAAGAGTTTTAAATATATAATAATAAAAATTCGTTTTTGAAAAAACCCTAGCAGACTTATATATATATATATATATATATATATATATATATATATATATATATATATATATATATTTTTTTAATAGTGGTCGTTTTACTTCCTAAGAATAACCAAACAAGAGAGATCTCTAATTTCGTTTTGAGAAGACGAACCCCGAACTAGCATTCAACAAGATCGCTCATTATTTGTTCGTGTGGATACTTCTATAGAGGGTGGCTACTTTTCGTAGCACTTTGAAGATCCGAATAAACAAGACGTGAGACTTTGAAGGCTCGACGAATCGATCTTCAAGAGTGTAAGTTTGCCATCTCTTCCTTCGGTTTTTATGAAACAGATGTGATCCCTTGGTGGGTTAAGGACAAAATTTTAAATTCGCCATATGTTCTAACTATTGGATATTCTCGCTCTTAACCCAACAAAGGGCATCGAGCCACTTGTGCCTTCTGTTTTATGCACCACATGCCATGTTTGATCGTATTATGCTGGCATGATTCTCGCATGATTTGGCGTTTTGAACATATGTGATATTATGGTTTGTGCGAACGAATATAGTTAGCTAGTTTCAAGGTATTAATCGATTAAACTAAACTCAAATGATTCATACTATAATTAAGAATCAATGGATATTACATGAAGTGTTTAATAGCATGTTATATGATTCTCGTTTTTGTTCTGAATCATTAATACATGGATTGAATCTATGATATCACTTTGATTTATCAATGATTTGTTATAGAAAAATAAGCCCTATGTGTAATGAGATTATGACATGCCATTTAATGTGATTCTTGATGGTTTTCATTATTCAAAAATTTATCATGAGATCAATAAAAATTTAATTTTTGAGACGAAACCTAATGTTTCCAAAAGAAAGGGTTTTTCCAAGGCCGCTCTCACCCTATACCAGGCACCCTCTCGACCCCATCCGCTAACCAACTAGCGGAACTGGCCGTACAAATTTCATGAAGCCTATGAATTCAGAATTGGTTTTAAACACATGCCTATTATAATTTATTTCTTTAATACAAACACGTTTTATGCTATATGATAATATGGATATATTTTGCATGTTTGTGTTGCTTCACATGGTGCACGCATGGCCTTTTTTGGACCACGGATTGTCAGTTATTATTATTGTTTTTACAAGGGTTAATTATTAAATACAAATTGCATCGCTTTCTTTGTTTTGTTGTACTTTATTTACTATTAGTGGTATTTATTTACTATAGAATAAAATAAGATAGATAAGCAAAGTCATTTGAAGTCATGCAATCCAACCATGATGATGGAGGAGCTAAGTGTCTATGCGCAAGTCAGGGTCAACCGACATCATGGAACCGCTGACATTACCTAGATCACCTTTGACTCATTTTTATGGAGATCAATCTGTATTAAGGTCATAATGTATACGTTTATTATATACATAGACATGATATGTATAGATGTTACATGAGTATGATACTAGATGTATGATGAGATCTATTAATTGAAACAATCAATCAAGATCCTCACATAAAATTTAAAGTTAATGATGCCATCCATATTTAAACACTGTCAAACCTTTTATCACCTTAATGTGGGTTCTACCAAAGTAGAAGTACATTAGGTTACATTAGTGAGACAAGATGAGCAATGGTAGTACCTATATGTTTAAAATAATATCTGTTGAATATCAAAACTGTTTCAAGCCTGACTATGTTTGATGGAGATTTTAAATATGACATATGATGTCAAAATCCCATAAATATCTAAGAGTTGCATGATATAATTAAAAGAGTTACCTACCTAAATAATCCACTTAAGTGGCACAATGACTTAAAGTTGAGTAAAATATGGATCTTAGCCCACTAGATTAATGTGATTATTCTCGAGGGTTGTTAATTTAGTGAGAATATTTCATAATCAAAACACTTATCGAACTTCTCAGACTCCATTGCATGGCCAACAATAACAACAACAATTTTACTATGTCATCACATCGCCCCGAGAAAGATAAACTTATCGAGACTAACTTCCTTGGATCAAGGTTTCGAAATTTGAGAATTGTACCAACAAGAAAGGAAGTTGAGGCTCCTGATGAACTCTCTCCCTCGAAGAACCAACAAATGTTCCTAGAGCTGAAAAAGAATGCTTATGAGAAGATCATATACTGACTCTATCGATGTCAGATGCTCGATGCTAGCTACCATGAAGTCTCCGAACTTCGAAGGATCCGAAAATATGGAAGTTATGATATGATCTTCAATCTTAGGAAATGTTCTAGCAACAAGCAAGGCAAGAAAGGTATGAGACTACCAAGGCACCGTGATTCTTGCAAGATGACCGGAGTGCTTCGCTAGTGCTCATGTTCTAAAATGAAAGGCTATATCGAAGCCTTTATAGGCTCGATTTCCACAGCCAAGATGGCAACCGATTTGATCCCGAATTCACTCGATAGTTATGGCCGCCACATGAACTTATAACATGAATGGAAATGACAACCATTCCGAGTCGCATACGATGCTTAAAAACCAAGGTGACATAACTAAGCCTGGCCATGTTCTGATGGTTCAAAAGGGAAAGGGCTTCAAGAACAAGGGCAAGGGCAAGGGCAAGGCAGTGGGCAAGGAAAGTCCAATGCTCAACCAAAACTCAAACCTAAAACCCAAGGCTAAAGCCCTAAAGGAGGTGTTATTTCTTTTGCAATGAACCCGGCCATAAAAAGAAACTACAAGTCAGATGGTAGGACTTGAAAGAAGAAAGAAGTAAGACCAAGTAGACTAGTTCTTCTCGTGTATTTATGTTATACATTAATTTTTCTCCTTCTAGTTCCCGGTATTAGATACCGGATGTGGATCTCACATTTGTACAAATGTGTAGGGCTCAAAAGGTCATCTAGACAACCGAAGAGGCGGCTTAAGTTGATCTACGAGGCTGGAGCAAAAGTTGCCGCTTTGGTCAGGAAGTTATGAACTTACTTCTTGCCCAAAGGGGCTTTTGTTAGTTTCTGACAATTGTTATTATGTTCCTACAATATGTGGAATATTATTTCAGTTTCATTTGATAATGATGGTTTTTCTTTATTATTAAGAATAATAATTGCTCCATTTTTCATAAAGACATGTCTCTATGCCAATGTCTATTTCATAGATGGTCTTTATGTTATGAACATTCAAAATCCAACAATTCTCATGTCTATTTAACATAACTACTAAGAAATTTAAGTCCAATGATTTAAATTCAACCTATCTTGGCATTGTCGCCTCGCCATATAAATCGAAACTATCTCAAAACTCCACGGTTGACTTAAATTCATTTGATTTTGAATCATATGATATGTAACTCGTCTATCGGGTAAGATGACAAAGGATCCCTTATCGGACACGTTGAAAGGGGCCAATGAATTATTGATCTCATACATACGTATGTACGTGACCATTAAGTTCGATGCTGCAGGAGGTTACTACTTCATTACATTTACATCGATGACTTCAACAAATATGTTATGTCTACTTGATGAGACATAAATTTGAATCATTTGAAATGTTCAAATCTTTTCAAAATGAAGTACAAACCAACTCCTGGCAAGACACCAAGGCACTTCGATCTTATCGAGGTGGCGAATATTTGAGCCAAGAATTTGATGACCATCTTAGAACTTGTGGAATCATTTCACAATTAACTCCCCCTGGAACACCACAATGGAATGGTGTGTCTGAGAGGAGGAATCGAATTTTACTAGATATGGTTCGATCTATGATGAGTCCAATAGATCTTCCATTTACCTTTTGGGGTTATGCACTTGAAATAGCTGTGTTCACACTAAATCGAGTTCCATCCAAAGCGGTTGAAAAGACACCATATGAGATGGACTGCAAGGCCCACTTTGTCTTTCTAAGATTTGTGGTTGTGAGGCTTATGTAAAACGCCAAGTTTCAAATGTTCGAGCCCAAGTCTGATAAATGTCTTTTTTGTGGTATCCTAAAGAGACTAAGGATACTACTTTACAATCCCATAGAGAACAGCGTTGGCTGCCTGAATGGTGTCTTTCTAGAAAGGGAATTTATTTCTAAAGGAACCAAAGAGAGTAAGTGCCAACCTCAAGAAGTTCGAGAACCATAAGATAACACTGAACCCGTCTCGTGGATACTATAGTCAACAAACCATTGTCGACACACCTCCTATAGCACAAAATTCTAAGTAGATCTCATAGATACGTCATGAGCCCGAGAGATATGGATTTCTCAGGACTGACAACTATGATGTTGTTAGTGGATCAAAATGAACTCCACTACCTATCAAGAGGCTATGTTGGATACGCACTAGAAATGGTTAGAGGCCATGAAGTCCTAAAACTAACTATGTATGATAATTCCAGTATGGACCTTGATCACCCACTCAAGGTACAAAGACCATTGGGTGCAAATGGGCTTTAAAAAGAAACTGACATGGATGGCAAGTGCATACTTACAAAGCAAGAAGCTACAAAGGTTTCAAATGAACCATGGTATAGACTATGATGAAACTTTTCACCTAGCTATGCTTAAGTCTATTAGAATTCTTATTGTCATCGCCGTGATATCATGATTATGAGATTTGCAAATGGATGTTAAAACTGCATTCTTAATGGAAACTTACTTGAGGATGCACATGACACAACCTCGAGGGTTTTTACAACCTCCAAGAATTCTCGGTAAAGCATGCAAGCTCAAAGATCCATTTATGGCTCAAGTAGGCCTCTCGAGTTGGAATCTTCGTTTTGATGAATCAGTCAAAGGGTTTGAATTTTTCAAAAATGAAGATGAGCCTTGTGTTTATAAGAAAATTAGTGGGAGCGTAATTGTATTTTTGGTCTTATATGTTGATGACATTTTACTCATTGGGAATGATATCCCTACCTTGCAGAATGTCAAGTCTTGGTTAGGGAAGTGTTTCTCAATGAAAGACTTAGCGAAGCCGCTATATCCTGATAAGATCTATAGAGATAGACGAAGAGGCTGATTGGTCTAAGTCAAAGTGCTTACATAGACAAAGTACCGAACATTCAAAGAGGCAAGATTCCAAGAGAGGATACTTGCCCATGTTCATGGGGTGGGTATTGTTTAGCAAATCTTTGTCCTAATACCAAAGATGAGAGCGAGAATGACGAGTAAGATTCCTTATGCCTCAGCAATAGGATCTATCATGTATGCTATGTTGTGCACTAGACCAGATGTATCTTATGCTTTAAGCATAACGAGTAGATACCAAAAGATCCCTGAGACACGATGCTCAAGAAACATTCTTAAGTATCTCGAGAAGGTCTAAAGATATGTTCTGTGTACGCTGGACAGCATGATCCGTTGTGAACTGCCATACGATGCAAGCTTCCAATCCGGGCAAAGATGATTTCCGATCGCAATGATATGTGTTTTGTTTAAACGGTGGTGTAGTGTTAAATGAAAATTCAAAGCAGTTAATCGTTGTTGATTCTACAACTGTTTAATACATTGCAAAAGATCTCGATGCAACAAAGGAAGCAATTTGACCAAGAAGTTCATTACCGACCTTAGCGTTCTAGCATTACAAATCCATTGATGTTTATTGTGACAATAATGGTGCTATTGCATAAGCAAAGGAACCTAGATCACATTAGCGATCCAAACATATTCTTAGGCGTTATCATCTCATTCGAGAAATCACGAGAGGTGACGTTTATGATATGCGTAGTTCCTAAATTTATGATAATGTCAAGGGATCCATTGACTAAGCCTCTACCACGCTATAAAGCATGATCACATGCTAGGTTCATAGGTATTAGATACATTGATGAATGGGCCTAGCTAATGGGAGATTGTTAAGACAAGGTTTCAGGCTTATCGTATGACATGGTATTTTGACTATTTATGAGAATTTATTATTATAGATGATTTGCATGTTTATTATATATAATGTCCTTTGAATAACATACACTATTCTAAATGTCCCTAATCGATTATTGCTATGGGAATAATAATGAATTAAGATTAGTATAAAGTTTGATTGATATTCATGGATGAATATGTATGAGATACAAATCAAATTTATATCTATTTGTTGAGAACAAATATTTGACATCTGCCTTGAGATTAATACATGGATCAAAAGTCATGTTGAATTTCAATAGTTGTGTCATTAAACTTTGACCCGAGATCGCTATAGTTCTCAACATAAGGAATATCAGGTTTTGATATAATCAAATGTTGTTCTTAATCGATGACTATAAAGCGTTATATTTGGAATATACAAGAATTATACAGATATGAGTGATTAAGATGGAATTGGTCCTTCTTATTATAAGAGATATTCTGGGTCCTCGATAATCAGACTGAAATGATGAGTCGCGCTCAAATGAATTTGATGAAAGATCAATGTCATTTGTTTAGTCATTTAACTGGGTTTCGAGTAATCAAAAGATAGAACGACAGGGCGCTTCCACTTTGTCCATGCCTATATTCTATCAAGATATATCACAGACAAAAGGATTATGTCATTAGCTATATTAAGGTTGTCTCTTGATCATGAGCTTTTCATTTAACTTTGTAGTCATAATGTTCTAGAGGCCACTTATGACTTGTAGGATCAAAATGTGATTTAGGCCTACTACCAATGTTAATTGAACCTATAGGGTCGCACATTAAGAACAAATAATAACGGTTATGGTTTTTCACTCTCTGTAGTAATTTAAAATGATGAGATTATTTTAAATTACAAATAACAATTAGTTGTTATTTAAATTTAATCAATTTGAGAAAGTTTGTGGATTAAATTATAAACAAATACCACTTTGTTATATTCTTATTGGATAAGGAAATAATCAGAAAGGGTTTTTTAATAAAAAGAGTTTTAAATATAATATAAATTCGCTTCCTCATTCGATAAGGATTTGAATCTTAAATTGTTATTATTTTTAAAAGAGTTTTTAAATATATAATAATAAAAATTCGTTTTTGAAAAAAAAAAACTTTATAGACTTATATATATATATATATATATATATATATATATATATATATATATATATATATATATATATATATATATATATATATATATGTGTGTGTGTGTGTGTGTGTGTGTGTGTGTGAGTGAGACATATATATTTTTTTTAATAGTGGTCGTCTTTTACTTTAAGAACAACCAAAACAGCAAAGACACTCACTCGCTTTTGAGAAGACGAACCCGAATCCAGCATTGAACAAGATCGCTCATTATTTGCCCGTGTGTGGATACTTGTAGAGGTATTCTTTTCTAAAGGTACACATTTGAAGATCCGAATAAACCAAGCATTTGTACTTTAAGGCCTGGACGAATCGATCTACAGGAGGTGAAGTTTCATTATCTTCCTTCGGTTTTATGAACGATGTGATCCTTGGTGGGTTAAGGGATAAAAATTTTAAATTCCGCTGCGTTTATGTTCCAATCAGATTGGATATTCTGCCCGTAACCCAACACCTCGTCCATTGAGAATCAAAGCCCACGTAGTTCCTTTTCAACATATATACATATATACATATATACATGACAAAATATTCAACATATACAATATGCAAAATATATATACACGCAGTCACATGCGTCGTCGAAGATGACTCGAATTTCCACTGCAGAGGGGGTACTCTACCGGCACACTGTCTCTGTGTTGAAATGTTTTTTTAAAACATACGGAAAAGAGTGAGCTAAAGGAGCTCAGTGAGTGTAGATTTTTATTTAGATAACATTTTCAGTATATAGCAAAGTAATAAATACTTATACAATTAAAAATCAATTTATGCCTTAAACTTTCTTTCTTTCTTATTTTTCTTTCTCGATAGAACTAGATAAACACACGAACAAAGATTTTGGTAATCGACGTGAGGGACAATTCCCATTCTGAAGCCATAACCACTATGTCATGGAGAAACTCACGCCTTTGCATAGGGTTCCAATCATAGCACCTTATCACGTAAGGATATTACTCTAAACACCTATTTCCTCCCCGCTTAGTAACCTATAACTTACCCTCTAAATCCTTACACGCCATGTACCTCATACCGATATCACCATAACAAATTACATAAAGGTTGGGCAACCATCAGTAAAACATTCTTCAAAATACATTTATAAATCCATTTAAATCCTTTACTTTATCATTAAAACACATATGCATTCTTACAGCATTTTTAAACTTTCATAATGCCTTAACATATGCATACATATTTAATATACATATATAAACATTTACATTAAACTTTTCATTTTAACATAAAAAAAATCTTTCACTTTTAAAACCCAATTTTCAAAAATTAGTTTTACACTCACCTCTTTGTTTCCCGAAACTTGAGCACAACTCCACTACTTTCCCGCCTTTGCTTTTAGCCTACACACTCAGCGAATACGGCAACGTATTAATCGCCTACGTATAACGTATAATTTTAACGTACTTCCTAGCGGCGAGGTACGCTACGTTTTCGTCGAGTTCTAATCTTATTTGAACCTCTCTTAATCATTTACTAAGGTTCCTAAAACCATCTAGCAAGGCATTTAATCTCGCTTAATTACACAAAAACACAAAGATTCTCAGTATTTTACCACATGTACCAGACACCTCGGACCTCGTACCGCACATGTTGCATTTTGTTGGCATGTACCGATACATGTGTCGACCTGTACCGCACATGTTGGCTCAGGACTGCACCGTACACCCTCGTACATGCAATCTTACACTTCGAAATTTTGCCCGCATTTTTCACACTTTTGATACCAATTAACTTCATACAACTTCTATAATTCATATCACCTCAAGAATCATCATGGAAATCATCCAAAAACAACTCCAAAATACTTGTATTGGTGGTTTGTAACTCATACCATAAAACCCTAGGTGAAAATCCAAGAACTCAATTTAGGTCCACCAATTCTTTTTAAACATCATATAATTTGATGATTCCATGTTTATTTTCCACCAATTGGGGTTTTACTCTCATAACCCCAACAATTTCAAAGGTTTATGTGATCTTTGCACAAATCTGTGTAATTCAAGGAGCAACTAATCGATACTAAAGCCCTAGGAATCCAAATAATTTGATTCTAAGAGACAAATATACCTTTGATCTTCTCTTCTTTCTCCTCCTTCTTCTTCCTCTTCTTCCTCTTCCTTGCTCTTTCTCTCCTCTCCTACGTGAACTCCTAGCAAATGAGACAATAAATGGCTTTTGTTTGTCTCTACCTCCTATTTATACTTCCATATTCCTCATAATTGAAATTAAAGTTCTAAGCACTAAATATTGAAATTGTAACTTATGTTATTTCTATTATGGCCCATCTCTACTTGTTTTATGACTTCCATATCCTTTATGAATTTACAACTTTGCCCTTCTTTTATTACCACATTTCGGGTTCACTAATTTATCACTTCTCAATTTAGTCTCCAAAATACTACAATGTGACACTTGGTACTCTTATACACCCCTACAAAGACACGTGACCGTACACTCTCTCGACGGAAGAGAAGTGCCCCACGCCTCGCCGGCCACAATACTCATACCCCCCTCAGATTGCACACAATCAAGCAAGAGTCCAGCCAACTTTTGCACTCCATTTTTTTTTTTTTTTCATTATTTATTATTTCCTTCTTTTTTTTTCAATTATTTCCAGCAGCTGGAAAAATCACTTAAAAATTACTTCTTCTTTTTTCATTTTCTTGAACACTCAAATAAATTTATAAAAATTTATTTTATTCCATTTTCTTCAGTTTTACATCAGAAATCCCAAAAAAAAAAATTCAATTCCTCAAACCAAATAAATTTATGAAATTTATTTTCATTTCTTCTCTTTGTTCCAGTTTTTTTTTTTTTTTATACACCGTAAAAACTCCCAAATATTTTCCAACATACTAAGTGCTAATCACCTAAGCACCCAAACATTATAACATATCACAAACCATGTTATAAACATCATTCACATAACATACAACTCATGTTATACACGCAATCACACATCAAACACCATGCACGCAAATTGCTCTATTCCCTGATTTCCTGGTGTAAAACCCATACCTAAACCAACACTGGAGTCCACCCATGGTTATGTTCTTACACCTCTAAGACTATGGCCTAAGCCCAAATCCCCTCAAGCCCTATGTAGCCGTATACCTATGCTCTGATACCAAGCTATGACGCCCCAAATCCCGGGGGTCCGTTGACTACCCGTCAACCCGCGGAAACACTCAGAATGCTCCAGGACCCGAAGATTAATAAAATCTGCAGTAGCCCCTCAGACGGGGAGCCTCTACCTAAATACATCACCCTCAGATATAACCCGTCCTAATCAACATCAGCCGACCACGCTGGGTCCTTATACAACTATACAGAAAGTAAATGACCTCTCTGGTCCCTGCATTTATACTCACGATATATTCCATCTATTCAATATAACTGTAACATGAGTAAAACGCTACTTAACCCATAAACCATACTCATAAACATATCAACTATGTATCATAGTTACAAGAGTTAATTATTTGCTCTTACACAACATATATTAAAATTCTAGAATTCTAATACATGTAATACATCATGATAACATAGCCACACCCCGGCTTTCTTCTAAAGTGGCCTCTATGACAAGCCGTCTCCTCATGCACTCCCTGTACCTGAAAATATGTTCCCTCGACAGGGTGAGCTAATGCTCAGTAGTGGAATCACCCGAAGTGGGCTACTCTCCACCTAAGTATATGCAATGCTCCAAAATAAAACACACATTCAAGCAAAGGGATGATCATATCAATGTCCAACTGATTATCTCATATCCCGAGTCCTCCTCGACTTCACACTTGCCTAAGCCATTTATGAGAACCTTAGTTTTTATTTGTGGACAACCTCCGATATATATATCAATTGGGTCGACCACGACATATTATTTATCACCTCCCATGTATAATTTCACCCGAAGCCGACCGAATGACATATTTTTTTATATGGACTACCCTCCGATCATTATTATTTTTAGACAACCCTCCGAAACAATTCTCTCAATAATCACCTCATGCACTCACTCCTATCGTCCTAGGGTGCCCCAGTGCATATGGAATGCATGATGTCAATTCCATTTCAGTTCAATAACACATGCAAATATATAATCATGCATATATTCACATAATTTAAATCACACAAACATGTTATGTATTCACATTTCCATACATCAAAATTAGCTCACATGGGCTAATGATCAAACACGAACGATTCAACTTGAATTACCTCGACCAAAACACATTTCACACAAAATTAGTCATGTCAATTATTCTATGAACAAAGAAAACCCTGTTTACCGTCTGGCCAACTCATCAAATCATCGATTCATTTTGTGAACTGGTTTCACGGCCATTTCCGGCCCCATACACATCAAAGCATGCATTAACACATAAATGCACAATTAACAACCCAATTCAGCTCGTGGACAGTCACGGCTGCACCATTTGAGTTTCAAAATTATATCAATTCAAATTCCCAAGACGGGGATCGATCAAACGGCCCCTCACGGCCTCATTCAACCTCAATGACAACAAAGTAAGATTTAAATAAAGAAAATAAAACCTAAGTGGTGAGAAACCCTACCTCTCGGAGTTTGTCGAAACTCCTCAAATCCGGTGCCCACGCGTAGGTCTCTTCTCGTAGAGTAGCTTTCCTTCTTGCTCCGACGACTTCCGACGGTCGGATCTCCCACGATTCTAGAGAGAAGTCTAACCTTCTCACTCTAAAAACGTCATTTCCATCTTTTGCATCTTCTTCCTCCTCAATTCAATTTTTTTTTTTTTTTGAATTGTGGGAGACAACACTATTGAGTGTTTTGTCTTTTTCTCATTTAATCATCAAACATTTGGCTATGTCCCCTTCTCTCTTTTCCCGCCACACTCGCACTATTCTCACTGGCCCATTTTCATCCTTTCTCTACTCATGCCACTTACGGCACATGAAGATTTGTTATATGTTACTTTGGTCGTGATCTGAAAACGCTTTTATGGCATCCGAACCGCGATGCCTCGAAAAACGTGTCAACCCCGACTGTCTCAGAATTCGACGAAATTTGACGTGCTAGCTAGATTTCGCGAGAAGATTCCAACGATGAAATCCATTTCATCATCCGAGATCTAGAGAATAAATTCCGGATTTTTGATCGAAATTATAATTTTGCCCTTTTTCCGTAAATCTAATTTCTAGCCTTACGTTAACACACTCTCTTGTCTTGAGTCGAGGAAGTACTGCCTTTATCACCTCTTCATTTTGTTCAATCCGATCTCACATCTCATTCATTCGAACTTCCAATCTTGCAAAGTATTGTTACATTGCCTGCAGTATGAAGGATTGATCCTGCCCCTCCTCCCTATTTGCATGATAAATTTTTGAAGACATGATCAAATCAAATGATAGAATTACAAAAAGAAACCTCACAACACTTCCTCATGTGTTTCACCCACTTTTTTTTTTTTTTGGACGATTTTTTCTTTTATGATTTCTTTTCTTTTTTTTTCTTTTTTTTCTTTTTCTTTTTGCTTTTTTCTTTTACACTGAACAAAATTTCAAACAATAAGAATTAAGATAGATACCGAATCGATGTTTAAAAGCCGAAGTTCTGATACCAAATGATGCGAACCTTGCTACGTGTTGCTTCGAGATTCACCAATTGTTGTGAAATACTCTAAGGATCTTTAAACACGATCTAGAATAATGGCTCCATCCCCTTGACTATATTGAATCAAAAGCCATAAGAAAAGATGTTGCGTCTCTATCTCCTTGGTTATATGGAACCAAAATCCATAAGAACAAAGGAAAGTAACCCCCGTCCCCTTGATTATAGAAGAACCAAGAGCCGTAAGTTTGAACATTATAAGGAATTAATCTTGACAAGTTCCAAAGTTCTCACAAGAACCATAAAGTGTAGAAAACCTCACAAAAGAATTTTTATTCATCAATGTCTTATTAACAAATACATCAAAAGACTCTTATATAGAGTTTAGGACATCCCAATTGATTAAGAAAGAAAGGAAAAGTTGTTGAAATTCAACCTTGACACACAAATTACCAAAGCTAAAATTGGAAAACTATCAAAGCAACATGAAAATAATTTATTCTTTTCCTTATTTGATGTCTATCCTTGATATTTTGACAACTAAGGATTTGCACAATAAATGGCAAGTTTGATCATACAACTTGCTAGGCTAAAAACTCTCCAAAATATGTCTTTAATTGTGCACAAATTATGGAGCCAATTTAGAGCACGAATTTCCTTTGATTTATGTTTCTTTTAGATGCCAAAATCATTGAATTATTACAATCAACAACCATGATCACATTTATACACTTTTGAACTTATTTGTTGGCTATAGTTCATTCGAAGACTTGGTTTAACTTAGACTCTTCTTTAAAAGATGGGTTGGCCCAAATAAACTCCTTCACAAGCCTATTGAAAGACTCTTGAAGTTTTTCGGCCCTTACTCTTGTGATTAACCCGATCGGTATTTAAGTGGATCTTTTGTTATTTTGATTCTCATAAAAAAATGGTATTCTCTGTTTTCAAAAACTACACTTAAAAAAAGTTTTGAAAAATAAGAACCGAACAGACCCTTATTTGTTGAATCAAAGGCAAGCTATATGATACGATCCCACATTGGTTCCACGTAAGGTTATAGAGTGATACTTAAGCTTAATGGATTCTTTCACCCATCATATCGATCTTTTAAGTTAAACTCTCTAATTGGGCTTGATGCCTTATCATTGATGCTTTCATTGAGAGTCGGTACGTAGTGGGAGATGGCTACCTAGAAAAGGGCTATCTAGTGCACCAAAGGTGGGTCTAAAGTAAATGCTAGACAGAGTTTGAGCCACCTAGAGTGAATATCGTCCATGAACGTCTGACTTATCAAGTGATATAAAATGATATAATCCTACATCGGTTCCACATAAGATTATGGAGTGGTACTTAAATTTAATAATTTTTTCCACCTATCATACCGATATTTTGGGTTGGACTCTTCTATTGGGCTTGAAACCCTATCACTATGATTCAATGTATATAATCACAGAAAACGTGCAGAATCGTGCACTCTTTTAAGGAAAATCTATGTTGATGCAAGTTTGGAACTGATGGCCTGCCTGATCATCTAGTGGAGGTAAAACTCATCAACGGAAGTTTACGCCGTGATTCGGCAGATTCTCAAAAGATTGCAGACAAATTGTATACTAATGTTCCGTTTCCACTCGACGCTCAAATAACGAGTCCTCTTTGGAATGATTCTCGGAATTTCTTGTTGGTGTTTTGTACTGGAAAAAGCCCAAGTTATAGGTCCAGTTTGTAGCCCTTTTTTAGAATTTATCAACAGTTTTCAAAAACTATTCTTGAAAATTGTACATAGAAATTTTCGCCAGGAAGTTTCCAATTAAATAATGTTAACTCAAAAACATAATGATAAAACAATATTCTACACAAAATGGTACTTAAGGATAAGGGAAAATATTTTTATATTATATAATTATGGTGAAACACACTATATTTTTTCTATTATATAATTATTGAGTTCAAAAACATTTTATATTTTCTCATTCTTTGTATCTACATTTTAAATTATGAAAATTTTGCCCTACCACTTCTTCTACAGTTTTTACTGGCTCATCTTCGTTTCACGACTCTGCCCCAAAGCTTTGATAGCTTTTTTTTTTTTTTTTTTTTTTTTGGGGAAACATAGAATAGATATGAATAAATGGAAAAGAATGGTTTGTCAAGTGAGAGGAGAGGTTTTTATTTTACTTTAATTTTTTTTATGTAAAAATAGAAAAGAAGAAGAATATGAAAAAATAACTTTTAAATACATATTTTTTAGGACGATTATTTTTTTTTCTCTTTCATCAAAATTTTAGAACTAGTAAAACACATAAAAACATGTTTGATTGCCATTTTTTATTCTGCAAAATATAAAAAATATAGAAAACACTGAATTTAAACCAAAATGACAGTTTTCAAAATATCAAAATAGTGTTTTCTATTTTTCAAAAACTGATTTTGAAAACAGAAACCAAACACATGAAGAAATGGTTAAATAGTTAAAATAATATGGGAGGGATGCATGAGGGCCACGTGTGATGAGAGTAACCTAAAAAAGAGAGGATCGGATGGGCAGGGACGAAGCCAAACCTATGGATCCAAAGCCGTAGACTACGGTGGTAGATCATCCACCGACCTGCATCCGTTGACTGACCGTCCCATTAATAGATATGAGAATTGTGGGTACAGTTACAGTCGCTATAGCTCATGCTCTCGCACTTGCTGCTTACCCTCATGCCGGTGCCGCTTCTTCTTCCCATCAAACATTCTCTTCCTCCACGTCTGCTGCTCGCGCCGCTTTTCATTGGGGTGGAACCCTAACTGCCATGTCAGTCGCCTTTTCCAGCTGCTCTTTGTTTTTTTTCCACTTCTTTTTTGAATTGTTTTTCACTTTCCACTAACATTCGGATCTGGGTTTGGAAATATTTGCATTTTTATCTGTTCTTGTTTCGCAGACTTTTATTAATCTTGAATCAAGTAGGACGGAGATCATCCATCCAAAGCTCCCTTTTGATCCTCTTTCTTCTAACGAGTTTCCCTGCCGTGCTGTTGAAGATTATTAGGTGCATTCCAATTTCCTTAAAAATTTCGATGTTATCCGTATTCTGCCATTACATATACTGAAACTACCAATCCCATGTGGCAGGGGACAAATTGGACGCTGGTTTGCATTTCTTTCTGTTGGAGCAAATCTTTCCTTCCCTGAGAAGTTTCCAGGTTCGGATTTCTGCTAGACCACACAAACTCATCTAACAAATTTTCATTTCCATGATCATAATATGAATATCTGCAGTTGCTGGTTATGTCCTATTGGTGGCGGCACCTGACTGGCTGGTTAATGGACTGCGTGATGGTATGTTTGGTGGTGTGTTTTGTCTCCTACTGGGTGTATGTCTTCTGATAACAGAGATTCGAGGAATTGGAGTACGCAGCAGCAGATGTGAATGTAATTCACTCTGTTTTGGTTTTATTCTTTGTATCTTTTTCCTCTTCTTCTTCACTACACTGTATTTATGTTCGGGACCTTGGTAGAAATGGACTTCCTCCAGGGAGATGTTTTAGGTTTCCAAAGTTCTTCATTGGGCTGGCTCTATGATGAGAATATCAAGCATAAGTTTCTCTGCAATAAACTTTTTCTTTTGGTAAAACGACCCTAGCCCTAGGAAACTTGCCTTCTCAAGAATTTCTTTGCTACTCATCCCTTTTCTAATAAATATACAAAAGTCAAAAGCAACATCGGAAACTTGGAATTCTTTAAAGTGTCCCAACCCACCCCACCCCACCCCACCCGCAGGATGCTGCTAATCTGCTATATAGGTAGAAGTAGAACCTGGCAAAGATGAGGGAAGAAGCTTTTTGCTCTCCATGGGTCCCAGCAAGATTTACAGAGGAGAGGGCCCGATTGGGTTTGATGTGATATTCTTATGGTTCGAATCATTTCACCTGCACATGCTGCTGCGATTCCATTTATAATTATCAACGAGATTTTTACTTTAAAATGTACAATCACAAAGGCCAAGAACTATTCCATTGTTCGGATGTGGTGCATGTATATATCGACATTGGACACATTTTTTCCTTGGCCCAGAGTATATATGAAATGGTTGAAATTCCCAATCCCAAGCCCCAAAGTCAAGCTTCTGGGCTTCCTTTAGCCATAAGAGTCCATTTTACTTGGACTGATTGTCGGGCCAATTCACAGTTGGTCCAACTTCTGATGTTTTTTTTTTCATTTATTTTGCATCATATTGTTGTAGTGCTATGTTTTTAGAGAGACCCTTTTCATTTATTTTGAATTATATCATTGCAGTAGTATATTCTTATAGAGAGTCAAACCTTAAACCTCTCATACAACCATCCTCCAAGACAAGCCTCAAGCCAACTTCTAATGTTTGAGGGGCTTAGTTAAACAAAGCCCGTGGACTGTTCACTAATGATAGCCTGGGGTTTTCTACATGGGCTTTCCTTTTATAGACTTTTTAAGTGTAGGTATGACTCTCTTATTCATTCTCTGCTTTAGAGGTTAGTAGGATAGTGGAGCAACTTCCCCTTTTTTAATCTATGGACACGTGCTAGAATCGGCTTTACTGAGGGATGATTCGTACTTTAGGCGAATCATCCATGTGTTAGTTGCAGTGTGGAGATGCATGTTCCTATTTAGCTTGTTTCCAAAGCTTAATGATGTTCGTTTTGGAGGAGGCGTGACGGAGGTCTAAGAAACGGCCACGCTCTATACGTGCCTAATTTGAGAGGTGTGACGAAGGTCTAGAAAAGGCCACGCTCGACACGTGCCTAAATTGAACGGACTTCATTTTGAAGCGACCGAGCTTATAATATCTGACTTTTGTGTGATGAACTCGAACCGAGTTGATCTGGTTCACTCCAGCCCGATACCGCTCTTCAATTGTATAACCACAGCGTATAAATTATGGAAATGGCGATGGTCAGCCAATTAACAACTAGTCTCCTTTTTCCACCCTGTTTTAATTAAAAAGAAAAAAAAAATCTTCACGGAAGATAATGAGACATGTTCTCTTCACTTTCCTTGTTTGAAACGTATCTTCAAGTATCACATCCAAATATGAAGTCAAACCTTATTTGAAAATATCATCATACCGACGACCCCATGTTGTAAATCAAAAGCCCTCTCCCCTGGTGAAGTCTTCCAAATTCAATCAAAATGGCTAGGCTATCCGTCATCTCCATCTTTACTCTTTCTTTGATTTCTTTCTCTTCCTCCATTCTTGCTCAGCAATCATATGTGGGAAAGGGTACAACAGACTGCAACGCCAATAATTTATCCTCTGTTCTTGGTTACTCTTGCAATGGTGTCAACGCTAGTTGCCTAGCTTTCCTTATCTTCAGATCTGAACCCCCATATAACAATGTTTCTTCCATATCTGATCTTCTGGGGTCTGACCCGTCTCAGGTTGCCCAAATCAATTCAGTTGACGAGACTGCCATATTTGAAACAAGGAAAATGGTTATTGTTCCAGTCAACTGCTCCTGTTCAGGTGAGTACTCTCAGGCAAACACCTCTTATGTTGTTCAGCATGAAGATACCTACTTCTTGATTGCAAATAACACCTTCCAAGGCCTCTCAACCTGTCAAGCTCTCCGGAGTCAAACAAAATTCTCTAACTACTAACATATATACTGGTATGAAGCTCACTGTTCCTCTTAGGTGTGCTTGTCCTACCAAAAACCAGAGTGATATGGGTGTCAAGTATTTGATAAGCTACTTGATCGCTTCGGGTGATTATGTTTCAAGAGTAAGTGTGGGATTTGATGTAGATACTGGAATGACTCTTGAAGCTAATGAGCTTTCTGAGGAAAAGGCCACCATTTATCCCTTTACTACCCTTCTGATTCCCCTGCAAAATCTGCCCTCAAGCTCCCAAACTATAGCACCGCCACCATCATCATCTCCACCTCCAGCTTCTGTATCGTCCCCAGGTAAAAGCTTGAAGAAAACATGGGTTAACATCGTTGTTGGAGTTGTTGCTGGAATTGTTCTTCTATTGCTATTTGGTTCTATTGTTCTTGGAGAGTATATCCAGCATAGCACAATCCCTCAAAGTTTACAAATTTGAAGAGCTACAATCTGCAACTGATAATTTCAACCCCAGTTGTCAGATAAAAGGATCTGTTTATAGGGGCATGATCAGAGGTGATTTGACTGCCATAAAGAAAATGGATGGGGATGTGTCGAATGAAATAACATTACTAAACAAGATCAACCATTTAAATGTCATCCGCCTCTGTGGGATTTGTTTTAATGATCGGCACTGGTACCTCGTCCATGAGTATGCTGTTAATGGACCGTTGACTGATTGGATCTATAACAAAAATGATGACATGAGGATTTTAGTTTGGACGCAGAGAATTCAAATTGCTTTGGATGTGGCCACAGGGCTTGACTATCTCCATAGCTATACCAGCCCTCCCTATGTCCACAGACCACAAGGACATAAGAAGCAGTAATGTGCTTCTTGATAGTGATTTCAGGGCTAAGATTGCTATCTTTCGTCTAGCACGGTCTGCAGAGGGGCAAGATTGTCAATTTACGTTAACCAGACATATAATTGGTACAAAAGGTTATATGGCACCAGAGTATCTGGAGAATGGCTTGATCTCTACAAAGCTTGATGTTTATGCGTTTGGGGTTCTAATGCTGGAGATGCTTACAGGGAAAGAAGTTGCTGCGTTATATGAAGGTGAGAACAAGCACTTACCAGATGTCTTAGTTGCTGTGCTCCACAAGGGAGATGGAAAGGAGAAGTTGAGGGACTTCATTGATCCCTCTCTGAACGGGAATTATCCTCCTTTGGAACTTCCCATCGTTATGATCAGATTGATAGATAGCTTCTTAAAGAAAGCCCCAGCAAGTCGTCCAGACATGGTTGAGATAACACAATCCCTCTCAAGAACCTTGGCTGCTTCGCTCGCCTGGGAATTGTCTAATAATGTCTCAGTATAGCAAAATAGAGTTACAACTTTTTGATGTCAATCTTCTCAATGGGAGGTCGGTTCGATATCAATGCCAATTTCCTTTTTATATTCTTTCTAGTTTCTTGCATCTTTAATCAATCTGAAGTTTAGATTCCTGATGGCATCTGTCATATTTAGGTGATTTGGGTTGTTTAGCATGACAAGTTTTTCTTTAAAAATTGTCCAGTCCTTATGTGTGGACACATCTCTCAGTTCCATTGGAGCTGCCCCACATTAACATCATCTCAAGTTTCACATTTTTGCCTTTCTAACCTTCCTGTAAATTATCCCTAGAATGGCAGTATTGCCTGGCAAGAACCTCTTGCATGTTTCTAAGTATTTACAATAGATATTTTACCCTCGAAAACCTACAAGATGGCCGTGAACTATACATACAAGGATAGTGTTTCTATGCTTTTCTTCGATTACATATCAATATTTTAAAAATCAGATCAATAAATAATTGAATGGGAAAGATTACCCGTTCACTGTTCAAGAATCGAACCAATGATCAAATCACAAACTGCATCAAAACCTGACAGCAAAGACGATCCGACTGGTCCATATATTGTGGCGGCATCGGGCAATGAGGTCCCCACATGCTCGCTACCTTCTGAAGTTCAACCCTGAGAAAAGGGGAAATGGTAAACCAAGCCAACCATATTCGAAAGACGACCTGAGCATTATCGATCAATATTCAGAGAGCTACATAGACACGGTATTAGAAAAGTCAATTCAAAACACATCACCCTAAAGTTAAGCCTACCTTTTTGACAGAGACAAAGATATCATCATTTTATAACACGCCTCATCCCCATGAGATCTTTCCGATTCAACCAAAATGGCCTCTCCATCTTTCTTCTACATCTTCATTCTCTCCCTGATTAGTTGCTTTTCCTTGATTCATGCTCAGCAGTCCTACTTCGGCCTCGGCACAGCGGACTGTTCTAACAATAATTATACTTCTGCTCTTGGTTACGCTTGTAATGGTGTAAACACCAGCTGCCAATCTTACCTCATATTCAGGTCTCAATCCCCATATAACAGTGTTTCTTCCATCTCCAATCTCCTGGCTTCTGACCCATCTCAGCTCGCTCAAATCAATAATGTTGCCGAGACTGCTACTTTTGACACAAACAAGGAGGTGATTGTTCCTGTCAACTGCTCTTGTTCAGGTAACCACTCTCAGATATACACATCTTATGTTGTTAAAAGCGGAGACTATCCCTTATGGATTGCAAACAACACTTTCCAAGGTCTCTCAACCTGTCAGGCTCTTCTAAACCAAAACTCTTCTCTAATTGCTACAAATCTAATTCCTGGTACTTCAATTAATGTTCCGCTAAGGTGTGCTTGTCCGACACAGGCCCAAAGCGATGCCGGTGTCAATTATCTAGTGAGTTATTTGGTCACTTATGGCGATGATGTGTCAGCCATAAGCGGGAGGTTTGGCATCGATACCGGAATGACTATTGAAGCTAACGAGCTTTCTGAGCAAAGCCCCACCATTTATCCTTTTACTACCCTTCTAATTCCTTTGCAAATTCCACCTTCAAGCTCCCAAACCATGGCTCCACCACCGCCGCCGCCACCTCCACCTCCATCTGCTGTATCTTCCCCCAGTGGGAGTTCAAAGAAGACATGGGTTTATGTTATTGTTGGAGTTGCTGCAGGAGTTGTTCTTCTTTTGCTCTTTGGCTATGTTATTTTCCTAAAATTCTTCAGAATAACTAAGAAGAAAACCGATCAAATTACTGTCTCAGAGAGCTTTAAACCAGTTAAAAAACCCCTCAAGGTGGAAGAACGTGAATTCTTCGAGAGTATAGCCAGCATTGCCCAATTCATCAAAGTCTACAAATTTGAAGAACTACAATCCGCGACAGACAATTTCAGCCCAACTTGTCTGATTAAGAGATCTGTTTATCTTGGCACAATTAAAGGGGATTTGGCTACCATTAAGAAAATGGATGGAGATGTGTCAAACGAAGTAGCTTTACTAAGCAAAATCAACCATTTTAATGTCATCCGCCTCTCTGGCATTTGTGTTCATGATGGGCACTGGTATCTAGTTCAGGAGTATGCTCTTAATGGACCCTTGAGTGATTGGATCTATCACAACAGCAACAATGAAAGATTCTTGGTTTGGACGCAGAGAATTCAGATTGCTCTGGATGTAGCAACAGGGCTTAGCTATCTCCATAACCATATCAGCCCTCCATATATCCACAAGGATATAAAAAGTGAAAATGTGGTTCTGGATACAGATTTCAGGGCTAAGATTGCTAACTTTGATCAGGCAAGGTCAGCAGAGGGGCAGGAAGGTCAGTTTGCCTTGACGAGGCACATTGTTGGGACAAAAGGTTATATGGCTCCAGAATACTTGGAGAATGGTTTGATCTCAACAAAGCTCGATGTCTATGCATTTGGGGTTCTCATGCTGGAGATGCTTACAGGGAAAGACTTGGCAGCGGCTTTGTGTGGAGGGGAAAGCAAGCAATTGTCGGAGGTATTGGTTGCTGTGCTTCATGAGGGTGATGGAAAGGAGAAGCTGCAGGATTTCATAGATCCGTCTCTGGATGGAAATTATCATCCAGAACTTGCCATTTTTATGGTTGGATTGATAAATAGATGCTTAACAAAAGCTCCAGCAGGTCGTCCAGATATGGATGAGATAGTGCAATCCTTATCTAGAATCTTGGCCTCTTCACAAGCCTGGGAATCATCTAATATTGGTGCAGGATACCAATACTATAGTGAGAGTTTTTGATGGAGATTAAAGTATGGGAGGTTCAGTTTGATTTCATAGTCTGAATATTGTAATGTTTCATGTATTTCTTTCAATTCCCTTTAGTATGATGTATTCAATTCAGATGCAATTCAATCTCCCTCCCTTTTTTTTTTGTTCTTCTCACAGACATAATAAGTTTGAAGTCTGGATTCCTGAAGGCCTGTCGTCTTAAAGTTCTATGGATTGTTCTAATACTACACTTCTCCTCTAGACTTATCAGTAAAAGAACGAGAACGAGATCATCCTGTAAATTGTTTCTACTGTGGTTAGCATTGTCCAGCTAGCACATGTTGCATCTTTCCAACTCCAAGTAGAGTACAAGTTAGATAATGCTTGTACAACAAGCATTTAAAGGGTGTATCTGGTGAAATCTCTGGACAAATCCAATTCTTTATCAGTGAAAAAATATCCTAGTTCCAGCGGAAACTGAAATTCAAGCTCACATACCATGCTTGTCATTTGTCCACCACTTACTTCAAACCAAAGAAATATATATATATATTCTAATCACACTGTGAAGTCGTTGCTTCCATCTCAAGAATCAAATATCTTCATACACCTTAAAGTTCATAGGACGAAAAGAGATTTTTTTTAAAGTCCTTATACTCATTAAGCCTAACATTGAATAGACTGCTAACATTGAATAGACTGGGTATTTACCTTATTATTATCTCAAAATGATGGGTTCTATTTGCTGCTTAAATTAAATGGGCACCCAGATCGGACCGAATTGTTTTTCATGCTATTGTTCACTTCTTCCCTCAAAGTCATGGAGTAAGACATCAAGTTCTCAATAAGATCAATGCATGATGGACTCTCCTGAAAAGCATTGCCTCACTGTAAACAAGGTGCTCTACCTAGCTGAGCTATTGCCCTTGTATTTGTGATACATATTTTATCATGTAGATAATTTCTTATCAAGATGAATATTCCCTGCCTCTTTTTGCTCTACTTTGTCTTTTTGAGTATGAAGAATAACAAAAGAACAAATGATTATGGTTGGAATCAGAAAGAGAATAAAGAAAAGAAATGTCTCTGAGGCTGAGAGAAGGAATTACAGGATTCGATTTGTTTTGAATGTTGTTAATGGGCTTCCCAATCTTCAAAACTTCATTCCTGCACTAACACAATAGGGACATTAGCAGTAGATAGAGATTCAAGAGCTAAAAATCAGATGCAAAATTTAAGTTTCCAAGATCATGGGAGCAAACCACAAGGTGTCTCTGGGAACATAAGGATACATGAATTTGACAATTTGTGATGCGTTTGGACTTGGTTATTAGACAAGCAGCTAATTTCAATCAGTATAAAGAGGTATTCCTTCATAAAACTCATGTATGGATGGAGGAAATATAGAAGCAGAGCTCAGTTATCATATAGATTCTAGTCTTCTGGGAAAGCACCAATCCAACAATCTAAATTTACTAAATCCTGTATGGCATTGAAACTGACCAGCAAAGCAGGTATGGTTGAAACAATTTCAGTAATATGTTGACAATCAATTCAATGTGCTCCTTGTCTATGAGGATGATTAAAAATGAAAGTTTGAACTTTATCAAGCTGTTTCAACTTGCAATAATATGTATTTCAAATGCAACAATTTCCAGAAAATGTGTATGCACATGGTTCAGTCTGGGTTTCTGTTACCTTGGTTTGCAGAACAAAAATATACATGCTTTCACAACTAAACAAATATAAAATATCAGGTCTATTTGGACATATATAAACCATCATTCATTAGCCAAATCAACGAGCTATGACTGGATTGATTATTTGTGTTGTTTCTTCTGGTTCAAACCCCTGATTCCAGGACCTTTCCAAGGTATCAGAAGATGTCTGAGCGAGGACAGAGAGATTAAAGACAATTTCAGTCATGCTTGGCCTTGCTGAAGATTTTTCCTGTGTGCATGACCTTGCCAACCCTGCCAAGTTGAGAGCACCATCAAAGGGATAAAAGTTCTCCAAGGTTGGATCCATCCACCTCCTTAGCATTTCTTCTCTCTTGTCTTCGACTCCTAAGATCTCCCTTATATCCTTCCACAGCATAACAATCTCATCGTTGTCTCCCATTTCCATTGCTTTCTTTCCTGAAAGCAACTCCAACAGAACAACCCCAAAAGCAAAAACGTCAACTTTTGACATTATAGAGTTCGTAGCAGGTGTAGCCATAGAGAAGTTTGCAATCTTCGCCTTAAACCTGGAGTCTAGAAGTATATTATTAACTCTAATATCCCTGTGAACAACGATTGGTTGAGTATGCTGATGCATATATTGCAGGCCATTGGCCACATCTAGGGCTACCTGTATTCTCTGGCTCCATGTGAGAAAAGCTACAGAACTTGAAGGGGAAGAAGGCTTTGGGTGCAACCACTTATCCAGTGACCCATTTTCAGCAAATTCATAGACCAAAAAGCGATTCCCATCTGTATCAGATGAGACACCCATCAATTTGATCAAATTCCCGTGATTTACTTTCTGCAGGATCTTTAATTCCTCTGAGACATCTTCTTTGGTTTTCTTTACAGCTACAACCTGACCGTTGATTGTGGCCCTGTATACCGATCCTCCAATCCTGTAGTGTTCATTAAGGTTCATCGTTGCCTCCATAATGACTTCAGTCTCATACAAGATTGGCTTGCCAAGGTAGCCTGAAACCCCAGGAAGTAGCTTATCCTGTATGATCTTAAGCTCAACATTTTCATTCTCTAGAGCTTTCTTCAATTTAATGAGATCACTGGTCTCCAAAGAGGAATTTGAATGATCCAGAGTCTTTTTTCTCCAGTGAAAACGAGTGTAGACCAGTAGGGCCACCAAAAGGAAACTTACAAGGGCTCCTGTGCTCAAAATCACAGCAAGGATCAGCCTGTCTTTGGATACCTTTCTGTCAGGCTGAGGGAGAAGTGGCAGTTGTGAAACAGGGATCAACACTGGAAGGTCCACCGCAGCACTAAAGTTCCGATCGTTATTTTCAACTCTGATATCAACCGGAGATGCTTTCAAGTTATCAGCCACACTCAATACATCATCACCTGCTTGCCACACGTAAGTAATAAAATAGTTGACGCCTTCATCCAAATGTGACTTTGAGGGACACTTACAGAACAAAGGGAAGACTACTTCAACACCAATCTGCAAGGTAGTCGGCTCCAGGGCGGGGTTCAAAGCTTTCACTGCATTAACATTAGTGAGATTTTCAAATGCGTTGACTGAAACAAGGTAGAAGGTATCATCTTTCTTGATCTTATAGGTAACATTGGCAAAATAATGGTTTCCAATGCAACCACAAGAGACAGGTACCAGTAAAATTTGGTCCCTACTCAACTGGGCTTCCTCAGAATCTAGATTACTTGCTTCTGCAATTGATAAGCGACTGAGGCCAAACAAATCCGATATATTTCCCACATCCAAGAATCCCGGTGCCTGAGCACGATAGACAACATAAGCTTCGCAGGGGACATGTGAGTCTGTGAAGCACGAGAAGTTTGTAACTGGATTGGCTGGTGATTGAGCTCTGATATGGTTGGTTGAAGAAAATAAGAGAAGCAACACAAAGGAGAGGAGAGAGATTTTCGTCATTGCTATAACCTCTGGATAATTGGCCTCTGGAGCAAGCAACTATGGCATATAAGGAAGATAGCCAGAAGTCCACTTATGATACAAAGCTGATGACAGCATTGTTAGTTTATAGCTTTCCATCTGAATAAAATAAATCCTTGAATCTATTAAAATCCAGAGGTCACAACATCTAAAGCTTTGATTTGAATGATTCTCCTAGTTTTCTCCTCCTAACTGTAGACATCATATCATAAGATATTGTGTATTTGAAGTCTATACTGGTGTAGTTACATGTAATAGGTTACATAAGCAAACAAGAATAAACTGCTTTTCCATTCTTAATAATTCCATTTGGTGGAATCATTAACAAGCAACAGATTAGTTTAATATATAATAATATATAAACCCAGGTTAGGACGGCAAGAAGTTGTCCCATCTATATGATTCAATCATGTACCAAGTCAACAAGAAAACTGAGCCGGGACCTGCTAATTTGATGTTGACACAAAGGGATATGTATTCATGGAGCAAGAGCATGTCCTCACTGCTCTCATAGATTTAGATGTAAGAAAGATGGGACTACATTTGAGTTAATTCCTTTATGTTGACAAATCTACTACCCTGATAAATTGTAACTTGACTCTGCAACCAGAAACTCATCTACGAGGTGTAAACCTCTTGAATAGCAAAAAGAATAATCTGCTCTTTACCAAAAGAAAGTAGACTTAAATCCATTACCAGCCAACACAAAAAAAAAATGCCACAACAACAGAGCAATCATAAATAAACTTTCAAAGAGAGTAAAATTTTTTGGGACTAATGAAGTTACAGTATGTTCAACTTTGAGGTAGATCATAGCTTACTTCCCAACTCCATTTGTAAATTTTGCCCTTCAACTGTAGCAAAGGTATTGGAATAAATATCATACACTCTTGTGAGATCTGCCGAGCTCATTGTCCACAAATGACCACGTAATGCAGATGGAAGGCCGTTATTTGTCTCGTTACATCTCTCCTCCACAGAAGCAGCCTCTCTCCGTCTGCCTTCCTTCCAAAGACTCTTCACAAGCAAATTTTTGGTGGCAGCATCAGGCATCAGATTCAAGCTCCTCATGTCTTCAAAAACCCTCAATGCAAGAGCAGATCTCTCACCCTTACAATAGCCATGGATCAGAACCTTAAGCATATAGGCATCTGGCTCTAAACCACTCTGCCTAACCATCATAAAGAGTTTCTGCACCGTTTTAAAATCACCCTCAAGGGCAAAGTGGTACATCAACCCAGAGAAAGTCGGGACATCTGGGCAAATCCCACCCAGAAACATCTGCTCAAGTACATCCAAGGCATCAGCATTCCTCCCACATTTGGTCAATGTTCGTAAAAGAGATGAGTACAACAGCATCAAATATAATTTTGACATGGGACCACACAGTGATTCAGCATCATGGAAGACCTTAAGAGCAGCATCAGCATTCTTTGAGATTCCGTAAAAGTCTATGATCAATCTGATGGTGCTGACTGGCAATCTAATTTCCTCCCTTCTTATTTTGAGCAGGAGCTTTCCAACCAATTCAACATGTCCATGGCGTGCTAAAAGGGTCATCATTCTTTGCACAGTGTAAATGTCATGATTGAATCCTCCTGGCTGATAAGCAACCCAACAGAAAAATTCCCAAGCTGCCTTGGGGGAATTGAAATTCCTAAGGATCTTGCAAACCAACCGAGTTGTCCAGATGAAGTTTGCTTCCTCCAGGGCTAATACCTCATTAAGGTCCCAATTATTTAGGGCATTGGCCAAAGCTCTAGGGTCCAACCATGGTTTCAACCGAACCCCATCCACACCAGCATCATCACAAGACTGATCAACATTCTCTTCATCCTCATCATCACTACTGCCCACACAAAAACCTACATTCTTGATTCTCTCGTCTGGTAACATTCCCCTAAGAAATTCATCTGTCTCCTGGATGAATCCTGCCTCCCTCATACGTTGCAACGACAGTTGCATAGCTCTAACAGGCAATATTCCATCAATCTGCATCTCATCAAGTAAGGACTTAACCACATCAAATCGGTTAATACTGGTGAATCCTTCTACCAAGACTGAATACTGCCTTAAAGTGCGTCTGATTCTAAGCAATGGCAACATAGTAAAAACTTTAATTGCTGAATCTAATTTTCCCGAGTTGGCAAGGTGTTCAATCACTACTGTGTATGTCCTAGAATTAGGAAGTGCCCCTTCAGAAATAATCTTATGGAAAATCTGCATAGCCTCAGAATCCTTACCCATCCGTACATAAAGGCGCATGACAATGTTGTAAGCCTCGATCGAAACCTGCTTACCTGAAACTCTATACCTGTTCCATGCATGGAGAACTGACTCCAGGTCTCCAGCTGCAGCATGCCACTTCATGAGGTCCACAAAGGTGACACGAACATTCCAAAATTTGCCAGCATTGATGTCATCAACCAGGCTTTTGAGTTCAGCATTGCGTTGGGACTTGGCAAGAATTTTGGCCAGTGCACGTATGGTGGCTGGGGTGTGACGGAAATGTGGAATTGTTTTTAGGATTTCATTAAGGGAAAGGGCAGAATCCGGTGAGGGAGCAGACCGAAGGGCATTAGCAACTACAAAATAGTCTACAGAGGGATCATTTAAGAGAGAAATGAGTGATCTTGGACTGTTGGAGCGGAGAATGACTCGAATTGAATCAATTAGTCTGGCTCGGTGGAGGTAAAGAGAGATTTTACCAGAGAAAGGATTATGGCTGAAGCATTGGGTTTGCTGCATCAGATTGTTAAATAGACTTATTTTCAGGAAGAACTGCTTAATGTACATTGAAACTTCTAGAAGGCCTTAATAGCGATCACTCTACTGTTCTCAATTTATGTTGTGAGTTAGTTCAGAAACAAAACAAATCATTTGAGCAGAAGTTTGATGCTTCTAAAGTTAATCAACACCGTATAGTAGACCATAATGCATAATATGCTAAATTTGCAACGGGAACTATTAAGAAGACCTAATTGGACATTATGTTGGATGTTAATACATCTTGTGCAAATTATTGAAAAACCCCACTGAGTAGAGTTATAGGTAAGTGAAGTACGTAGCCAAACGAGTCACTGTGAGTTTGAAAAAAGGGATTAAAAACTATAATTGATGTCTCTTAATGGAAGAATCCAGGCTGCATTGGGTTGTGCAGAATTGGTTAGAACCAATTCCATAATCCATGGGCATTTGGGCGTGAAAAATGTGTTAATTCTCATCTGGGACGCGTAGAATATGTTGGATCCCGTCAATGTTTAGCTATCTCACAGAAGTTAAATATCAAGCACCTGGTGTGCACGACAAGAAAGCTGATACCACGGAACGTGGTATCTTCAGATGACAGTTCTGATTTTTATGCGACTACACAGACTAAGAGAGAAGGGTTTGTCAATGGGGTTGACCTTTCTTCAACGATTTGGCGGCTTCCCTCTGCATCCCCCTCGCCGCTTAATTTCCTTCCTCACCCCTTTCCTTTATATTTTCTGTAACACCGCTGAAAAGAGAAAAAACCCTACCCTAGTTGAGTTTCCTCGTTCCAAGTATAAGGCAAAAAGGACCGGAAAAAAATACATTAAATAAATAAAATTGTATCTATGGTCCATACCCCAAAAAACATGAGTTTTGAACGGGAATAGTGCATTTAGAAAAAAATGCAAATATAATCTTGGTTTTAGTATCGCAAGCCCAGTGCGTTTGAGAATTTTAAGCGTTTTTAAAGGCGCCCATGGCAGCCAAGTATGATTTTAAAGATTTTAGTAGGGAACCCAGAGCAGCAGTGATGTGAGATGTTCAAAAATCACATTGAAAATAAGGAACAGTGGTCGATAGCGATCGATTAAATGTAGGCCTTTGAAAATTTTAAAAATTGATAATGGGGCGTTGTGAGCGGCGCTTTAAAAATCTTCAAAGTCTGAAGCCTTGTATTTAGTTTAGGCGTATTTTGAAAGCCCAGGTATTATATTTTAGATTTTTTTAAATGCGCCAATTCAAAATCAAAAGCTATAACCATAGTATGAAAGAGACAACGGGTTTTTTTTTTTTTGTTAACAAGTACAAAATTTTGGCATGATTTTGATAAAATACTCCCTTTTCTTTTCCGAATTAAAGCGGGGTCTTGACAAGGCGAGGCGGCAGTGAGGCTGTGACCCAGTTTAGTTTGGGCACATAGGCTGTGCTTAGGTCAATAAGGCTAGTCGGATCGAAGCACATATTTTTTAAGACTCGTAAACTTCAACATGACTTTTTATCTTTGGACGGGCCCGGGATGGGCAAACAAACAGACAATAATTAAAACTTTTTTTTTTTTTGTAATTTTAACTCTCTTCCTCGTGCTTAAAATTTTAATGCATCAATTAAATTATACATATATTTGACTTATATAATAAACTTTAACGAAAATCGTATTATAAATGAGGATTACGCCAATATATTTACAAATAATAATATAGGAATAGGGGTGGGTGCATCGAATGGCCTGCAAGGGTGGGAGCAGGAGACGGAGTTTGTTGGGTGGCTTATGGGGCGCGAGGCTTGTTGAGGTGGGCATCTGGAGGCTGGCTGTGGCACGTCTTTGAAACTACGGGCAGACTGATAAAATAAAGCACTTGGCCCGGCCCTTCCCAAGGGGCCCAGGTCGGGCTTTAACTTGGAAGTCGAGGTCAAATCGAGGCTTGATGCGCACTTTTGAGGCCTTGATTAAAAATGCTTCCTTTTTGAGAGATAATATAAATAGTTAAATACACAATATGAAAAAGAGTATTTTTCAATTTATGGCATGATTTCAAAAAAATAATCTCTTTTTTTTTTTAAGTAATCAATTCTTTTAAAAGATAGTGTAAATACATGACATAAAAGGGGTATTTTTGTCCCAAAAAAATAGTTATTTTTCAAGAAAAAATGTGGGATAGGTTTTTTTTTTTTTTTAATACACCTTAGTTTCAAGGTAATAAATTATACTCTTCTTTATCCTTTATGTCCGTTTGAAACAGTGATTGCTCTGCCACCTAAGCTAGGTATGATGGGCACATAGAATAAGTTAGATTCACAAATCTTTCATTGGTTGATGTCTTTTAATAAAATATTTTATAATATTATCACTTTATATAAATCTTGTATTAAGTGTGCGGAAAAGCTTATTTACAGTTTATTTGAAATTAACTTCTTATAAAAGTACTTTTATTAAAAATTATAGGTGTTTGGAAAAGTTTATAACAATAACTTATGACTCCTTTATAAACATATTTTAGTTTATTTTAATAAGTTTCATGGAAAAGCTCATCAAAATAAGCTTATACAAAGCAAAAATCAATTATCTTAAAGACAAAATTGTCCTTACGATAAATTATGTAAAAAAGAAAAAGAAAAAAGGAAAGGAAATATGAAAAAATAGAAAAGAAATTATGAAAAAATTATGTAAAAAATAGGTAAATTTTTTGATATATATATATATGTAAAAATAGAAAATAAATTCCTAAAAAATATGTAAAAAATAGGTAATTTTTTTGAAAAAATTATGTAAAAATAGGAAAAAATGCAAAAAATGAAAAAATATAAAACAAATTCCAAAAAATATGTAAAAATAGGTAACATTTTTGAAAAAAATTTATGTAAAAAATAGGAAAAAAATCTGAAATATATCTAAAAAATAGAAAAATATTCTATTGATGATGGAAAAAAAATGATATTGATGATAATTTTTTTGATTTAGAATTTGATATAAGTGTTTATTTTGTTTTAGAACTTAAACTTTTGTGATGTTAGGAAGCATTATGATGTTTGTTATTTTGTTTTGGAAATGTTTTTAATGATGGGAAACACTAGTGATGTTTGATTTTTATGTTTGATGTTATTTACTTTATTGTATTTTATTATTAAATAAAAACTATAGACAATGTTTAGTGAGATATAATATTTTTATTTATATTAGGTAAAATGTGCATCACTTATAAAAACCTGCGTCTCAAGTGCGTCTTGCTCCTTAAGGCCGGAAGGCTTTTCTTGCCTCGTCATTGATAGTATGAGTTCATAATATATCACGTTTCAATTTATAAAAAGCGTCTCAAAGATTTTAATAAAGAAAAAAACCTATAATATTTTAATTTTTATAATCTCTTGGATACGTATAAGAAAACAAAAGAAGTGAATCTGAGAGTTCATTAGTTATTTTTATCGCATATATGATGATGCCTCGTTTTCAAGCTGGGCGGAATTTGGAGCGCGTTGGGTCGTTGGGTTGGACAGAAAGCGCTTGGTCGGCCCGGGGATGTCGGACCGTCTACGGGATGGGGTAGGATTCTTGACCCGAGGCTGGCGGTCGAGAGCGGGGATGCGGACCGTGCGGAATGGGGTAGGATGCTGCGTCTTGGTATATAAGGTTCGGGTCTTTGGCGCTCTGAAAAACCCGGAAGGAAGAAGGGCGGCGAACATGGTCAGCCAGCTCAAATCACTGAGTCGGATTACGCTATGTAGGAGAAAAGAGAGAATCTTGATTGCTTGGGCTTAGGCGTTCCTTTTAGTGTTGGACGGCTGTATTTGCTAGTAATGGGTCTTCATCGATTTGAATGTGATGATTAGGGGTTCTTCCTTTGGAGGGGATCGGTTTTCGCCGGCGTAGTCGTCAATGCCGTTTAGCGATGGATTAGTCGATGAGTTTATTTGGAGTAATCCTCCTTCCTTATTGGAATGTTAATTCTTGGTTTTTTGATGCTTTTCACTTTCTTTTATAATAGGACTTGATAGGACGTCTCTTAAGGAATATTCTATCATCAGATTATTTGTAGAGATATAAGTTTGAGAAATTTGACCTTGGCCAGCCAAGGCTCTCTACATTCTTCGATTAAAGTGATGGACCTAGCAGTGAGCTTTGGTTTGGGCTGTTATGGAAGGATATGGACATGGCACGACCCACACCGCTCTTTTAATTTTGTGGCGAGTGAAATGTGGCGTTTTAATATCGCTATCGGGTGCCCCGGCCCTTGTGTGTGCACGGTTGCGTGGGCGAGGCATCGATTAATCTGCGGCGGTTGTTATTTCGTGTGCGCTCGGATGTGGATTAATTAACACGTCGGCCGTCGTATGTTGTGATGGCTGCCGGGTTTGTGCTTGTTTTCATATTCTCTTTGTTTTCCCTTGTTTCTTGTCGACGCTTTCTAGTTCGACTTCTTTAGCCTCATAACTCCCCCTTTTTGTCTTTATATTTCTTGGCTTTCTTGTATTTCGATTAAGTTTTGCTGTCTGTTAGTGTTGGGTCGCTACGGTGTCTTCTTTTCATTCGAGGCCAGCGGCGTCGAATCTGTCGTGTTTCTTTCGATTGTCTGACGAGGCCACAGGGTTCAGTCGTGCAGTTTCGTTTTGGTTCACGTCATGGGTCCCGGCGTTCTTCCTCTTTGCGTATCGATGATTCCTCTGTTGATCACCAGGTCCGGGCGGCTGAGGCGTTTAAAACTTGTTTGACGGTCGTTGGGCCTCGACACGCTCGGGAGGCACCTCCGCTTCCCTTAGGTAAGGGAAAAGGAAGATAAACTTGATCGAATATCCTAGGGTTCGGACTATCTCGGGGTTAGCCGTTCGACGTGCGAAGAGGTGGTCCCCGGCGGTGTTATTTTATATGAGATCACACTTTTGTTGAGCGATCACGAAGCCTCTTCACGGTGTTCATTATGGTCTCACGATTTTTTGACTCGATTCGTTACTCAGTGCGGAATGGTATGACATTTTTACGAGGTCGCCTTTGATATGACTCAAAGACTTTCCGGCTGCACTTTCATGACGGTTCTTGACATTTTCATATCTGCCGCCCAGCGGCTTTGATAGTTTGGGGCGTTTTAGTGGAGTTTCTTGGTCTTTTTAGAGACAGGGGGCTTGGCGTCCCTAATGTGGCTTTGCTCCACGCATCTTTTAATCAGAGCGGCTGCGTGGGGTTTATTTATTTCCTTCAGGCGTCCACAGGCCCCTTTGGTGATCTCGGACCTTCCTTCTTCTCATAGGACATGGAAAGTTCGATATTTCTTTGTTAGTGGCTCCGGTAAGTCTGATTCTTTAGACGGGGAGAAGACACCTGGCGTACCCGAGCGTGGGTGCCCACGATGGCAACCATTGAGTATCATCCTTACTTTTGGTTTAATTCATACAAAGTCGATTGGATACCTGACCTTAAGTTTCCCATATATTTTCGGATGCTCGTCTTGGGCTTAGTGCGAAGATCTGCGTGCATTGCTCTTGCTCATTGAATGCTCTGCTCGTTCCCTCTGTGAGAACTATTAAAGGTCGGATGTCCCGGCTCATCGATGCAAAGTCATCGATCTTGATTTTGGGCCTTCACCTCCCTCTACTCTGGGCGTTTTCTCTTTCGGGCGTATTAGTACATCTACCCAAGGGGAGATTTTAGCTCATCTGGGAGGGATATCTCGAAAACCTCGGGTGCGAAAGAGGAGAAAACGATTCTCTAGAGGATCAGCCGGAGTCCATGACAAAGTTCGGAGATTAGAAGCACCTTCAAGTCCCTCGATCGAAGGCCATTCGGTCCTCATCCCGTTAGTAGGGGTTCCGCAGTTCGTTCGCTTCCCTCTTGGGCCCGTCGCGGTGGGGAATCCCTCAGCGGTCGACCGGTAGTTAGGCGGCTTTGCCCGTAACCATGGAATGCTCTAGGACCGGTCAGGCCATCTCCTGGGAGAGGAATTGTAGTCGAGGAGGAAGAAAACAAAATCAAAGGTTGATGAAATCAAGTTCTTTTCTTTGTCTGTCTTTGAACTTTCGGCTGGTGTAGTTTCATCCATCCTCAGATTACGATATTGAGAGATCAAAGGGGTTCTTGGGTTGATAAGGCTGGCCTTGTCTTTTCGGGAGACTTGCTTGACCAAGCTTATAATTGTGCTAACTCTGCTGGCTGTGTGAGTTCTAATTAATGTTTTTTTGTCTTTGACTGCCACTCATTTGAAGGGCTTGTAGGAAAAAGCCCAGTGAATAAAGGAAGCATGTGAGATAGCCGAATTTATAAAGTAGTGACACTTTGACTTAGGCGGAGCAGCTGCCGGGGGGCGGGTGCGACATATGCCGGAGAAATAGAAGACTTGCGTCGGATCCTGAGGCACCTCGTCGGCTCGTGATCGGGTAGAAAATAGGAAAGCGGTCGGGACGACTGGCGATTGTGAGGAGAGCTTCGAAAAGTTCGAGATGAGCTTCAGGCTCTACATGATGATTTGGTTGAGACTCGGGAGGAGCTGCAATCTACCCAGAATGAGCTTCGATTGGTTAGGGAGGAACTCGTCGTTTCCCGGGACGAACAACGGGATCTGCGAGAGAATTAGATTTAACGTAGCGATCCGCGGCGGTTGGACGGAATGGAGAAACAACTTGAGATTGCTCGTCATGAGATTTTTGGAGAACCGCGGTATTCGCGGAGCGCTGACGTGAGTCCTCCCGATCGCGTGGACTTGCCGGGCTATTTCTAAGCGGGAAGTGTCGTGGATTACGCCGAACTTCATCTGCGGCGGCGATTTGGTTGTTGTGAGGAGGGACGGGTCATCGGGCAGTGCGGGACGGTAGTGCTCAATGGGCTTCTGGGTGGCTTGCTTTTCAGCAGAAAGCCGCTCGTGTGTACCCCGATCTGGATTTTGACTTTGACCTCCCGAGCGATGGGGAGGCGGAGGAATCTTTCGGTACAAATGAATCCCCAGAGCCTAGTACTCATGTTGAGGCCCCTTCTCGTTCTTCTTCGTCTGATACTTGAGATCCGGGGCTCGTCTCCGCTAATTTTATTATACTTTTTTTCTCTTTTTGTCGATCACAGACTCTTACGTGTTGACCCTGCCCCAATGAATACTTGCTCCACTTTAGGAATTTTAATTTTTATTTATTTTATCTTCTATCTTTTGCAACTCTTCTTTGAATTGCATTAACATGGAGGATGGGATACAGAAGTATTTTTGTGCTACAAGCTTTTGTAAGCAGTTGTTCCGATCCGCATAGTGCGAGACGGAACTTTGTTAGTTTGAGTGCGTGGCCCTGCGTCGTTTACAACTGCGGGTATTGACCCGTCCTTTCGTTCACGTGCCCTGTTGGAGTGTATCAAGGCGGGGGTTTGCCAGTGTGTGTGGTTGATTAAAGCTTGATTATACGCATGGGGAGGAGAGTGTCTCAAGAGCTCGACAATAGGAATAGTAAGGAGGAGCCCGCTCTGCCCGTGGCCGCGGGAGAGCTCGCCATCGTGACTCAGAGGGAGGAGCCCGGCCTGCTTCAAGTACGCGGAAGGGCTCGCCCCGATAAATAGAGGAGCCTGGCTACCGTGGCTGGCGAGAGCTCACAATGAGACTTCAGAGGAGGAGCCCGTCTGCTTCAGTACAAAGTGGAAGGGCCTGGCCTGAGCAAATAGAGGGAGCTCTGCCCGCCCGTGCTGAAGGCGGAGAGCTCACACCGAGACTTCAGGTGGAGGAGCCCGTCCGTTTGAAGTACGCTGAAGGGTCGGCCCCGAAGGATGGTAGGAGCCTGTCCTGGCTCAGGCCATGGGAGAGCTCGCTAATGAGACTGGTAGGAGGAGCCCGTCCGTTCTGGGCGCAATAAAGTGAAGGGCCTGGCCCGAATAGAGGAGCCTGCCCCGCCCGTGTTGAAGGGAGAGCTCTCAAGAATGAGAGATTTTAGAGGAGCCCGTCTCTGCTTAGCAAAGAAGGGCCTGGCCCCGAAAAGATGGTAGGAGCTCTGCCTGGGCCTATAAGCCAAGGAGAGCCTGGGCCAATGAGACTTGGTAGGAGGAGCCCGTCTGGGTTTGAAGTACAAAGAAGGGCCTGGTCCCGATAAATGTGAGGAGCCTGGGCTCCGCCCGTGCTGGAAGGGAGAGCCCTAGAATGAGATTTGCAGGGAGGAGCCCGTCTGTTTAAAGTGCCAAATGAAGGGCCTGGGCCCCGAAGGATGGTGGAGCTCGCTCGCCCGTGGTCAAGGAGAGTCTGGCCAATGAGATTTGGTGTGGAGGAGCCTGTCCGCCGCGCGTGAAGGGCTTTGGCCCCGATGAATAGTAGGAGCTCTGGTCCGCCCAGGTTGAAGGGAGCTCACAATGACTTAGGAGGAGCCCGGGCCCGGTTTGAAGCAGCGTGAAGGGCCTGCCCCGATAGGAAACAGAGGCAGCCTGGTCCCGCATGTGTCAAGGGAGAGCTCGGCAATGAGATTAGGAGGAGCCCGGGCTCGTTTGAAGTGCGCAAGGGCTCAGCCCCGAAAGATGGCAGCCCGCCGGCCTATGTTGAAGCGGAGAGCTCGCCAATGAGACTCAGAGGGAGGAGCCCGCCTCGCTTCAAGTACAGCCAAGGGCTCATTCCCGATAAATAGAGGGAGCTTCGCCCGCCTCGTGTCGGGCGGAGCTCAAAATAGATTTGGTAGTGAGGAGCCCGTCTGCTTGAAGTGGCCATGAAGGGCTCGCCCGGGCGACGGTAGGAGCCTGCCTCGCATGTGTCAAGGGAGAGCCTGCCAATGAGACTTGTAGGGAGGAGCCCGCCGCTTAAAGTACGTGAAGCGCCTGGCCCGATGAATAGTAGAGCTCGTCTCGCCCGTGCCGGCGGGAGAGCTCTGCCAATGATTTTTGTGGAGGAGCCCGTCTGGCCAAGTGGTACAAAGGAAGGGCCTGCCCCGATAAATGAGGAGCCTGGGCCCGCCCTCAGGCCAAGGGGAGAGCCTGCAATGATTTGTAGGGAGGAGCCCGTCTGCTTAGAAGTACGCGTAGCGCTCGGCCCTATGATGGAGCTCGTCAGTCAGGTTAAGGGAGCGAGTCATTAATGAGATTCTGCAGGGAGGAGCCCGTCTGCTTGAAGTACAAAGGAAGGCCCGCCCCGAGCAATGAGGGAGCCTGGTCTCGGCCCTCAGGCTGAAGGGGAGAGCTCACAATGAGACTGTAGGAGGAGCCCGCTTTGTTTGAAGTGGCCGTTGAAGGGCCTGCCCCAAATGTGAGGAGCCTGTCCGCTCGTGGCCGGGCGGGAGAGCTTGCAATGAGATTTTGGGGTGAGTGGTCGTCGCTTGAAGTGCAAAGTGAAGGCTCGCCCCGAAAGATGGTAGGAGCTCGCTCGGCCTATGTTGAAGGGAGAGCTCGTCAATGAGACTTGTAGGGAGGAGCCCGTCTGTTTGAAGTACAGTGAAGGGCTCGTCCTGATGAATAGTAGGAGCTCGTCTGCCTGTGTTGAAGGGAGAGCTCGTCAATGAGACTTGTAGGGAGGAGCCCGTCTGCTTGAAGTGCAGTGAAGGGCTCGTCCTGAAAAGATGGTAGGAGCTCGTCGGCCTATGTTGAAGGGAGAGCTCGTCAATGAGATTTGTAGGAGTGGAGCCCGTCTGCTTGAAGTGAGCCAAAGGAAGGGCCTGGCCCCCGATGAATAGTAGGAGCTCGCCCGCTCGTGTCAAGGGAGAGCCTGGCCAATGAGACTTCAGGAGGAGCCCGCCTCGCGAAGCATGCGCCTGCCCCGATGAATAGTAGGAGCTCGCCTCGCCGTGTTAAAGGGAGAGCCTGCCACGAGACTTGTAGGGAGGAGCCCGTCATTGAAGCACAGCGGAAGGGGCCTGGGCCTGATGAATAACAAGTAGGAGCTCGCTCGTCAGGTTAAGGGAGAGTCAATGAGACTTGCAGGGAGGAGCCCGCTCCGCTGAAGTACAGCCAAGGGCTCGGCCCCGATGAATAGTAGGAGCTCGCTCGTCGTGCTAGCGGGAGATTGGCCAATGAGACTTGGTAGGAGGAGCCCGCCTCGCTTGAAGTACAAGCAAGGGCTCAGGCTTACGAATAAGAGGGAGCTCGTCTCACGTAAGCCATGGAGAGCTCGTCAATGAGACTTGTAGGGAGGAGCCCGTCTGCTTGAAGTACAGTGAAGGGCTCGTCCTGATGAATAGTAGGAGCTCGTCCGCCTGTGTTGAAGGGAGAGCTCGTCAATGAGACTTGTAGGGAGGAGCCTCACCGCTTAGCGCAAGAAGGGGCTCGCCCCGAAAGATGGTAGGAGCCTGGGTCGCCTATGTCAAGGGAGAGTCACAATGAGATTTGTGTGGAGGAGCCTGGCCCGTTTGAAGTACAAAGAAGGGCCTGGGCCCCGATGAATAGTAGGAGCTCATCTCGCCCGTGGCCAAGGGAGAGCTGGCCAATGAGACTTGTAGGGAGGAGCCCGTCCGCTTGAAGTACGTTGAAGGGCTCGCCCCGATGAATAGTTAGGAGCCTCGTCTCGCCCGTGTTAAAGGGAGAGCTCACACGAGACTTGTAGGAGTGAGCCCGCTCCGCTTGAAGTACAGCTGGAAGGGCCTGCCCCGATGAATTAGTAGGAGCTCGTTCGCCCGCGGTCAAGGAGAGCTCACACGAGACTTGTAGGGAGGAGCCCGTCCCGCTTGAAGTACAAGAAGGGCCTGCCCCGATGGTCAAGAGGGAGTTTCGTCCGCCCGTGTTAAAGGGAGAGCCTGCCAATGAGACTTATAGGAGGAGCCCGTCTCGCTTGAAGTACAAAGGAAGGGCTCGCCTCGATGAATAGTAGGAGCCTGCTCATTGTGCAAAGGGAGAGCTCGACAATGAGACTTGTAGGGAGGAGCCCGTCTGCTTGAAGTAGCGCGGAAGGGCCTGCCCCGGCGATGGCAGAGTCGCCCGCTCGTGTCAAGGGAGAGCCTGGGCCAATGAGAATTGTAGAGAGGAGCCCGTCCCATAGGGCACAGCAAGGCCTGCCCCGAAGGATGGTAGGAGCTCGCCCGCCAGGTTGAAGGGAGAGCCTGGCCAATGAGACTTGCAGGAGGAGCCCGCCTCGCCATACGCTGAGGGGCTCGCCCGATGAATGCAGAGGAGCTCGCCCGCCCCGTGGCTGGGCGGGAGAGCTCTCGCCGAGCGAGCAATCGGGTTTATGGCGCGGTGGGATGCAAGACAAAGGTGAAGGACCGTTTCGTGTGAGGATCCATCTTGTGGGGAAAGACGCTTCGTATGAAGAGGCGCTTTATGAGGGGAGCCGTTTCGTGTATCCTTCAGTTATTGAAAAGGTGTGAACCGCTTTTAATGCTGATTGATGAGGAATTTGGAACGGTTGTGTATGCCTTCGGGTGCTTTCTCTATAAATAGAGTTCTTTGCTCTGCGTTTTACGCTCTTTGGAAGATTTCTCGTCTCCATACTAGGCGGATGAAGTTTGTAGAAGATGGATGTTTGATGCTCCTACGCTCTCTGCCAGGGGTTCCTGACGCCCCGACATGTTTTCGAATTTTTTCCGTGTGGGAGTTGTGTTTTTCCCTGCTTCCTTTATGGGAGTCATGCTATTCCCAGCTCTCGCTAGGAAGGTCTCAGAGTGGGGGATGGTGCATCCTCGCACCTCAATTCCTCATTCTTTCTTCCTTCCTCTCTCCTATACCTCCTTTTCTTTCTTTCTCTTCTCTTTCTATCTCCACAGCTTTATCATCCTGCTTTCTTCTTCTTTCTCCTCCGTCCCCATCTTTTCTCCTCCTCTCTTCTCCTCCTTCTCGCCTTTTTTCTATTAGCGCCTTTCTCCTTTGTCTCCCTTCCCCTTTTTGTTTTTTTTTTTTTTTGTTTTTTTTTTTTTGAGGGTATTGCTTCAAGACCGAGTGCATGGAGGGAATCACAGATCAGATGCTTTATGATGTAATCGAGGACACCATTGATTGTATCCAACCATGACTTGAAATAAAGATACTTTTATTTCTATGAAATTCCATCAGATATATATATATATATATATATATATATATATATATATTTTTTTTTTTTTTTTTACATGCCCGAACTGTTTGAGACATCCAAATAGACAACCAGTGCTCGCCCCACTTGTCACCCAGGAATCGTAAGGCCTTATTGCGAACTCGATGCTCACCGACAAAAGCGCTTTAAGATGTTCCGTGATTCCATGGCGTCGTGAAAATTCTTCCTCTTCTCCGTTCGAGCGCTCATAATTGCCCGGTTTGACGACCGAGATATAATATATGGGCCCTCCCACCAGGGCCTAGCCTCCCATGTGCCTGGATTTTTCCGCTGGCAAGAGTTTTTCAAGACCAAATCTCCCGCTGCAATCTCCGGGCCCGACTCTCACCAGAAGGCCTGGGCGGTCTTCCTCTTGCATTCCTCCCCAGACGTTGCTGAACTCCGCTCACGCTTCGCCCAGAGCTCCTGGGTTCGCACGCAGCCTCATCGCTTTGTTCCTCCGAGGCTAGCTCGACCGAGACTTCACTCCAATTTCGGCAACAGGCTACTCGCTTTCTATACTGTGTTAGGCAAATGGAGTTTCCCTGTGTTGTCACTTCTCAGGTCATTCTATAGGCCCATAGTAATTTCAGGATGAATTCGACCAACCCTTCGCATCTTCCACCTTGGTTTCAAGGCGGCCTCGAGGGTTCCTAATGGTGACTTCGTCATTCATTTGATCAAAGAGCCGGCGACGAATAGTACTTTGATCCCGAGCCCGGCACAAAAGTCCCCGAATTTTATGCTATCAAATTGTTTGATCAGTTATCCGAGACCAAGGCCTTTGATACCAACCGCATATGATCGTCGCTTACAATAAGTTGCGTATCTTCCGGCTCCGTGGATTGTGGCTAAGGGCTCTGGCCTCCGCCTACTCGTGAAATAATCTACTCGTAACGATTATAATTTATTATTGGTTTTGCCAATGGGCAAGGGCCCCAATATGTCCAACCCCCACTGCTGGAAGGGCCATACGGGTGGATCGATGTCGAGGCTCATTGAGGCGGAGGCGTGATATTTTAAGCGTGTTCTGGCGGTCGTCACTGACCGGGTTGGTAGCATCTTTGGCGTTGTGGGCCCGATAGTATCCCTGCTGGCAAAAAACTTTCGGCGATGTTAGAGCTCGATGGTTCACGTATGCTAATTGCACTTCTCTTAACATATTAGTGTCTTCTCTGGGTGCATTTTAAGAAGGTGTGAAGAATCCTCGTTTGTAGAGGCTTCCTTGTGATTGTGATAGCTTTGGAGGATCTCACTCTTATCTTAATGCTTCCTTTGGGTCGATGCGGTAGTTCAAGAAGTGGTTGTATAATCCCCGAATGGGTCCATCGGAGTTTGGTACGGACCACCTACTTTGGGCGGCTTCTTATCTTAGTAAGGGTCGATGGAGAGCTCTACTTGCGAGGTATTCGACGAGTTGATTCACCCAATGTCTATCTTCCTGTAGTACGTGTGGGTTTGCGAAGTGTCGGCGCGGGAATTCTCGGATTCAGGGACGTGCTTGATGCGACGATCTGAGCTTTTCAATATATCCTGGTTTTTCACGAAGATATAGAATCATCTTCTCCACCTTTGGCCTCGAAGTAATGTGTTTCTGATCACTTAGGCGCTGGGACACGAAGATCTTTCCTTAAGAGCTGGCTGGTAGGCCTGTGAATGGCTGAGATTGGAAACAATATTACGACTCAAGTGACTGTTTGAATTTGTTGGGCGTTGGACCTGGCTTGAGTGTACTGTTAATATACATATGGTGAGGTGGGATTAAGCACTCGCTTTGTAAATTAAACTCTCGCCTCCACAGAGAGCTTCCACTATGGGGAGGTGTGATCACCAGGTGGGTGAGCTGGGAGGGCTTCTCTTGAGGCCAGAATTCTGCAAGCGGCGAAATCTCTCGGCCCCCAGGATACGTCCTTTTATGGCTGTTTTGGCATGCCGGGATGTCGGGTCGCTCGGCTCATGGCCCGTTCATCGACCTCCAGGAGACCTGCGGTTTATGCCAACACACTGCTTCATGGGACATTCGATTGGGGACATGGTGCAGGCTGAAATAAGGACGAAGTTTAGGCCCCTCACCCCAGTAGTATTAATTTTCCATTTTCGGATACCTCTCACCGGCTCCACGGGGCTCGGCTATGATAGTAGGCGGTCATTTGTGCCGCTCTTTGTCTGCGAAACAGCGCTAGTTGAAAATCGTCTTGCGAATCTGATGAGGAGTTCCTCACCTTCTATGGGCTCCATGAATGGTGTGACTCAGTATGTTTCAAGGTTCTAAGCGGCTTCTTCACATTTCATCCATTGAAAGGCTTTCTTGAAAACTTGGAAGAAGGTTGGCATTTAATCACTTACCCTGGACCTGCGAATCGACTTAGAGTGCGATCCTCCACGTTGTCGTTGTACTTCCTTTATCCCAGATGGTGATGGCATGTCGTGATGCTTTTATTTTATCTGGATTTGCTTGATTCCCACGTAGTTGACTATGAAGCCGAAACTTTCCGTGACACGCCCGAAGGAGCATTTATGGGTTAGGCTTCATGTTATAGTCCACCGAGGATGCGGAGCGTCTCGGAGAGGTGGCGATGTGGATATCGAATTTGTAGCGGACTTTACCCGTATCGTCTATGTATACCTCCATCGTTGCACCTGTCACATTTGAAACATCCAGGTTCGCTAACCTTTGGTAGGTGGCCACTTGCATTTTAGGCGGGAATGGCATTGCAGATAGCAGTGGGTCCCCGTGGTGACGAATGGCTGATCTTCTCCACCAGTCAGGGTCCATTACTTATCTGGTTACTCTTAGGAGAAGCGTCCGTGGTAGGAAGCTCATGGCTGTTTGTGCATCTGATGGTCGATCTGGGTGAGGAGGCGTCGCTGGGCGAGGCTTTTGTTTATATCGGTGAATCAATCTGGGCGTATTTTGCCATTTTTCTTAATGAGCACAACGTTGGCCAGCCACTCACGGGTGATACCTCCACGATTGCCCACAGGAGGAGCTTGCGACTTCTTCGTTAATGGCCTTTGTCTCTGGTGCGAGAACCTGCGCTACCTTACTTAGGCAGGCAAGATGGGTTTAATTATTTGCTTATGAGTGATGATTGCGGGGTCAGTGCCCTCATCTCAATACACTTCCATGCGAAGATGTCCACGATACGTCTTAGGAGCTTGTGTGAGGGAGCGCTGAGGCCATACGCTAATTGGAGTAGATATAGAGCTGGATGCTCGGGTCGTCATCGATGTTCTGCGGCTCGAGAAGCTCCCTCACGAGGAGCTCGGGCAGAAGTGACCAGCAAGTCGCATGTCAAACTCACCAGTATCTGTTGTCGATGGTTTTGTTTCATAGGCGGTATAGCATTCCTCGTGCCACTCGTGATCCTGAGGCGTCCAGTGGCAGTTCTTGCTCAGAATTTGATTACGGGTGATATCTTTGAGGATGGCTTTATCGCGTTGAGAGGGCACGAAGCGGCGTATTATAGAAACGGCGAATCCACTATGAGAAACGCTATCGTCGTTTGCACGTGAGAGGGGCTCCCGAGTTAGCGCGGTGGATAGTCATGAGCGTGCACCTTTTCTCACGAGAACCCTCGGAATGAGTAAATGAGTTCCTTTTCTCTTCAATTCAGTTTGTGAAGGCTAGATGCAAAAATGATGTCGCATTTGAGCTCCGTTATCTCTGGTTGAATAAGGCCAGTTGTATTTGCCCGCAGTGCGCGGATTACCGGTGGGTCGTCATGGGGTGCGGCCCTTCCGTCGATGGGAAGAGAATGTGACCAGTAGTGTAATACGTGTGGCATTTAGATCTTATTTGTACCTACCCGTAATGCAGCTCGATCTTATCTTTGCCTGAGTGAGCCTTTAAGTAGAACTAAGATTCTCCTCCTCCGGCAAATCCTCCACGAAAATCCGCGTGGTTCCCAGGGGTTAGCGATGGGAAATCAAATCGTCCGCGAGGTGGTGGCGAGCGGGCGGGCGATTACGGTTCTGGAGTGCGGCGCGAGCTTGGTTCGAAGATATAAAGCGAGTGAATATCGCGCTGTATGGAATCTACATCTCTCTTCTCATTGTATCTGATTCATCAGGTCTGCGATGTCAATAGTCCACGTGGAACTCGCGTGCCAGTGTTATCTCGGGTGGCGAGTTCCGGCTTCATCTGCTTGGTGGCATCTTTAGGAGCTGATTCCAGGTACTTCATCATGCGACACTTGAAATTTGTTAAGGAATTAGAAGTCTTGGAGGTGAATAGCGTGATAGATCTTCGGATACGACGGGCTAGGAAGCGATCCTAAGATTCCTCGTCTTTTAGGGGATGCTCTGCTCTGCCAGTTTCCTCACAGTCGCCTTGCCTCTTGAGACTCCGTCCCATGGCCTCTTGTTTGTTTTTGTCCTTGCTAGCGGAAGAACTTGGCCTGACAGGAGGGCTCTCTCAGGATTTATGTATTTTCGATTTTGGCGGGGAACCTCGACCCGTATTGGCTTGAGGTTCTTTGGGATAGAGAACATCATGTCTTTGGAATTTGTACTCCCAGACCCCGTATGAAGGCGGATTTGATTAGTGCAAAGTGCAATTTGAACCCTATATTAGATAGGTTTGAGTACTTTTTGATCATTAATCATGTCATATATCCCAAATTGAAGTGTTCGTATTTACCTTAGTAACACTTATACCAACAGGGTGTTTTTGGTTTGTTTTGTAGGCTTTTATACACATTTGGATGACCTCGTGCGAATGATCGATCATGGGGTTGGGAGTTTAGTCTATTGTCAATGAGCCAAAATCGATGTAAAACAAAATGAGTGAAGGAAATGAGATCTGAGTTGAAGATAGGATGGGAAGCGGGGAAGAGCGACAATGACAGATTTATAGTGATCCCGCAATCTTAAGCGGGTGCATTATTCATGGCTTGTTCGCGATCTCGGCCTGAGTGCGAGTCGCTTCTTGACACCTTGTGCATTTGCGAAATTCATTCTCCAGCTGCGACAATTTATTAAAGAAGCATGAGGAATTTAGCTAACTAAATTTGACATTCTTTAAAGCATTGCAGGTAATAGACCCTTGCCCGATTTCGCTAAGCCATTGCGAATTAGCTAGCCCTTGCGGAGAATTAAACAATTAGCGAAATTCTCACCTCTATGAAATTTGCGAGGCCTTGTCATCCCTCACGTAATTAATGCAATAGCCTTCCAGGAGCTTGGTTTATTACCCGATTGTCTATAAAACTGCCTAGTTATTAGGGTTTTTAGGTAGTTTCATACCTTGAGGAGGCTTATAAATGCCCTCGTGTTTTGTAATAAAAGGAGGAGGATAGAAGGTGAATCTGAGTTTTGGTGATTTAATAAGTTATTTTCTTTCTTTGCTTTTGTAAATAAAGTTTTTAGGTCTTGCTTTTATTTCTTTTCTCTTCTCTCTCTTGCACCTCTCCCTTTCTTGTTTGTAAACCTCTTGAGGGGATGACTGAGGGTGCAGCTAAACCTCCTTTCTTGAGAGGAAGGCCCCAGCTTGGTGGTGCAGGGTATATGCATGTTGTCCTCTTGTATTAAAAACTCACGAATTAGTGTATTTATGGCACTATTCTCAAATTCGATTTGCATAACATGGGATGTTATTGTCTTGTGTAATACTCTCCATGCTTTGAATCCAGTGCTTAGTAGTGATGCTATTGGCTCTTTAGATAGTCCTTACTTGCCTCACGGTGGCATTTACATGTTAGGGTTCTTAATTAGGGTTAAATAACATTGACTTTTTATTGTTTTGGCGTCTGCAAATGCTTTGGGGTTGATCTTTCGGGTGAGAGATGCTGCTTGTGATTCTTTAGATAATGGTCTTTACTAGCCCTCGACCCGATACTCTCATACTTTGGGGTTGAGTGCTCCGGGTGAGAGATCTTTGTGATTCTTTAGATGGTGGCTTTCTTAGCGCTTAGAAAAATGATGAGGAATGTTAGGGTTTTAAACGAAAAAGGGGCGTAAGCTGCGTCATTAGACTCCATGGGAGGATAAAACACGAGGACATGTGTTTGCCACCAGCTTGTCGAGTTGGTGACCTAAATCTTGGGTTGTGTTCTTACACTTTGTTTGCAGAGTTTTTACCATTTCGGTTTTCTTGATTTCGGTTTAACCATTTACATTTTTGTACAAATCAAAGGAGTCGAATAGAAAGCCTTACCTTGTTACTAATGCAGACCATTTTAGATGAAAACCCATCCCAGTGTTAGGCCACTGGAGCCACTATGCTGCGGTAGCTTGACTACGGTGGGAGAACTTAGGTATATAAATATTGATTGTTCTGAAACCTCTTTGTGGCACGTCAAATGCGCCTGATTCTTAGGGGATGAGTGCCAAACTACTAATGGTAAGTTGAAGTGTGCCTTGATCAACATCCGCAGTGAAGGAGTAACCTTTTTACCTCTTTTGTAACCAGTTACGATAGCTGCGAGTTTTTCATAGTAATATTCTTCCTTTGTTTTTTGTTTTCCTACATCTGATCATTTTTCTTTGTTTTCTTCTTGTTCAAAAAATTATATATATATATATATATATATATATATATATATATATATATATATATATATATAAAATCTTGCGAATCGTTTACGTATTTGTTTTTGTGTGGCCTATTTCAAGCTACTTGGGGATTAGAACCCGAGTGGTTTTTGAATTGAGAGAAAATGGAATCCTCATATGGAGAGCAAATACGGTCGGGAGGGTAACCTAGAAACACATGATAATGAGGACTATAGGAACCTTCCATAGCGATGCGGCGACACAATGAGAGAAATCCGAACCAGCCATGATGCATGGGGAATATACAGATTGATGGATGAGTTACCATCTATAATTTCCTGAAACTTATATACCTCATGCTTCTCCCACATTTTACCTCGACTTCCAGTGACAACCACCACCCTTATCCCTTGTTGAGCAAGCCATGCGAATTTGAAGCGAAACCAGTATAGGCCAAATTTCATAGAGACGAGGGTAGTGGCTGGCTGACCAATCAGCGAGACAGTTGAGCTCCTTGAGCAAAGGGGTGGAGATGGGTTCCAAAGTGAAATTGATAAAAAGTGGGCGGCATCGTGATCCATCTTAAAGCTCACGGTCGGTTTGTTCATGAGGAGGAGAATGCGGAGGAAGAGTGCTTGTGCCTTTCTTGTGTGGGTGAGCAGGCTCGGTGCGCTCAGGGAGGAATTGAAGAGGGCGGCGAGAAGATCCTCTGGGGAATGCCAGGGTTACAGTTATGTGTAGATGGGCCATGGAAAGGGAAGAAGAAACCTCCCAATGTGAGAGTGGCTGGAGAGGAAGGAATGGAAGAGCCCCGTCGGTTCACTACACCAGTGCCCCCTTGACCATGACCTTTGCTTTGGCGTAGCCTCGGGTGACCAAGTGCATGCCCGCTGCGGCCAGGCTCGAGAACACGAGAGCTCCGCAAATTCAAGTCAGAGCCGTCTTGTGCCATACGAGAACTTGAGATTAGGCTCTGTGCATAGTTTGCCTATAGAACCGCAACCATTTTGCCTATCGGCATGGCATAGTGGTTAGTTGGTGGGTTGGATTTGAACATCAGGACTCAGGCATTTCTAAACTCGGAAATCGGTTCAATGACCTCTTGGGATATGCGTGTCTGTGACAGTCTTGATCTTACACGCGTGACGGTGAGTTGCGTTCGTTCTTTATGTTTTACAATTATGACACCATGTTTCTGATCTTGATTAGGATTTATGTATTAGCCATGGTAGTGGTGTATTTTGTGTTACTTTGTATTCATGTATTAGCCGTTTGGCTGTATAATATTAGTTCATATCCTCTCGACTTTTATCATCTGTTTATTCTATTCCGTGTTTTTCTTTTGATTGAACTAATTAGTTACTCTGGAAATTAGACTGATTGAATTTAGCTCTGTTGGAAGAATTGAATCGCTTTGTTTTGTCACTTATATGCTAGGACCATTCATGCTTGAATTAAATTCTTGAAGTGATCAGTTCAGTATCATAGCTTGTTCACCCTTATCTTTAATTCTACTTGCACTCCAGTTATTTCAATGAGTTTGTAGATTTGTATGCCTCTTCACATAATGGCCTTAGGCATGTTAATGACTAGGATAGGTTTGGGTTACCCGCATTTGAAGACCGATGTTGTCTTCAAAAAGGAAAAGAAGAAAAAGAAAAGACGAGAAAGAAAAAGAAAAAAGAAAAGAAAGAAAATAAATTCAATTGAATTTTTTGCTTTGAAACGAGAAACCGCAGTCAGAAGTGTATAAATGAAAACATACAGAAACGATATATAACATAGTGGGCAGAATCATCGATTTAGTGTTCGTTACATGGGTGGATAGGTGAAGTTTAATGACTTGTGGTATAATTTTGAGAAGTCATTTGGAGTCAGGAGTGAAGCCTTTAAGAGTTAGTGATTAGGTGATCCTTTTGGCTTGATGCCCTAAACCTTAAATTGGTTGGGAGTCATCGGTGGACCCCCGTTACACGGACTTTGGTGAAGTCGGATTTTAAGCATTGCACTCTATGATGTTGATGAATAAAATAGGAAAGAAGTGGCTAGCCTATCTAGGTTTGTTCGACAACAAGGCATGTCGTGCTAGGTTGGGGGGAGGTGGCAATTTTGCAGTTTATTAGCTTAATCTGGTTATATAATGAACCATTAGACTTAGGTGGAAATCCAAGTTGAAAATCATGGAAACAGTGTTGTTCTAAAAATTGTTCTCTTATGGATTTTATTCTTGTATATAGGTTTTCAAATGTTGATTTCAATTGTTCACTTTAAAGTAATGTTAGTTTGTATATAAGTCTGATAACCTTTTTGAAACAAACCTTTTGAAAATCACCACATGCATCTCAAATTCTTATTTTGCATTGCTAAGGGACTAGCGTTTAGTTGGGGGTGTGATTAGTGCTTTCAAAAGTGCAATTTTAGAATTTTATATTAGATAGGTTTGAGTACTTTTGATCATTAATCATGTCATATATCCCGATTGAAGTGTTCTTGTTACCTTAGTAACAACATACCAACTTGAGGGTGTTTTTGGTTGTTTTGTAGACTTTTATACACATTTGGACTTGACTGGTACAAATGATCGTGTGAGGTTGGAAGTTTAGTCTCGACCATCAATAGGCCGAAAATCGATGTAAAAACAAAAGGCGAGGTGAAGGAAATGAGATGCGTTGAAGATAGGGATGGGAAGCGGGAAGAACAGCAATGCGGCGAATTTTCTTGATCAATTAAATCTTAGCGAATTTCGCGACCCGGCTTCATGGCGTTACTTAATCTCGACACAAATTGCAGTAGCTGCTTGACTTACCTTGTGCATTTGCGAAATTAAACTCTCCACTGGCGGTAGCTAGCTTAGCGAGAATTTATATATGAGAATTTCAACATTCTTTAAGCATTGCCAGTCAGCTAGACCCTTGCCCGATTTCGGCTAAGTCATTGCCAAATTCGCTAGCCAACCTTCAAATTCGCTAATTAGCATGAAATTCTCACCTCTAGCGAAATTTGCGAGGCCTTGTCATCCTGTAATTAATCTGACAGCCTTTGACTTGGTTTTATTACCAATTTGTCTATGCTAACCTAGTTATTAGGGTTTGGTAGTTTCATACAGGGAGGCTTATAAATACCCCTGTGTTTTGTAATAAAGGAGGAGGATAGAGGTGAATCTGAGTTTTGGTGATTTGTAAGTTATTTTCTTTTCTTTGCTTTTGTAAATAAGTTTTTTTTTTTAGAGTCTTCTTTTTTATTTAACTATGTAACCTCTCTCTTCTTTCTCTCTCAAAAAAAAAAAACCTTGTTTGCCAGACACACCTCTTGAGGATGTGACTAAAGATGTAGGCTAAGCCTCCTTTCTTTGAAGAGGAAGGAAGGTAGCTTGGTGGTGGGGCATGTGCATGTTGTCCCTCTTGTATTAAAAGCTACGGGTAATTGTATTTATGGCCTTATTCTCAAATTCGATTGCATAGCTTGGGATGTTATTGTCTTGGCTTGATACTCTCCATGCTTTAGATCAGTGTAGTAATGAATCTTGTGATGCTGATAGTGCACTCTGAGTGCATTTACATGTTAGGGTTCTTCAAATTAAGTTCATAGTAACATTGACTTTTATTGTTTGTGATACTCTCCGCTACTTTAGGGTTCGATTCTTTCCGGGTGAGAATTGCTGTGATTCTTCTAGATGGTCTTTACTGGCCTCGGCGATACTCCATACTTTAGGGTTCGGTGCTAGGGTGAGAATCTTGTGATTCTTTAGATGGTCTTTCTTGGCCTTAGAAAATGATAAAGATATTGGGTTTTAAACAAAGGGGCCACGTAAGCATCTGTGTTGACTCATGGAGGATAAAACACGAGGACATGTGTTTGCCACTAGCTTGTCGAGTTGGTGACCCTAAATCTTTAAAGTTTATTCTTCCTTTAAATTTCAGTTTTTACCATTTCAGTTTTTAATTTCAGTTTAAACCATTTCTGACTTTTGACACAAATCAAAAGTCGAATAGAAAGCCTTACCTTCATGTATAATCTGAGCCATTTTTAGGATGGCGTACAGTGTTCGATACTGAACCCGGCTATCACTGCGGTAGCTTGGCTAAAGCGATAGGAGAAAATATAAATATTGTTGATTCGACTCGGCCTCTTGTAGCCTGAATCGGTAGTGACGAAGGCTTTTCATGAAGTACATCATCTTGAGGACTCGGCATTAAAGCGTTGTGCTGTGACTTTGAATTTTCTGTGTTCCTTTGTTTGATGGTTGCGAGATGGTAGCTCGGCTTCTGGCCCATGTCTAACCTGATGAAGTGGGGCGAGAACACGATTGATAATTCTACGAATGAGTGAAATCGTTGAAGGGGATTCTATTAGACAGGCCATAGCGGGCCCAAGGTGGTGGCGGCATACACGTCGGACGAAGTGCGGATACCCGTGCAAACTCCATTTGATTCTTATAGGTATTGAGATGGTCTGAGGATCCTTGGCAGCGTAATGAACCACTTGAGGCATCCCGAATTTGGCGGGAGCGGAGTAGTTTAGCACCTCGAGGGTGAAGGTGATTACTGTTTTGCGGGGGTATCCATAGTGTGCAGTGCGCCACTTTTTAACTACCTCCCTCACATGGCTGAGCTCTTGTTGGAGGTCCACTGGAGCACTTTAGTTCCCATGTACGCTCTTTTTGCAATCGGTGAGGATGTTGCGGTTCTACGTTCCTCGCCGATCCTCTGTCTTTGCTCGATTCTCTTCCTACAGGGGATTGTTGTGGCCGTGCCCCAGCTTGTGGTCACTTTCTGCTTGTTATTTCGGAGATACCATGGCGTGTTGTTGCCCTCGTGTGGAAGAACATTGTGACCTTCTGAGTCTGTGCTTCTTCGGGGGTGTTATGTTTTGTCACGGTGAGTTGTTACATCTCTATCAATGGTTGACGGTAGTGCTTCCGCAGTTTATTGTTTGGCTCGGATCGCCTGGCAGCTACGGTGGCTGGCATGCGTCTCTGGTGGGTGCGGCATCCTTGGCAAGTTAGGGTTGCTCACCTTTCGTGTTCTAGTTGATACCATCGATGGCGAAATCGATTATATGTATGTAAAACGGTCACGTTCCCCGCAGGCGGCGCCAGCCCGATGATACACCGTTTTCATTTGGAAGCGGCTGGCTGGCGTTAGGTCGTTGAGTTCAGGCGAAGGCTGGCGAGTTGGCCCGAAGGATCTTGGGCCAAATGCGGGATGGGTAGGATTCTTGACGAGGCTAGCTGAGGTGAGGCTGGAAGGATCTTGGGCTAAGTCTGCCGGGATGGGAGCAGGATTCTTCTTGATCTTGGAATATGGGTTGAGGTGCGGCTTTCCTGTGAGAAAAAGCGGAAGGAGAGGCGTGGGGGCTTCACGCAGTGGCCAGCTAAGATGCAAAGTCGGGTCTGTATGAGGGAGAAAGAGAATCTTTTGATTGCTTAGTCTTGGCGTTCCTTTTAGTGTTGGGCATTGTCTTTGTAATGGGTCTTCATCGATTTGGACTGATGATTAGGGGTTCTTCCCTTTGGGGATCGGTTTCCTCACGTAGTCATCCATAGATTTAGCGATGGTTAATTAAATGGGTTTATTTGGAATTAATCCTCCTTCCTTGATAGGGAGATATTAATTTAACGGTTTTTTGATGCTTTCGCTCTTTATAATAGGACTTGATGGGGCCGTCTGCTTAAGGAATATTACATCGTAGTTGTTGTAGAGATATGGTTGGTGGCCTTGTATGGGCTTTCTGTTCTTTCGATTAGCATGTTGGACTATGAATTTGAGCTTTGGTTTGGTACATTTATGGAAGGATATGGACATAGCACGACCCACACTTAGCTCTTTTAAGTTTGTGGTGAAATCTTGACCCGTTTAATATCATATCGGTATATATTACATTTGAATAAATAAATAATGTTTTTGGTATATCGTGAATGTTTGTTTTATATATATATATATATATATATATATATATATATATATATATATATATATATATATATATATATATATATATATATATTTAGTTGTTTAGTTTTAGTTTTTTTAATTTTTAAAAATTATAACAAGTGTTTATTTATTCAAATACTTTAATTTTATAATTGTTTATGATGGTATTTTCAGTAATTTCAGTTATTATAAGTGTTTGTGTAGTAATACATCAAAACATTTTAAAATAATGTATAATCACTTTTTAAAATATGTATCCAAATACAAATAACTTATTGAATAAGTACTATGTATAATCTCATTTAATAAGGCTCTTATAAAATGATCTTAATTAAAAATTATTCTGAAAGCAGGAACCCTAAAACCTTAAACCCCATTCAATTGCTCTTGGAGTCTTTCTTGGTATGGAAATAGCGATCAGTTAATTGATAAGATGGGTTGAAGGCAAATGAAGATTTGGAGAAGAGAGAATGTGAAGAACCGTTTTGCATCATTCTTTGCTATAATGTTGTAATCATGATTCATGGAGATAGTTCTTCAAACTTTTTAGTGGAGATAACTAAATTTTAGGTAAATCAGTTTTGGGTTTCTTATTTATTTATTAAAGTTAAATTTTCCTTGCAACTCTTAATTTAAAGTTTGTGTTCTGGTAGGTTTGGCTAGTCATCTATTATCATCTTTGTTTGGCACATCAAAAGCCAAAAAATCATTATTATTTTTTCTGTAACAAGAAAGATTGTTTTGCTGATTGTCATTCTTGAGTTCTTGCAAACCAGGTGTGTATTTGACCTGTGATTTGAATACATGATGCTCAGCAGGCAGGTGCCTCAGTTTCACCTAAACCTGGCTAGGGGTTGGTTATGGAAAAGGTTTAAGGAAAACTATTTTAAAGATTACCCAAATAGGTGGTTTTAAACAAAAAAAAATAAGTATTCACATAAATATCTTATATTTTAAAGTCTGTTTGATTAAAGTTTTTTTAAATTGGTTTTTTTTTTTCTGAAAGACAAGGATAACATGAAGAACATCTTTAGTTCTTTTTTTTTTATTATTATGAAAAAAACATAAAAAACACTAAATTGAGATAACAAGGAATTTATTCAAAAAACACCAAAATGAAGAATAAGAAGAACAAGGTTGGTTCCAATCTTACGTATCAAGCCCCAAGTAGTCACATTTACACACTTTTTTCATATTATATATTAAGAAAAATAAAACCCAACAAAAAGTGATGCATATAATTTTTTTTTTCTTGACAATGCAAAACACTGAATTAGAGGTAGGATGATTCAAACTGCTGGAGAGAGAGAGAGAGAGAGAGAGAGAGAGAGACTCTGTCTTGGCTTCGTAACTGGAAAAGTAAGTATGAGAAGCAACATTTAGCTAGCTAGCTGCTTATTTTGTCATGTCGTTTAATTTATATGGCGGGAGACGTTATAGATGGATCCAGTAGTTTCAATAAGGAAAGCTTCCTGTCATCCTAATATGGTCGAGGGTTCTCTTGAGGCCGTACGTCTTCACAGCTTGGTTACCTGCCCTAAATCCGTCACCATAAGCTAGTGAACGATCTGACTCAATGTTGTGTTTAAAAAACTTGCCAAGTTTCTTCTGAAACTGGGACCCTCCAATCTTCTCAGATGATGATGAAATTGAAGCTGAAGCAACATCATTATCAGAGACTGAACGAATCTCTGATTCTAACCACATATAAGCCAGCACCTGGCAGATGCCTTCTTCAACATCTTGCCTCAGTTTTCGATAACCTGCCAAATGCTTGGTTATTAATTCGAATGAAAATGGAAAATATGAGGAACAAATATTCAAATTTAAATCCATGATCTCCAACTAAATCATATTCTAATATGTGTTAAACTATCAATTTTTTTTTTAAAAGTTTAATATGAATATTATTTTTGTAATATAAAATGTAAGAGAATTTAAATAGATGTCAACATAATATTTGTCACTAAACAGATAAGCACCTTTCAATCGGAGCCATGCATGCATCATCTCGTGAGCCAGGATTGTCCCGGTTAGCAACCTTTATTCAAGGAGGGGGGGTTGGGTTTTGCCACACATGTCAGAACTGATCAAGCAAGTAAACATTTTGGGATAGAGGGCACAAGAGATAAAATAAACTAATTTATTGTATTCTCTCACTAGAATTATATATACTCTTTATATTTAACAGTATTATACACAGATGCTTTGGTTCTTCCCAATCTCAGCGATGTGCAGTGTCATTCACGGTTGACCATTGTGTATTTATTATTACCCACTTACAATTTACCCAGACCAGTGAAGAATGGTGTTTGATATTATGGTTCTCTACATTTATACCTGTACCCTTTCACACATTGTGTCTTGTTTACGGAGTGGAGGAGGAGGGGCAGGGTGATGTTTGTAATACAAGCTTGGAGGAGCATATACTGCTTTGCCAAGGGAACCAAGAAAATTCTGCTGCTATGAAATATGATCACTGCAATGAATTAGCGCTTACATTCTTTTCTCCCTCCATGGCCTCATTTAGTGCTTGTCTCTCAACCAAGAGAAGAGGGATGTCCTGCTCCACTTTCATATTCAAACCCTCATAAAATTCTTGGATTTCAACATAAAGAGGTTGGCAATCTTGAGTATCCATGATAGATGAGTCAAGACACTCTAGACATAGTTTCCTTCCATCATCAAGTGATAGATATCTAGTTTCTCTTACCTGCATGGTTGGCAGATTTTGTATAAAGAAATTCCAAACAAAAAATAGAGATCTGTAGTGGTCTATCCGTGAAGATACAAGAAGATATTTCAGTGAGCATGAGGGACGGGAGATTGTATTTTCTTCCAACTAACCTCTGCTCTTTCGCAACTACAACACCGGGGAGTTCCATCCTCCTCATGGGAGGGACAGTACTCCTGCATCCAGAAAGGATGTTCCATATACTCTATCTTTCCATCTGCATTTTTTGGAAGCTATACAAAAAGGAAAGAAAGAAATACATTATTCTACTTTATCATTGGGGAATAACATACAAAAGAAACAAATAGAAGCGCTAGAACTAAGTAGGCAATCCAGTCAGAAAATAGATATGGTGGTAAAGAATGAATCATTGACAGGATCATCCAAGAAGGAACAAATTCCCCACACAAGTGAGTCCTTTAGCATAGAACTCACAAAATCCAATGGCCATCCAAAATCATTGACCCCAGCCTCCCAAATCAATGATCCCAAGAAACAAGTGCAGCAAGACTAGTATAGTAGGATCTGAGGATATTTATTCTGTTTGCTTGAGTTTAGTTCTGAGTTTAGGTCACCTTTTGCATGCCCTTGGTACCAAACTTAAAGGAGAAATTCACAGCAAGTTAGGACACCAAATTTTTTTTTGCAAAAAACTAGTATTTGAGAGGAGAAGGAATTGCAATGTCACTGTGTCAGCAATTGCTGGAATTAACAAAATATGCCCACTACCTCCAATTCCCAACCATGAAAACAAAAAAGAAATCAAGGATTCCAAAAACCATGCCCATCCTCCTGCATCCAGGGATTCCCTACTCTGGCATTTCTATTAGAAGCAAGCCTAAACAAGGAGAGGAAGTGATGTTATAACAGGGGAAACAATTCTAAACAAACTGATAGCTTTGAGGTTGTATGCTACAAATATAGGTAATTGAAATCATTCCATGGACCATTAGGATTCTTATTCTCCTCTTTATTTGCTTTCACAAACAACCTTATATCCGGTTTTGCAAGTTCAGAGAATGATCCTTCTTAATTAAAACTAAAGCAACCAGAATAGCAGAAAAAAGATTTTACTTGATTAAAACTTTTCTCTTTAAGACAGAATCCTCAAACTATCTTTTAGGCCAGTCCACTTGCAGTACCATCAGCAAAGAAGTGAAACAATAAATTTCGGATATCTAAAAATTGGCTGGCAAATTTATGGTGTTTCAAGTAGCTATTTGGTACTTATTAATGCAGGTAAAAATATAGTAAGAGTATTAGATATTTCATTTCCTCAGTCTAGAGTATCTGCTAACGAAGTGTTTGATCACCATGCTAGAATATGATGTCAGATTATTAGTTAACGGAAAAGAATGGAGAAAAGACCCACCACTAATTGTTGCTGAACATTTTATTTTAGGAAGGCATGATATGATGTTGAAAGCTGGTTAACAGAAAAAAACTTTACATATTCATACTGAATATAGATCAAATAACTACAACTAGCTTTTGCAATACAAATTTATGTTGTCCGGCCTTCAGATTAACACTTACCAAGTTCTTGCAAACATAACATCTTGGAAGATTTTGATGCTTGTAGCATGATTCATGACAGGGACGATTTCCAGCCTTAGAGAACTGCCAAAGTGCAGGAACCATCAAAATTAGTGGTAAATCAGCTTAGGATCGAAGCAGTTCATTAGCCAATGCCAGACCACACTAGAATAATTCTGAACTGGATTTGGACCTCATGATCAAGAATTCGAAGACTGCAAACATGACAACGAAAACATTCTTGATGCCAAACAGCACCCATGCGCTTCAAAGGTCTTTTATGACCAATATCACAGTTGCACCCAGCACAGATCCTACAACTGATATTGTGTAATCAACCATGTGAGGTTTTATATGACGTCCATGAAACTGATGCAGGAAGATGACAAAATATGAGAAGCGCCATTTATGGAACAGGTAATCTTATATGTACAAGTCCCATATAAATTCCACCATGTTGCAATAGGTTGTTTTGTTGGCCACTTTAGCTAACATCAAAGTTAAACAACATGTACTGCATGTCATATGTCGTTATCATAGTGTTACAGGCTCAGACAGTGACAGACAAAACATCTTTCCCATCCTTGGTTATAACTTGCTATCACATTTTATGTTTTTACGTCTCTAGTGTTTGTTTAGTCTAGGAAAGACACCTAAAGTAAAAGGATCCAGCGCCATTATTTCAACAGTTGCGGCTGCCCATTTCATCAATATGTTACTATGAAGAGGAGCAAGACATTTCAGCGTTCATTTCTTTCTGTAAGTTATCTCATCAATCAAGTAAAACAATGTTTCCAAAACAGAAATGCCCGATCAAACAGGACTGCCTACCTATAACCTAACTCCCCAACCAGTGATGAAGTTCTGTTTTTTCTTTTGAAATTTCCTCGGCACTTACAATTAGAACAACAGCAAGTGAGAAATTAAACTTTTAGAATAGGGTTCGCAGGTAACAGCACATACCTAGAAACAAGTGAGAAGAATTTTGAAGGTTGAAATGTATTTTCAGCATCTTGTTGAGAAGACTCCATGTCCAAACTCACCTGAAGAGCTCTGGCAAGTTGTTGATCTTCCTCCAATTGAGATTCATTTTCTTACATACAGATAGAAAAGAGCTAAGAGACTAGAAGTATTTACTCTATTAGAACAGAAAAAAGATAAGATGCATTCAATAATGAAATAATCATTGAATCTTCTCTTTTGAGCGACCTCATTATGTAAAAGTATAAGCAAAGTTTGCTGGAAGTGCCTGAGATAAATGCCTTCATTTTTTTTTAATATAATTGGTGTTAAATGTGAAAATTATTAAAACAAACCGAAACATAGCTGAAATATTTGTGCGCTATCTGCAAAACACAGAGTCATGTAGCGAGAATGAGCAGAATCCTGAGGTATCAATTAAGATCCCCAGAAAGGCGAAAAAGTACCAGTGCACATATATAAATGAATACTAAAGGCACACTGTTACACTTTGTTTTTTCAACAACTCTAAGCACCTGTAATATTGCATCGTGTTGGACAAGAGTTATTGGCACCCCTTATAGCCATGTGACTTACCAACCACTTTCATCCATTTCTGATCTTCCTCCGCTTCATAATCTTCAAGGGAACGGACAATAGCAACAGCTATATCTTGATCATCAAAATCTGTGGATGCGTCCTGCATTCAAGTGTCCCAACAACAAAAAATCAGCAAAGGAGGAATTCTGTAGAATAAATCTAGTAGTATTAAAACAAAGGGAATTTTAGAGTGGCTCCTCTGCTTCATAAATAGCCTGTAATTGCGGATTTCATCCAATAACACTACTACCCCCACAGAACAAACTAGACTAACCTTATGAGTGATGAGCAAGATAGGAATAAAAAAGGTAAGCAATAAACACCCGGAACCATAATTACCACTGAGGTTGAAGGCTTTTCCCTGATTCTGTCATCCCTATATTTCCTTTGATATTGCTCTTCTAAGATTTCAAAGCCAGAACCTTCTCGGGTCTTGGTCCACTCCATAATGATAAAAGTTATTCCCTTGTGGGCTAGCAAAATCTTGCCTGCAGCATAAAAAAATGTCTAGAATACTGCAAGGGATTACTTTGATCCTCTATTTAGATCAAATTATTTTAGAAGTTCATCAAATAACATGAATGATTCGTATTACAAACATAGGGAAACAACGGCTATCAGGCTGGTTTTAAGAAGGAAAAAAGGGATATAAGATTGCAATAATATTTAATATTTATATGCAATCACAAAAGAAGCATCCTGACAAGCCCTTAAATTGGAAAACAAATATCAATAACAAGTCTCAGAACTCGATCATTATGTATTGAGAGGAAAGAGAGTAGGGTAAAGGGAAAAGAAAGAGTGAAAAATTCGAACGAAAATTATCCATTCTAACAGAGTCTAGCAAAGAAACTGTACCCAATCTTCCTAAGTGATGCAGCGGATAGTGGAATGATTAATAAAACCTTGTCAATTTCAAATTCCAGCATTCCAACAAAAGGGTGCCTAAATCTAATCCAAACAAAAGCAAAATATTCAAGATCAATGAGTAAATCAATGTACGGGAGGCCAGAACACTACAATTGACACACTCCGAATACAGAATTGGAAAAATGAGTAAAACACCATTTCTGACATGGTATGCTAAAGTAGTCACTAAAATGGAGAGAGAAAGAAAGACAGACATGCATGGTCATGTGTCAGTAAGTCACCTGAAACGGATAATGAATTTGCAGACAAAATGGAAGCCGACCGATCCCGGAATTGGCTTGAAGGCTAATTAACCAAGTAAAGATTAAAGAGCAGAGTATATAATCTTCCTTCTACTCTGAAATGTCATGAACCCAGTAAAGTCGGATGAACTTCCCAGTACAAGAAGAGGGGAAAAAAAAAGAGAGAAAAGAAAAAGAAAAGGAAAAGCAGGAAATGAAATGAAGACTGAAGAGTACTTGGATCATTCGCCCAACCACGCTAAAAGGGCGGAAAAGAAAAATGCTTTGATCATCATCTTACCTTCCTCGAAACCACCATAGTTATGTGTTAATCCCCACATTCTCTGTAGAGTATCTTCCCTTTTTCCCTTCTTTTGGCTTTTTGCATGTGGGCCCGTTTTCTTTCCCTTTCTCCACACCAATTCACCTAGCGTCAAAAACCCAGAGTCTTCGTCTTCGTGGAGGCAAAAACCCAAAAGTCATACTTTATCTTCTATGTTCTTTAAACTGCTTCGCCATTCTCTCGTCTTTCCCTCTCTCCCACGTCCTTATTGATAATTGACAAGCTATTGATCCCTTGTTTATTTTCAGAAATTAAGATGAACTGGCTAGTTAACTGCATATCTTTCACTCAACTTTGTTTTTTAACAAAAAGAAGAAGAAGAAAAAGAAAATAGGCAGTTCCATGCACTGCACAAACCCCATTCTAACCTAAACCTCCCTTTCGATGAAACAAGGTGCCTCTGAGAAAACAAGCACCAAAGGGTTTCTGTTTTTGATATCTGTTCTTGAAAACATTTTTCGAAAACACAATATCACCCTTGTTTTCTTAATTTAGTGTTTTCATGTTTTGAAACTGTCCTTAACTCCTTGTTCTCTGAAACCGTGTTATTCAAAAAGAAAAAACACTCAAAATTTGTTTTCCTTATTTTCATTGTTCTCTTTTTTTTTTCAAAAAAAAAAAAAAAAAAAAATCAGTTTCTAAAAGCTTCTGTGTTTTTTTGGCAATTGGCATATCTAAATTTTACTGCCAGTCTTTTACAAAATAATTAGTAGCATAGAAAAGCCGCCATCCCCATGATGATATATGGCTGGCTATTTTACCCACCCATTTTGTCTTTTTCATTAATGTGGTTTAGCGAGTCGAGGAGTTTTCAACATATCTAAGTTATTTAAAAAATAAAATTATTAAAATAAATTAAAAATAAAAATAATATTCAAATTAATGCATCTTAACCATATCTGCATATACATAAATAATGACTATGATATTATGATTTTGTTTTAGTTAATATCACAATCATTAACTATAGTATTATGATTTTTTTAAATTAATGTCACAATCACTAATTGTGACATTGCTATTTTAGTTAAAATGGTAATTTTAAATTATAAATATTTACCTAAATTATAACCTAATACATCTATAAAAAATGCAACAAATTCACATCACCTGTATTACAAACAACTCATCCATATTAACAAGCTTTCATCTAAATCAACATAATTGTATCAAAATGACAACCAATACACGTCATCCGCATTATAAACATTTCATCAAAATTAACCAACTTTCATTCAAATCAACCCAATTGCATCGAAATGACAACCAATACACAACAATTGATCATTTCATATATAAACCAAATCAAATACAACCAACCCAATTTCATATACAAATAATAATATATACAAATATAAATAGACATTAATGAGTCCCACATGATTGAGACTTTGTCTTTCTCGTAGGACTCTTAGAATACATAGTTAGATGATCCGTAGGGGCATATGCAATTTCAAATCATCTAATTCGGCGTGAGGAGTCGGGACGGCAGCAATCCACTTCTACTGTACGTGAGCTGTCGCCTAGGTGGGCATGCACCTAAGTTTGAACAAAGCCAATCATCGTTTCATCAATGGGAGGCAACGCCAGGCGCGACAAGCCATGGGATAATGTGGCCTCTAAGGCTAGAGATGTGGGTGATTACAGGACGACATGCGAGGTCTCTGAGGATGCCATCACGCAGTGCAGGTATGAAAGCATGGAAGAGCAGTGGAAAACTCCGTGCGTATGGAAGTCTGCGGTATGAAATACCGTGACATGAAAGTCTCATCTGAACGACAAAGATCACTGCACCACACCACAACAACCACCTCACCACTAGCCTCGACCAGCTCGACCACCCACCTTCGTTCCACCACCTCTCTCTCTCTCCCTCGACCTCGGATCAACTACATTCTAACTGCAGTGGATGACGCAAAAGGTATGATGGATGGTCCATGTGAAGTAGATGCCTCCTCATCTTGTGTATTAATGCGATGGTCCTCTCCAATCAAGCGTAAAATTGATTTAATAATATGATGAATGTCGTATAACAAGTTTGAGAAAGCCCCATAAGATATACTAGCGATATCTACCATCACAGAGATCTAAAAAAACAAACCAAACAAAAGTAAATTTTTTATCTATGCATTAAAATTTGGAAAATAATTAAGAAGTTAAAGACGCTTACTTACCAATAAGTGGTATAATACCTCGAATTATACCCTAGTAATTTTATGACATGTTAGGGGATAATATAAGTCAAATTTGAATTTTCGAAAATTAATATTGCTAAGTGTGAAAAATGACATAATCGGAATTTTTAAAGAAGTACAAAGGATAAGTGGTAAATTATCAACTTAAGGACTTAAGAGATATTAAGTTAAATGATGTTATGCCATATTAGAATTTTGATAATTTGGTTTGCAAATTGAAGGGAATTGAAGGGAAAAATATGAGCCAAATTCGTTAAGGCAACAACTTGCCTTTAGAAGAGAAGTTCCTCATTTTGGCTTTGGAGAGAAAGCTAGGGCATTCCGGTGGGGAGAAGAAGAAGCTTACTTTTCGGGGGGGTTCTCCATGCTCATGAGAAGGGAAGGAAGAAGTAAAGAAAAAGGAAAGCTAGGTAAAAGATTTCAAGAAAACAAGGTTAGGAAACTATCCTAACTCATTCTTTGTCTATGTTGGTGTTAGGAAAAACCCTAACTCTCCACATCTTTGATTTTTGGTTGGTTTGAGGTTGTTTTGATGGTACTTTGGGTTGTTTTGGAAGTGGTTATGGTTAAAGGCCAAGAAGTAAAAAAAAAAAAAAAAAAAGATGCATAGAGTTTAAGGGATTTGCTGTCAAAAGCTTTTCTAAAACCCCGTTATCATGGCCATAACCCTCGCTTACGCATCTCTAAATTGGATGATTCCAATTGGACATGGTGCGTAAGACTCATGGTTAAAAATTTCTAGAAGAAACAGAGACCTAAATCAGTCCAAAAAGAGCAGTAATTTTGGTGTTTCAGAGATTGACCAAAACAGAATCGAAAACATGAAAATTTCTAGGTTGTGTCGTGTTTTTGATCCGGCCATAACATGGCCTACGGACCTTCAAATTGATGATCTCAAATTGGGATGAAAAATTAGACCTATAGCTACTGTGCTTAGAAGAGACCGGAACTGTAAAAGTACTTCTACGAGAGAAAGGAATATTATGAAACCACAAGGTATAGGTATATATGAACCTGATAAGCATTAAATTTTTTAATGTATTTACCCTGATTATATATTCTTTATTGTAACGTTGTCAATAGGGCATTATGGGTATATGGATTATGCATGAAAGAACTGTTTTGGTTAAAATGCCATATGATATTGAAATATATGCAGTTAAGATGAAATGATTCTATATATGCATGAATTATATGTGAAAATCATACTCATCGACTGTAAATATGGCACATCTGTCTTGATTATGATATATGGTTTGTAAGCATACATATAACAGAATGCAAGCTAATGACCAGGTAGTTGGATTAATAGGTAAATTGCCTATAGGGTTCTCTGTTATGTTAGCCCCATTTGGGTCATTATATGGGCCCCGTTTGAGTCATTCTCGGAATGAGAAACCGTACTAACGAGTACTTCTATGTGTCCTGCTATCCACTACAACTAGTCATGCAAGCTAATTTTTATATGAGATGTGTGATGGTTAACCAGAATTGTTTGTGTTCATGTTGATGGTTAACTAATTTTGTATATGTATATAAGTTTTGAATAATGAAATATTGAGCAGCGAGATATTGTTGTATATTTAAGGAATGTTGGTACCAGGATTTGTATCATGTTTCACCTATAGTTGCTATAAATCACTTTGTGGTGGTTGTCCAACTCTTATTATTATTTCCCGCTAAGCTATATGCTTAGCACATATTTTTCTATCCATGTAGGTGTAGAAAAGTCAGGTGTTATGGACATCTCGTATCAGGAAAGACCAACACAGTAATAAAAGTTGTTCTTTGTTTTTGAACTAACATGTAACGCCCCAAAAATACCCTATAATTTTTATAATAAAAATGATTATATATTATGGGTATAAATTGAGCCAACTTGGGTATTTTTCAGGAATTGTTAAATGAATATTGATTAAATGATTATATGGATAAAAACCAAATGCAAATATTATATGGGCGTTAAAAATGAGAAAATTAATTGAACCCGAAAAATAAACTAAGTGAAAAAGGGCAAATATGGAATTTGTAAAACGAGACTTCATGTCAATTGTAAATGTTTTATACGCTTCCAATAAATTGTGATAAATAAACGAGGTGGGTCATTAGGGAGACTTAAATGAAAAAATGCTAAGAGCCAAAAGAGGAAAGGGCCAAACATACTTTAGTGAGTAAAATGAATTTAAAGGCCAAAAGAGGTCAAAAAGGAGCTCATTTAGAGCAATCCCCTTTTTGAGAAAAATGGAGAGAGCTAGGGTTTTTGAATGGGGAGATTTGTGAATTGCTCCATGAAAATCAAAGGCTAAAGTGATAAAAAACAAGGAGGAACCTTGGTATCGTTTCTGAGCAGACTATGGCAGCATCAAACCCTAAACCCCTTTTATTTGTGTTTGATTTGGGGAAAACCCAAACGCGATAAAAAGAAGCAGCTTTATTTGTAAACAGTTTTGGGATTGTGTTGGGTTGAGTTTGAAGAGTGTTGGTTGGATTGGCTATGTGAATGTTTGTGTTGAACGTTGAGTTTTTAAAGGAAATGTTGTCAAAATTTTTGTCAAAACCCCGTTCTTGTTTTGGCTATAGGCTATTATAATCATTCAAATAAAGTGATTCAAATCTGCAGCTACAACCATAAGAGATAGTGTTACAAATTTATGGAAGGAACCATGAGAAAATTGTAGTTTAAGGCTCCCAACAGCTTAAATGTGACTCGTAGCTCACTGATTATGCTCCGTTTCTTTGGGTATTGTTACGTTGTTTTAGCCATTAAACACTCATCCAAATTGAGGACTCAAAATTCTGGGTAAAATAGAATTATAGGAAATAATTCTACTTGAAGGAAGTGATAAATTGTAACCCAAAGTGCCTGTGAAATTTTCTCAAAGTGGAGCTATGTAAGAATACCGACTGGCTTGCAAATTGAGTAGTCCGGATGTAAATGTAATAATTAGTTTTGGTGATTCAATTGGATGACCTGTGGAGAAGAAAACCTTAGAAGCATAGCTTCAAATAAGTAGAAGGAACTATTACAAATTTATGGAGTTAAGACTCCTCAAAATTGGGAACAGTAGGGTAACCGGGAGTGAGCTTAGCATATTTAATTGAATACATTAAATGACGTAACTTGAGTTTGGATGATCCAAATGAGATGATTCCAATTCATACTAAAAATAGAATCATAGAGCTAAAATTTTCTTGAAGGAATGATGAGCAAATTATGGCTCATGTGTCCCCATAAAATTTTGCAAGTGAAGGGGTATCAGGTAGACATAAACCCTGACCAAAAACTCATAGAATAACCTACTAATATTTTATTGTCATTGTATTTGAATAAAATGGGACGAGAGGAAAAGCCTCGCATTAAAGTCGAGATTCCGAAGATCGGAATCAAAGCGACCATTTTGGTTTGTTCCCATCTTCTCGTATTCTCGCTTTCAAGATTTGAACTATTTGTTCTAAATGCATAAGAAAACATATTGAATTGTTTTAATTGATTCAAGAAATTGATTGTAGAAATATTTGCAAAATGAAAATGTGCTTATATTGAAAATGAACTCAAGTTATACAAATGTACATATTGTACTGTATGTTGTTATAAAAGATTTGAATGCCTTTAATCAAATGTTAACCGCTTAGTTCAGAGTGCGAAAGATAAAATCGTATACCACGTGGGTCAAAATAGCGCACGCGAATCAGACATCATGTGTCACCCGATCAGCGTGCCAAATGTGACCGTGACGCAGTGTTAACTATTTGATTTTTTTTTTAATAACCAGTCAGCAGCCAAGCGGGACTGTACTGTATTATAAAACCATTTTTATAATGCTCGCACCCAATCTGCGATCAGGCCGGTGATTTATATCCCAGATATCGAAACATAGTTAAATTTATTAAGGGCAAAATTGAACTGAATTGATTTGAGATTGTCTACATATTGGAATTGAAAAACATGATTGCAAATTGAAATGAAAAGAGTATTGTGAAATGCATAATTTGATTATCAATGACTTATTGCATATGGAAGTGTATATTTGGATTTGATCAATGAACCATAAATGATTGTATATGAAATAAGTATATGTATTGTATTGACATTGATCATCCAAAAAGATATGAAAGTTTGTTTAGTAAAACTGCATGATTCGATGAACCGAAACCGAGAATTTAAAATTAGAGAACCACTGGCACATGAAACGCGGCGTGCACTTTTATCTATGCTAGTACCGATTGAACATGAGTGAAAAGCAAGATCGAGGAGCTGGTCAGTCATAAAGAAAGACCGCGGAAGATGCCCTGTATTGATATGCATTCACCCCATATTCTTTTTTGAACATTGATATTATGAAAACACAAATCCTGAATATCTATTTAAATCATTTAAAAGGCTTGATATGCCTTTCTAGTAACCGATTTCGCATTTAACGAAATTAAACGCTTACTCCTTAAAAACGCCAAGATATTTGAAAAGGATTTTATGCCAACTGAATTGTAACACTACGACGTGTTTTTGATAAATGATTTTGATAAGGTGATCGGGCGACATTAGAGCAACCGATCTCTGCTCGACCGCCAAAACTGGCTCCGCCTGAAAGGGGTGCTACATAACATCAATTTTGTAAATAATTTTTGTATAAGTAGAATAGATCATGTTTGTAATATCAGGCTGTAAGGTTCAAGTTATGTTAAGTAAATCAGTTCCGGTTGATGCAATAGTGTATTTTGATTATATGATGCTTCTTGTGAGCATGTGGTATAGATTTTTGTTCAGAGCAAGTTTAAGAGTTTCTGTATATGAATGATTTATGGATTATTATATGTATGTGTCAAAATAAATAAATAAATAAAAATCTTAAAAGTATCTTAGATGCTTATGGCACTCCTTGCTTGACGTAGGAAGCCCCTATGTTCGGGCTAGGGGCGTCACAAGTGGAATGTTGCGGATGTATTATGATACCTCATTTGATCCCTATGGAGTGGTGGTGTGATCAAACATCGTGTCATACTTCAATATCACTCCATATATGGATCATGGAAGTTCATAATACTAGTCGTAGGAGGTGATGTGATGGATCCTCTCTGCACGCGTAGCCCATAAGGTGACGTATTGTGCATGATATGTCTCTCAATCATACTTGTGGCATCCTCGTCTGTCAACCAAATGTAACTCTTACTCTAACGAGAAAGACAAAGGTATCCCCTAATGAAGGCCAAACTTATGCAAGACTCGTTCTAGACGATGTCACTCTACAGTCTCAAAGCAGATAAATGGTGACATCATTCGCCAAATCTCCCCATCAACAAGACATATATTAAGTAGGTGAGAAACCGACTCTCTATAACACCTACAAATATCCATACTACCTCAATGTCAATATGACTAAAATTATCGTTATTGTGAATATGACTAAAAATAATATATATTAGTATACAATTACCTGATTATGAGTTTGTGCATCCAATTGGTATCGATATAAGGCGAGCATACCAGATGAGTTATGCACCTATGATAAGGGCACTCTCCAATGAAACCCCAATGGATCGCCTGGCCACCAACTCGTAATCCATGTTATGCACCCAACCACGCCTTTCATCAACTACATCACCATCATCGTGTAAGTGTTAAGGGACTGGAGGTGCTGCTGGTCGCCCAAAACCAAGTCATCGCACTTGTAGTGTCTCCCAAGACCAAAGTTGTATAAAAAAAACCATTCAATATTAGAAACATCTTAGTGATTGACTTTTATATGTGTGCGTTTATAAATATTAGGAACATACCTGTAACAATGTCATACAACCGACAATCTCAGTAGCACAAATGTATCTCGCTCGACATAACTCCTAGTATAAGTGTGCTAAAACTACACTAGTACACTACCCCAACTGTGTGTAGAGGTCTACATCAAATCTCATAGTAATGGGAGGAAACATAAGTGGACATGCATACCCTTCTTGTATGCAAATAGAAAGGATCCTAGCAATGCTAAGATGAAAGCACGTGCACTGCGCTCTAATGTCACCTCATCCATGTCTATGGGTGGAATCAATAACTGCTGAGACAACCAGCGCATCGAGATAGCAGATCCTTCAAGCTCAACCGGTGGTGGGATCACACCTAGCAGCTCTTAACACAACGATGAAACATCGAAGTGACATGTGTCAATGACTGGTGGTCCATGAATCTAGAGGGCCAAGATGATAGCAACATCCTGTACTGTAATCGTCATCTCCCCAACTGGTAAATGAAATGTGTGTGTCTCAAGACGTCATCTCTCAACTAAACTCTTGATGAGACCTCAATCAAGTGTGACATGTCCGATGCAGTACAAACCATAAAAGCTGGATCAGATCACATACAAGAGAATACGAGGATCCATCTGCCGCTCTCGCATGAACTTCGACATCGGTTGTCGACATGTGAGTACCAACGAAAGCTAAAAATTACAAAGATATCAATAAATCAATTCATGCCCTTATGTTACACAATAATCGAAAATAATAGTTTATGATATGAAAAAGCATACTAGCAAGGTCCAATTAAATGAGAATCGATGTTTCATTCCAGAAAAACCAAGACGCATTTTATTCAACGTGATCTCGCATCATAAGCGTTGCCTTCAATGCCATATCCGGTAACATATAACAATCAATAAACGACAAACGAGCAAGTACTAGTATATAGATAATGCAATTATTAAGGCAATGTAACAACAAAACATACATATGCTCTCAATTAACTTCCTATTTGATAAGATTCAAGACGTGACCGTGTGTTTGCTTGCACAACCCACATGTAAATAGTAGTTCGCCTCTAACATTCATTTCTCATTATGAAAACGGGTAGATTTAGACGCCCACGTGATGTGCGCTTCACACTCATAAGGGGCACACGTGGGTCGGACCGTCATAAGGAGGTCATTCATATTCATCGAAGATGGGATAGAACAAGGTTGCCCATGTATCATAGTACGATTAAGTATTGTAGTAACCTTGAACAAATGATTGAAGATCTATGGAGCGAATCCGACATGCTGCTATAATATGACTATAGGGAAATCCATATATAAGTGTCTTACCACAAGTGCATTTATGGTCACAAGTCGTAGGCGATGTTCGACCTCTCGACTTTTTGACATGAAATCGTCCCTAGTTGTGATCGTAAAGAACAATCTCAAATGATCGAGCTTTAACCACATGTGCCTTAATCTTAGCATCAACATATGGATTATACTGCTCATTTGATGCCAATATGTGATAACATTGTTCCTTCGCAACAAAGTAAAGTATTACCCAAAAATGCTGTCAATTGAAATCAATGCTTACGGTAAGCTCTGAGCTCCTTTAAGAACACTATTAAAAAACTCCAAACATGTTTGTAGTCATTATCCCATATTCCTCGACCTCCATCATGTGAAAGTCTGGCCAAATAGGGATTGCCCAACCATCATCTGATTTCTAAATTACTCCTCCCAATTATCCATATGCTTATTGGGAATTTTCCAACTCGTTGCTGTGCTGCTCTCTACACACCAAACCCTTTTTAAGATTTTATTCTTTGAATCATCCATAAGTTGCTTGCAAGATGACGTATGTACTTCTATGATATGTATACGGCTTGGCCCAACCGGGGCATTTAACACGGGCCATTGCCGCTTATAACGCTGATGTTTGTCAAATATAACACAAAGTCTCATTCGCTGAGTTACCTTGTTTATAATACATGCCAAGAACCATCCCCAACTATCAATATTCTCTCATTCTATAATAGAAAATGTTAGTGGAAACAACTAATTATTTCCATCACAACCCATAGGAATCATTAACGTGCCTTTATACTTCATATACAAATGTGTACCATCAATACTCAATATGGGCCAATAATGATTGAATCCTTCAATAGATGGATGAAACGCCCAGAAAACGCATTGAAATACCCCTGCAGTTATGCATATGATCACAAATGTTTTCCCGTTAAGAAACACACCAAGATTTTCCTACTCTAATGCCATGAAGAAACGTGGCAGTTCTGCATATGACTTATGAAAGTCCCTAAATAAGATTGTAAGTGCTTTACGTTTTCCAACCAATGCCTTCTTGTAAGATATTTCATATCCAAATTTCTCCATAATGGTTGCTTGGATAGTAGTTACTGACAAAGTGAACTGTGCCTTAATCATTGCCTTGATATGATCAATAACCAAATCGAGTCTAATCGTTACGGTCTCCGATTCAGTTGTGCGATCGACACAAAGATGCTGACCTTTATACTTATTGATTGCGAAGAAAGATGTATCTTTCACAACCATAACACGAAGCTTCTATGTACATTGACACTACTCAGCCTTCTTACATCTTAACATTAACAATTTTTTTTGAAGATGCAACAACCACATATTATTGGTGTGCTTTAATAAAGTATAGCTTAACAGCATCTTGCAAAGCAACTTTGGAAGTAAAAACTTGGTCAACTACAAATTCTCCACTTGAGTTTGAAGTATTATAGTTCACCCATGGAGTTCAATCACTTGAAACAACATTACCAAAGTTTTCCACATTTTCAAGCTGAGGTGATGGTGCTAAATAATAATTAATAGTTCCCCTCTTGTCTGGATCCTCAAGATCTAGGTTATTTGAGAGATCACAACTTGGCGCATCCATTGAGAGATAGCCTTGCTCATTCTCCACAAGTTGGTTAATAGTTAAAAAAGGCGGAACATCTCCATCTCCATTACTTTCATCGTCCCCATCTTCATCACCTTCGTAATCTTTACAATCTTGATCATCTTCATTTACTTCACATCTATCCACCTCCACATTCACTGGAGTGTAACTAGGCCTACGCCCATAGTCCAATTCTTCAACATTAATATTTCCTCGAAGTAATAAATCTGTGTAAGTATCAACTGATTGATTCACTTGTGGTTTAACACGCACTAGCTGAAGATATAGTTCAATTTCCTCAATTCCAATTGTGTTAACCAATTTCAACATTCGGTACATACTATTGTCATCTCATATTGGATAAGGTTGGAAACTATTTCTGCTTTTCAAGGGATACTTACAAGTGAGGACTAATTTAAACACTTCTTCATCAATATATGTCATTAAGTATATCATAACTAACAACTGATCATATGTACAATCAATTGATACATCAAAAGGTACAAAACAACTTTGTTCCCAACATATTTCACATCTGTTTCAATCATTTTGGTTTTTCCATTATAAAAATATATGACGGGAATAGTGGAGTTACACATTATTTACCTGCACAAAATGTCATTTATAAGATAATATCATTACCAAAGTTGTCTTACAAAACAAACACACCAAGTGGAATGCCAATAGTTACAAAAACCATGAACCAAATAGACCTTGTGTTTATACTTAAGGTATAAATTTAAAATACGAATAAAAACATACAACACATAAATCACTTAATTCAGATAATTTAAAAACAAGCTAAATAACACCAGAGTTCAAAAATGCTTCTAAACAATAGTTAACAAACAGAACCAACAGCCTCAAGTGGGCTTCATAAATACTCACTAAATGAAAATGTATATCACAAACAAAGAATACAGAAATTAGTTAATTCAGACAATCAACATAGTTTTCAGATAACACCAATAATAGAGTAGAAAAAAACAATCTAAGGTTTTTCAAGAACAGTTTTCAGATGAAGAACAGTGTCAAATGTTCAAACAACCTAAAAACAAAGAAAAAACCACACATTACAAAAGTGAACAACAAAATGTGTGAAAAACATACATCCATTATTGTATAGGATTTCTAATTCTTAGACTTTGTGAAAAACTCAACCTTAATGCAGTTTTTACCAACCCAAAAAAGCCCTAAAATTTGAAGTTGAAGTAAGTTACCCAAGCCTGAGAAGGACCGAGCGGAGGAGAATGGGGAGTAGCCAGGCCAGGCGAAGCTCAAAAAATACACAAGAAAATCACTCTTAACAAATACGCCTGAGATGGTGAGGGGGGAGAGGGAGAGGAGTCGTAAAGTGAGGTGCCGAGCAAGCAAAGAAATCTGGAGCAAAACAAGATTATGCCCTAATTCTTAAATGCATCGTCGCAGATATCGCATCGCCAGATTATAATTTTCAACGCCGCAGTTACCGATCGCGACATCGACTTAAAAATCATATCAAAGCATGATTAATGATCGCACATTATCTAAATAAAATCATTAACGTCATACAATTCACCTGCAATATTATCGACACAGATGTCAATACGGCCAGATGCGACCACTTCCACACACTACTTATTTTAGTAATTTAAAAAAAAAATTAACTTAGATATATCCAAAACTCTAAACCGGGCCCACATCTTCCTTTGTAAAAGATATGGACGATCTTGTGTTGGTCCGCTCTCTCAATTTTGATCGTATTCGAGTCGGTCAAAAGGCAATTAGAAAAGTCGTGGTATCAGCCACTTCCAGGAAAGTTGCCTTCTTTTTTTATTTTGCACTCAACTTGTATTGCATTTCATTGTCATGTTGAGGAAAGTGTCTCGTAAATGGAGCTCTTTTTCTTGGAATATTCAAAATGGCAAAACCAGGTGGGGGCCATTGCCCTTCCATGAAAGAGAGGGAGAGAGGATTATTACTTATTAGGCCCATAGCCATCGTCCATCCATGCCTAGGTGGCAACTCCTAAGTCCATTTTGAATTCTAAAATCCTTGAAATGATGAAACGTTTGAAACCAGTAAAGAGCGAGCTTGCTGATTAGTTAATTCACTTAAGGCATTTTCCTCTCAAGAGGCTTTACCTAAGCGGTGAGATGTCCTTCTGCCTATTGGATCAAAGCTTCTTATAGTTGAACAGAGGAAATGTCATAAGCAAAAAGAGAAAAAACACAAGTTGATATATTCCATTTTTTCCTTATATATGTTATTAATTATTAGGCAAAATAGTAAAATATGCAGTGCCCGCTATTGGGGGGAATTACAGCAATTGCGATTGAGAAGCAGCATTTTTTAGCTGCTACCTTAATTTTGTGATGTTTATTGTATTAACGTGGGTCTTTGTCCTGTAAATTGAAAGATAATAGGGGTGAGTTGTTAATCAACTCTCAGCAAGGAAAGGTTCCTGTGAGCCGTATATGTTCGAGGGTACTCTTAAGGCCGTACTTCTGCACCGCTTGGTTACCTGTCCTAAATCCGTCCCCATAAGCTGGTGAATTATCTGTCTCTATCTGGTGTTTGAAAAACTCTCCAAGCTTCTTCTCAAACTGAGACCGTGCACCCTTCTTTGATGTTGTGGATGACGACGACGATGATGATGATGCTGAAGCTGAAGCTGAAGCTGAAGCAGAAGCAGAGGCATCATCACTACCAGCACCTGAATATATCTCTGAATCCAACCACATATAAGCCAACACCTGACAGATGCCCTCTTCAACATCCTGGCTCAGATTCGGATATCCTGCCAAACACTTCGGTCATCAAATTCTAGCTTCTCACTATGAATAAAAAACAGGCCGTTCATATTTCACAGGAATTAAGCAGACCTTTCAGTCGGAGCCATGCATGCATCATCTCGTGAGCCAGGATTGACCCAGTCAGCAACCTGTAGTTAAAAACAGTTGCTTTTGCCACATTTATCAAAATTATTAAAGCAAGTAAGCAATTTTCTGGAGAGGGCATAAGAGATGTGATACCTAGGTAGCCCATACAAAATGAGAATTGCGGTCACTTCGCATCTACGAACTAGCCTATAAGGTTCTGTCATCATGTCTAATATCCGCAAGCCGCCAATCCTAGGCCTCTTCAAAATCTAGTCATTACATTGAAATAAGCAAAGATTTATAATCCACTAACAAATTCGTTCCTCAGAGTATCACATAACAAAATTTGAAGACAGATTTCGAAGAAAGAAATCCTTACAGTGCTAATAGTCTGTTCTTCAGACAGGCAGAGTCCTCTGGTCTCAGGCAAATGATGATGTCCCTGCCCATACAATAAAGAGAGCATTCAAACTTGGTGAAAACTTAAAAGTCGAGAAAACTCATGTTGCTATGAGATACGGTCACTACAATGCATTAGCCCTTACATGCTTTTCTCCCTCCATGGCTTCATTTAGTGCTTGTCTCTCAACCAAGAGAAGAGGGACTTGCTGCTCCACTTTCATATTCAAACCCTCATAAAATTCCTGTATTTCAACGTAAAGAGGCTGGCACTCTAGAGTATCCATGATAGCAGAGTCCAGACACTCCAGACATAGTTTCCTACCATCATCAAGTGATAGATATCCAGTGTCCCTTTCCTGCATGGGTTGATAGATTTTCCATGAAGAAGTACCAAACAAAAATCAGAGATCTGTAGTTGTTTATCATCAAGCTACCAGAAAACTTCTTCAGAGTGTGTGGGATGGAGGGTCTAATCTCCCTCCAACTAACCTCCATTCTTTCACAGCTGCAACACCGAGGAGTTCTATCGTGCTCATGTGAGGGACAGTACTTCTGCATCCAGAATGGATGTGCTCTATACTCAATAAGTCCAGCTGCATTTGTCGGAATCTGTACAAAAAAGAAAGAAATGCACTAATGCTGCAGTATCATTTGTTAAAAGCGTACAAAAACAACAAATATACACTGATCATCTGGTTTCTTCAAAGTGGTTTCATAACGTAGAACATCATACTAATCATGAAGAAAGCATTTATAACTCAAACCTGAGTTATAGTGAGTATCTTAACAAGCACTAGAAGTCTAGAACTAAGTAGCCTATCAAGTCAAATGATAGCAATGGTGCTGAAGAATGAGCTATTGACTGATACCAAGAGCACTAAATGATAATGGATGTACATTAGCCTATCTAAGAGCAATGACCCCCAAAAGCAGATATCCACCAAGTTTTTCAATTCGTTGAGAAATGATAACAAGAAAATCCCTTAAGCTGGAAACTTCTCAAAGATTTCAGTAGTAAGGGAATAATAACAAGAATAGATGGAGAAGCTCCAATTCTCCTCTTCCCTCCATATAAATCTTTCCTCATCTGATCCTTGGAGAGTCATTTCATGAGTGGGCTCAAAGAAAGTCTGCCGACTGCCTCCAACTCACAACCATAAAAACCCTTAAAAAAGCCAGGATTCCAAAAACCACACCCATCTGTCTCCATCCAAGGATCCCCTACTGTGCCATTTCCATTGGAAGCAAACCCAAACAAGGAGGGGAAATGACATTTTGACAGGGCCAGCAATTCTAGACAAGATGATAAATTTGGACGTTATCTGTTACAAATAGGTAATTGAAATCCTTTTACAGACCTTTAGGATTCGATCATTCTCCTATTTAATTGCTTCACAAACAATTCTGTATCCAGTTTTGGGAATTCAGAGAATCATCGAGCTTACAAGAGCAACCCGAGGAGCAGGAAAATGATTGTATATTGTGAAAGGATAGAAGAAAAGAATGTTTTTCTTATTGAATGGATGTGTTACACATTATAGAGACATCTATATATATACAAAAGAATGGAATAAAAAGGAAACAAAATAAAGTGTAAAAGGAAGGAGGATAATGTACACAAAAGGTAGGAGATAAACCAAAGAATATCTAGAGAATATTCTATGAATCTCAACATATGATTTACACTTTTCACTTTAAGAGATAATTTTCAAACTGTCTTTTGCACCAGTCCACTTACAGTACCATCAGAAAAAAATGAACTACAGATTTCAGTTATGTAAAAATTGGCTGGCAATTTTTTGAGTTTTCAAACAGCTCCTTGGTACTTATCAAAGCAGGTAAAAATCTGGTGAGAGTATTAGATTTCACATCTCCTCAGTCTAGTGTTTCTGTTAATGAAGCATTGATTGCCAAGCAAGAATACAATGTCAGATTATTAGGAAAGGGAAAAGAAAGGAGAAAAAACCAATCTATGAATATCTACAAATGAATGCTTTCCATATTCATACTGGATATAGGTAAGATAAAGAGAGCTAATTGCAGAATATAAAGTTATGTTGTCCAGCCTTAGGATTGACACTTACGAAGTTCCTGCAAACATCACATTTTGGATGATTTTGTTCCTTGTAGCATGATTTGTGATAAGGGCGGTTTCCAGACATAGAAAACTATCAAAGAAAGGAAAGAACAAAAATTAGCAAGTGCATTCCATAGAACTGCAAAATCAGCCTTGGATCCAAGCATATTATTAGCCGATGCAAGACCAAAACTAGAATAACTCTGAACTGGATTTGGACCTCATGTTCAAAAATGGGAAGCCCACAGGCATGGCAACAAAAACATTCTGGATGCCAAACAGCACCCATGCAACTCAAGTATCTTCCATGACCAATCTCACAGTTGCACCCAGCACAGACCCTGCAGTCGATATTGCATAATTAAACATGTGAGGTCTTATATGATGTCTATGAAACACTTGCAGGAGAATGACATAGCACATTAGATGCTATTTATCAGACAGGTAATCTAATGTGTGCAAGTGCCATATAAAATTCCATTATGTTGCGTAAGGCTGTTCCGTTGTCCAATTTTTCAAACATTAAAGTGAAACAGTCAACATGTTTTGCATGTCATCTGCTGTTATCATAGGGCCACAGGCTCAGATAGTCACAGAAACATATATCCACATTTTAACTAATCAACACATTTTAGAGTTACGTGTATTTATTATTCCACCTATTGGATGCTTCATTCTTTTAACATGTCTACTGTTTGTTTTGTGTATGAAAGACGCCCAACGAAACACCTAATGCACCAGTTTTTTAATGATATTATATTCCTAACCCTTAACAGATTGCATCTCTTAAGCATTGATCCGGAACTTGTTAAAGGCTTAGGATGCAATGGCTTGAGAAGAAAAGCAACAACAGTTCTGAAGTTTCCCTCTATCCTCTTATAGGTTGGGGACCATTCATCGCTTTCTGCAAACTTTCTCCACAATCAAGTAAAGCAATGTGTCCAAATCAGAAATGCACATACAAACATGATTAACCACCTACTCCCATCCCAGACGTACAATCACTACTTATTCTAGAAGTGTTGAAACTTAATCACAATGAAATGGAGTTCTATTTTCCTTTTAAAATGTCTTCAGAGCATAAACTTAGAACAATCTGCAAGTGAGATAAATTGAACTTTTAAAAAACAGGGTTCACAGGTAACAGCATGTACCTAAAACCAGGTAAGACAAATGATGGAAAAGGTTGAAATACATTTCCAGCATTGGGTCGAGGAGGAGACTCCATGTTCAAACTCTCTTGAACAGCTCTGGCAAGTTGTTCATCTTCCTCCAATTGAGATTCAGTATCTGACAGATAAATAGAAAAAAGAAAAAACTAAGAAACAAGAAATATTTACTCTATTTGACCATACAAAACTAAGATGCATCCAATGACAATAATTATTGAATATTCCCTTGAAAGGAAACTTATCTATGTCACACTGAGCAAAGTATTAGTCAGTTTCTAAGACAAATATCTACATTTTTAACTTAAAAAAAAATCTTAGACATTAGCATAGATAGAAACATCAATGCTAAATCATCTCTTTTGCCAATTCTAGCTTTAATCAGGAAGGGCCTTTAGAAGAATTTTCATGTTGCAAAACAATTGCACATGATCATAAGTCAAGCCCTGACCAACATGAGACCATGAACTTTTGCCTTAAACTAGTCTACCACGACAATGATCAGGGTAGAACTACTATCTGCCTAAAAGAGTGTGCTAGGTCCTATCAAGGCAGGTTGAAGAGTAAGATGAGAAATATTACCAGAACAGTTGGATAATGTCTAGGAAAAAGCATAAATTCTAATATAAGTGACATTAAAAAGGAAAATTACCAAAACAAACATAAACACAGCTGAACTATGTAGGGCCTGTTTGTTTACAGTTTTTGAAAACAGTTTTTTTATTTTGAAACAAGGAGAACAAGAAAAACACAGAGAACACGGTTGGTTCCTTTTATTTTTGTTAGAAAAACACGAAGAACACAAAAAACACTAAATTCAGATAAAGTTTTCAAAGAACACCAAAATGGTGTTCTCTATGTTTTCAAAAATTGTTCTCAAGAACAGTTTTCAAAAACAAAAACCAAACAAGCCCGTATACTCTATCTATAAAGCACAAGATTGATTAGTGAGAATGAACAGAATTCTGAGGTAACCATTAAGATCCCCAGAATGGGGAAAAGGCAGTAATTCAAATATGTAAAATAATACTAAAGGTACTATATTATATTTTGTTTTTTCAACAATTCTAAGCACATGCAATATAGCATCATGTTTGATAAGAGTATTAGCAGCCAGTTTTTAACAGCATTATTGGCATGGAAATTATTTCTCACACCCTGTAACCATGTGACTTACCAACCACTTTTTTCCCTTTCTGATCTTCCTCAGGGTAATCTTCAAGGGAGCGAGCAATAGCAACAGCAAGTTCCTCATGGTCAAAATCTGTGGATACATCCTGCATTCAAGTTTCCCAACAACATAAAACTAACACAGGAGGAACTTCATACAATAAATCTCCATGTTTAAGTGACAAAAGGAGCTTTGGAGTGGCTCTTATGCTTCATATAATAGTTTTAAGGGAAGATTTTATCCTATCACACTGCTGCTATATATATATATATATATATATATATATATATATATATATATAAAATAATCAACAAACAGAAGGAACATAATTACCACTGGAGTTGAAGGCTCTTCCCAAATTCTGTCATCCCCATATCTCCCATGATACTGCCCTTCTGAGATTTTATGGCCAGGACCTTTTAAAATCTTTGTTAGCCAATCCATAATGACAAATGTTATTCCCTTGTGGGCTGACAAAATCTTGCCTGCACCCAAGTCATTTACACAGGTAAAAGAAACATCAAAAAAGCCATACTGCAAGTTATTACTTTGATCCTCGATTTATATCTAATTCTTTTAGAAGTTCATCAAAAGCATGGATGACAGGCAAAATAATACACTAATCAATGGTAAATGGAGATCCGACAATTTTTCCTTCTAAAACCATTTTGATTCCTTAGAAAAACATAGGGAAACGAAGGATTTCCAACCCCTTTTTAAGAGGGTGGAGAAGAAATAAGATTACGAGGACATTTAAGATTATATTGCAATCACAAAAGAAGCAGCCCAACAAGCACTTAAATTGGAAAACAAATATCTAAACCATGGTTCAAAACTCAATCATTATATACTGAGAGTAAAGAAAGAGGGCGAAAGGGAAAGAAAGAGTGAAAATTCCAAATGACAATTATCCATTCTAGCATAGTCTGGCAAAGATGGTGAAGTGAATAGTAAAACCTCATGAATTTCAAATTCCTGCATTTCAAACCTGAATTCCAACAAAAGTTTTCCCAAGGGAAAGAAAGAGTGAAAATTCCAAATGACAATTATCCATTCTAGCATAGTCTGGCAAAGATAGTGGAGTGAATAGTAAAACCTCATGAATTTCAAATTCCTGCATTTCAAACCTGAATTCCAACAAAAGTTTTCCCAAATCCAATCCGAACAAAAGCAATTTTCATGATCAATAAGAAGATCAATGCACAGGAAGCAAAATTGCCAAAATGAATCATTTACCCAAAAACCCCCAATCTGACGCCCACTCTAGGTTGCATAAAACAGCTACAAAGTTTTATTAAATGCCATCAAATCTCATATCTATATGATAACACCTTCCACCACCCACCAAACAAGAATCAGAGGACTGAAAAAGGGAAGGAAATTAATTCCAACAGCTTGAGTCATGACATGGTATGAAAAATTAATAACTAAAATGGGGTGAAATTGAGAATCATGTGTCGGCAAATCACCTGAAACGGATTAAGAATCAGTAGGCATAACAGAATCCGATCGATCCCAGAATTGCCCAGTAGACAAAGTGAGCAAAGAAAGACTAAAGAGGAGACCAGATATTCTCCCTGATACCCTTAACTGCCATGAATCCAGAGAATAAATTTTACAAGTCAGATGAACATTCCAGCAGAAGAAGGCAAAAATAAAAGGGGAAAGACAGGAAATGAAATGAATGGTTCTTGGATCCTACGCATATCCACGCAAAAAGTGCCACAAGAAAAATGCAAGAGTTGAAAGCTTTATTTGTGGCTTCGTCATCTTACCTTCCCCAAACAACCAAAAGGACAGATGTTGGGGGTATCAACCACTGTGAAAACCTCTCTTCTTTTTTTTCCATGTGGGTCCATTTCTTTTCATTTTTCCACCATCAATTCACCAAGCGCCAAAAACCCAGAACTCTCCGTCTTTATGGAGACAAAATACCATCCCAACTCACTATTCTTTTAACTGCTTTTCCACCCTTTCCACTGTCAAATTGGGTATCCATTTCACTTTCACTTATTGGTGATATCTTTTTGGTACTTCCCAAAAGTAGAACCCAAACTGCATCTCTTTCAATCTAAACCTTCCACGTGCGCAAGCTAAGCAATATTTCCCGAGTGGAGTCTCTGTGGGGGATGGGGTGCATAACAAGCTAATGAACAATCATCCTGAAGCAACCACCACTGATTGGCCTTTCCATGTTTTGTTCCAAAATTTGGGAGCAGATTCCAGGGACCATATATGATTCTAAATTACCATTTTTGTTGAGAATCTGTATTACCAAAATAACTATCTCAATAAACTTGACTAACACTTATATCTGGGTTTGTGGGTTGGTGCTTCCACCCCAACAACTGGATCACATCACATGCATCTTAAGATAAGAAAACCTAAGCATAGTTATCCCTTACAGCGAGAGACATTGTCACATTGGTGACGCCGACCTCGGAATCTAACTGGCCCACAATTTCGATGACACAGAATTCAACCATAAATGAGCAAGCAACTCCCATGAAGAAGAGCATAGGAAGTTCCAAGAACTGCAATCATCCTGGCCTAATGTCTCAATGGTCCCTGATTTCTCATTTTCATGGATTGAAGGGGGGTTATGATTAAGAGAGTAAGACAGCCCAACTAACCGCTTGTATCCACATCATGTGAGCCTAAATTTCATGATTGTAACAATTATTGGCGGATTGTTAGTCGAGCTACCCAAATCAAAGCACTTGTATCATCAATTGGTGTTAAGTTCAGTCTCCTAAATTTTAGTACATACTTGGCTCTGAAGATTAGAATCATAACCCTAGTTTTATCCATGGAATAACCTGAATATTTCAAGCACTCCACCTGCCCCATGTTGGCTATGACGTAGTTCGCTGGAATATTTGGTTCCTGCCAATACTTCTTTGAAAAATGAAAAAGAAATATAATTCTTTCCTTGTTTTGAAGTTTGAACATTGGTGGGGGACGGCAGTAGCTTGAATGCAGGGTCCACTTGATCCTCATGATAAAACTTTAAAACCCACCACAGCGACCACCACTTTAACCTAAAGCTTTCTTCGGCTGAGACAAGGAACCAGCGGCAGTAAGAACTAAGAACTAAGAACTAAGAAACACCATCATCATCCAAAGCTTCGTCCTTTAGGCATCATTAAAATTTGACTGCTAGCATCTTAGAAAAGGAAATTTGTGGCAGTGAAAGCCACCTCTTCATGATATGGCCGTTTTACCTACTCAGTTTGTCTTGTCTTATCCCTAGGGTTCAGATGCTCGAGCCCCCGCAATCGAGCTCAGACAAATAAATATATCAAAAATTCAGTGCCAGCACTTCCGTTTGCAAAAACACGCTGTATCAGATGCTAAATTTAGCGCCATGCTCATGTCCCACATTGACTTAAAAATTTTCAAACAAGGCTTAATCTGACTATTATCGGGAAATGCCAAGAGATATTCTGATAGCTTCCTCTCTCCCTTCCATCTTCTGAGCTTTCTCCCGCTTCCGCTCCTCGCTCCATCAGATTTGCACTCCTAAAGGACATAAGGGCACTCTTATAGGTCCGATCAACAAATTTTTCTAGCCTTCCGATATTAGTTTCTTCACTCTATCACTGTTACATTTGTTCACTGTGATATAACAAGGGGCGGTGTGCTTATGGTTTCATTTAGATTAACTACATTTCTAAGCGAGCTTACGTATTTTGTATGCTGTGTGCATAGCATTAGATTCATGGGCAAACTGGCAATATGCTCAAGCTTCCTGTTGTGCTTCCTGTTTTTTTTTTGTGGTTTTTTGTTTTGGTTTCGTTTCAGGTTTTTAGAATTTGGTTCTGAATCCAAAAGCTTATTGTTTCTCCTGCTTAAGTGTAGAGAGAATGATTAGATTCTCGTTAGTGATTGCATTACTAAAACCCGCTAGTTGTCACATCGTGCAAAAATATTACATGATCAGGACAAACAAATGTCATCAAGTAAAATTACAATTATAAAAAAAAAACAACATATGCTCTTCCATAATGATACAAAGCAAGTAAAGGGCATAGTGTAGCGCTCTTAATAAAATCGCAAATGATAGTGATACAGGGTTCCACAGTAATTCAATACAAATGTACTTACATTTGTATTTTAGTTTTTGTTACTCTTTAAATCATAAGCCAAAAGTTCATTATGAGATTCTTAATTTAAAAGACTAATCCTTATGTTCATCGTATGGCTCATATTATTCCGTTCGCTTTAAAACTGAAACGCAAACAGCTTTCAGAGAGATATCATATTAAGGAGATTACTAAGATCATCTTTAAAAAGGTGGTATGGACTTCCTTTTCTTAAAGAATTTCTTGAATCTTATTGCCCTTTCATGGTATATAAAAAAGATAAAGTCGCTTTCTATCTTATGCGCTCAATTACAAGAAGAATATACTCAGCAACTTCTTTTTTTTAAATCCAATCACTTTAATACAGTGTGTTTGCAAGAATTGTCATTCCGAGACTCACAAACCCTCTCTTTCCTCCCTGCCTTTAAACGTTGAACGCCTAACCAATGCTAATCCTAAAATAAAATAAAGAGGCATAAAATTTGAAAGGGGATTGTATTGAAAATGGTTAAGGAATTTACCTAAACCAAAGTCTGCTGGTTAAAAAAAAACATGGATTAATATGAACCAAAAGAACTCAAACAAAATGGTGTCCATTTGAGCTTGGGATTGATGATCTTTCAGCTAGAAAGTTCAAAATTGAACATGAGGTGTTCCTAATTTGGGCATCCAATCTATATGTTGTTGTTGTCATGTTATTGTTGATTATAGAATAGTTTCGTAGCTCCTGCTTAGGCCACTTTGACTCAAATTTCCACCCATCACGCTAATAGGATGATATCGAACACGCTTGGCTGCTTGTGACAAAAATTGTATTTTGGGTGTGAGTCCCTATTGCATGCAAAGAGATTCCTGCCCGATTTTTCATTAAACTATGAGTCCTGTAAAATGGGGCACGATCAATGTTTCATTGGTTTTATAAACAAAGTACCAAGTGATAATCATCTCTCATATTATTTAATTTTGTTTATTTCCATTCAAACAAGTCAATTATGTCTGCTTCCTCTATTCCTGTAATGTGTTACTACAACGACATATAAATGGCGACTGATAACGACAGAAATATGATAAACAAAGCTTCCATCAGGTTTTGAAATACCGATGAAACTTCTAATGCTTAATGTGTCTCAAGAGGTCATATTCAAAAGCCATTTAACTATTGACAAATGGAAGTTCAACTAGTCCTCATGGCAGAGCAAATCCCCTCTAAAGTGTGGAAATAGGTTCCAACCTCTTATAATATGGAATGACAGATTCAGGCACCTAATGTTGAACATGGTTAACACAATCATTACTAGGAAATTGAATTGTTTGTTATACGCATACACTCAATAAGCGACCAATCTATTAAATAAGTATGAAACTGGTAAATTCCTGCGTAAATTGACTATGGTCATCTAGTAGCGGTCCAAAGACTAGATACAGGAGCATACATGGATGATGATGCTTGCGCCACAAAAGCACAATTACTTTAACTACGGCGATGTTGATGACACTTACATGTTTGGGTTGCATGGACATGTATCAGTTTCATTCCACACTACAACCGTGTTTCGAGAATGAGCGTAGGGATATTTGTCTCGCTACATGCATTATCTTGTGATGTATCGAATATCGTTGTATGATGATAGCGGGACTGCATGAGCGCCCCTATTCGCATCACCTACCACCAACACCTTGTTTCAACACATGTTGAAAACATGATATCGCGATTTCGCCATCACCTACTGCAAAGAGACAACCAAGCATATAGTGGTGAATTTGTGAGGTTTGGGCAAGTTTTTAATTTAAATCCGACCAAAGAGCTCAAAGATTTACTCAATTAGAGCCAGCTGCCCAGGTTGCTGCAGTTTCTGCCTCCTTCAAAATTGCTCGCCTTAAGAAGTAAGAAGGTCAAGAATGTCAATGTCACCTAAGCTTCCGGCTACGGTTGTGAAAGATACTAGCTTATTTGTGATCAACAACATAAAGGGCCGCATACTTGTGTAAACTGTTTAAACCGAGAATACCAATCAGACTCAAAGTTGGCCGTCGTCACATACGTGTGCAATAATTGGCGCTAGTCAAATTACGTAGTCCCCCGCCATTCAAGCAATCGCATGAGAAATCTGGGATATGAGTGCTCTATAAAAAGGCCTCTGACGGAAGCATAAGGCATTTAGACACTTAGCATTTTTCCTACCATATACAAACTTCCCGACGCTTGAGTTCTTCGCCATAGAACAAGTTTTCAACTCCGGATATGTCATTGTATTTGGAAACCGCCCTCTCTCATGTTGTGCCAAACAATGAGACATTCCAAATAAGATGTTCCTTGGGCGTGTATTCGCCATCTATTGAAGTGGTCTCGTAAATTGTCGTCCGTACTCGAGTATTGATGGTACACATTTGTATGGGAAGTATAAAGGACATTGTTGATTGCTATGGGCCGACGGAAATAATCGCTTGTTCCCATTATACTTGCTATTACTGGGCGTGATAATATTGATAAATGGGGGATGGTTCTCGCACGTGATCGTAAATGTAGCGAACCCAGAACTGATTTAGGCCTGCGTGTTATATCTGATAGACATCCAGGTATTATGGCAGCTATGAGCGATCCTCATCTTCATTTTCACCCATATGCCTATCATACAGATCTCGCATGCCATCTTGCAAGCAATTTTATGACCCGTCGCAAAGATAACCTGCTGAAGGTCTGCATGCAGAGCTGAGCTCGCGATAACACCACTAAGATGAATAGCATATGGCTACAATTGGGAGAATTAACTCAAGCACTACAATGGTTGTGAGGCGATCCTCTTCCGCATGGCACTTTCACATGATGAGGCCGAAGATATGGGATACAATGACAACCAATATGTCGGCGATTAATGTCGTTTTAAAGTAGCTCGCAAATTCTTACCAATCTCGTATTAGTTCACTTGAAATTTTCCCTCCCAATAAAGCATTTTGTTGCAAGAAGGGAACAAGGTGATGCTAGATTGGCATCCGATGAGCGCTCAATTCCATATGTTGATGCTCGTATCTCGGTCGTGGTGGCTAAGGCCGGGTCAATGTAATTGTTCTTTACGATCACTTATGTTGCGATTTACGAAGTCCAAGAGGGTCGTGATTCATCATCAACTTAAATGCATGCTAGCACCCGTATACTATGACATCGAGAAAAAGGAGCCTCCATGTAGCCATATCATAGCAAAGATTTCAAAGATCGATGTGTTGATTTTCTGCTATTTGTTCAAGGCTACTTACACTACGCGCAGCCTACTACGACACTCGAAAGAAGCTTCGCTTTTATCCCATATTCCAAACAAGTATTACGCGCCTTTCGCTGCTGTCCAACGGTCAACCCTGCAATAATGAAACGGCAACAGCGGTCATCCCAAATCAACCCGTTTGCATAATGAAATGGATTGTGGGGTGTGTGTGTGTGTGTTATCTAAAAGAGCGTGCAAGCTGTTTGCAAACAACAGGGTCACAATCGCGCCCTGCAGTGAATAGAAATCAGTTTAGTTTCATGTGGATGTGAAGTAAGGCAATTGTTTGTTTGTAAATGAGTATGTTCCCATCTTTGCAGGCTTCAGTCAGATACACTGACAGATCAATGGGCTATTTCTGTAAAATCTTGCGCCCTATTGCCTTGTAATTTCTTCTCAGATCGACTTATTCTACTCTCGAATGAAACATTCTTGATATTTGTATGTGTATTGTAAATTGTCGTTGTAATTAATATTGACAACCATATTTGACAATTATTTTGGATTTGTTATATCTTATAGACACATGGCGCCTGGCGTGGGGATTCATGATGCGGATCCGTCGGATACATCTGTCTTGGTATTGCAAGACGCACAATCGACCACTGGTAGATACGCATCAAGTACGTAATTTGTTAATCGCAATTGCTGTTTCAGTAGTCAGACATGTAATTTATACATAATCACTTTTAAATTTGTTGTTTCTGCTTGCTGTGCCTTCCGTGATCCCTAATGTTCATTTATATTCCCATGATTATGTGATATTGATATTCTGATTCTACTTACACGTGATTGTATCGGATTCATCACTTGCATATACCGGTCAGGGCTGCGCACGCGATCGATTGCCACTTTACCCACATCAATTGGTCGAGAGATGGCGGTCCCTCGAGATTAGTCACGCTTCATGCCAAGAGGGGAGATGATGACACCCCATACGATGTCGCCATCCTCCTTGGTCTTCGCGTATCCATGGCCCAAAGAAACACCGTACATGTGTGTTCGGGATGGAGGTATCAGACGCGGAGTCGCTGTCATCCCACCCGCCGATGCTATCGAGAGCCACTCATTCTCGCGGAAAGAAAAGCTCCTCAGCTATCCACCCCGCCACCCGATGTAGATGAGGTCAGACAGCATGCTGCCAGTGCCTTTGGTTCATCTTAGCTGATCTGATCCTTCTTGTTTACCTGACAAGAAGTAATCAGAGGTTCCCATGTGCTTTCGGTTTTTACCATAGATTTGATTTCATCGCGACATATAGGGGTGGAAAGCATCAGCAATACATACTCTTGCTTTATGCCGAACCAACTTGGATCGTAGCCTTGGTTTTAGCGGTTGTATTACACTACACTGTATGTAAGAACTCGGGAATGTGTTGTCAGGTAATGGATGAATTGGGTTGCTTATGCCACTATTACTCATAATTCGACCTACTAAGGTCATTGAGACATGTTGGTCGGTTTTTTTGTACATGTTGTATTTTGGGTAGACCTCCTCGTATAAAGGAGACTCTCTCGCCTGACTATGAACCCATGTTCCAGTGCCACACTCCATTTATATTATTTTTCCTAATCAATGAGGTAAAACTTCAATTTTTTACCCACTTTCTCATTATTTTGTATCTCGGGGCCACGGTCTCGAGAGACTCACGCTTCAAGCATCTGATTAAATTACATGTAGAGATCTAGCACCACCACCCCGCCTCATGCTCATATGATGTCGATAAACATGGCCTGGGACGGTGACCTACCCGAGGTCAGTCCACGATGGATTACCAAATTTCAACCTCCGCCGAGCTAGAGGTAGAGCTAGCTCTTCCACTGGCAGGTGAGAGGCCTTGATGGGGTATAACCCATCGTACTCCTCCACTTTAGAGATTCGCCAGATGCAGCCACTTCATGATCAATGCTTCATGTAAATTATATGGTTCGACATTAATTATATTCATATTCTCAGAAATTTATTGAGATATAAAGTGTCACATGTAGGTCTCATGGCAAAACATACGTGGGAGTTATCGACCATAACTCCCAGCACCGCTTAGCCGATCGCATCCGCTGACGATGTCACCATATGTTTCGGTAGAGCCGTCTCTGCGGCATCGCCCGCAGAGAGTCCCGCGCGGGCCGTTTCGATGCCAGAGATACTTCAGCCTTGCTCTACGAGCAACAGCTTCATGCAGATGCCGGACGACACTAAACACTGACAATGCACGATCATGCACCATACATAGCAGCCTTGGGAGACGCGAGCCGCTAGGATCATCACTTCCACCCCTAAGCAGTGGGTCTGATGGACTTTCAGCGATCCAGGTTACATGCAAAGGGTATCGTCAGATTACACGGCGCTTTTATGACACTAATGACGTATGCGGATATATGAGGTTCCATGTCGCCATACCGTAGTAATGGATCTTTGCAAGTTAGAGTCATGTGTTTCTAAAATATTTTGCCTAATTTTAATTAATAGATTATGTAATTATAATTCTTTCTTTCGCTCACTGTATCGGCCGCCATGGCCGAGCATAGCCATTCGCTTCGCTTGACACTCGGGTGCTTTATGCGACATACATCATATTGCCCGACGCAGCTACACCAGATCTAGCAGCACACCTCATCATCAGCCGTGACACCTTCAGAGGCTTCGACATCACATGAGCCATTGTTAGGGACTCCTGTCGCCCAGCACCATCAGCCTTGATGCGTACTCCGCTTCGAGGCAGAGAAGAGAGAGAGGAGGGGGTGTTGATCGAGGTCGTGTTTCGAGATGCATGGTCGTGCCGCGGTCCGCATAAAGGAGAGCGGCCCAGGCACACTCTGACTTGTACTATGCCTCACGCGACACCCTCCTATACTACCCCCTGTCTGAAGAGCGATAACCCCCACACACCAAGACATCAATTTTCCTACCCACTACATTGACATATCACCTTCCCTACCCGCATTACACATCACCTTCTATACTCCTGTCAGACAGCATTGCTCACCTTATCCTGGTTTGACAGAGCTGGCCCATAGCATTAGAGACATCCGTGTTTGCGCCACCTTTTACCATCCCATACATTGCCCCCCATGGATGATACCATCGACCTTTACCCGGTGTTTTATAGATCTCCCAATGAGCGATTGCATCGACGTGTACATCGACTACTTCATCTATCGATACCCTCACTCCATCAGCTCCCCGGTCTCCATCAGACACTCCCTGGCCCATCGCCTCCCTTGCCTCCATCTCGCTCCTCGCTCCACAAGCCCTTAGCTCCGTCCTGAGCTCCACAGACCTCATTTGCTGCCAGGCTATTTATTTTAGGCTACTGTCCCAAGAGAAATATAAAGGCGCCATTCAGGACATGATGGAGATGAGGCAGTTTATTTTTATATATGAAAATTTCATAAATAATTGCATGAGAGTTTAACACAGAGGCAGCTATCAAAAAGATAAGAATGTTTGAAGAAGTATGCATTTTATTTGGTACATTTACAAATAAAACAAAATGAATAAACTATAGCAGAAAAGCAGTGGAACATAAGAATATCAACAAAGGCAGCAAAAATAAACTATATGAGTGAATTTATATTCATTTTAAATTCAAATCATCATAACAATTCAAAAGGAGATAAAATCAATTCAATGAAGTGTTTCTTCGATAATAAGGTATGTAGAGAGGTAAATATCACAGCTTCAAGCATCGAGTGTTTCGTACTTTGTATTTGTTTTGCTTCTTGAGTAAATGGTTCTATATCAATATATAATTTGGTCGTGATCTGGGGATTATGGATGAGCATTTAGAATTGACAAATACAAAAACTGCAGCAAGCATAAATGCATCATATATTCAAGAGAATCAAGAGTCCGGCTCTTGTAACCGCCTGACACCTCTGAATGAGACTCAAATCGCCTAAACACGGCTGAACCATCGAATCCGCCACCCAAGCTTTGAGGTCCCACTGTCAGGCTTGATGACCCTCGTAGGACAATAAATCGGGCCCAATCTCCACCCCATGCCACGCCAAGCCTGCTTCAAAGCCTGTTTCAAAACCAGTATTATTTTTAGTCAAGCCTCATTGATCCGCACTTATGCAAATCCATATGTGTGGATGTTGTTTATAAAGACCTTGGTTTTGAAGTCAACCAGGATACCTGCCGAGTGCATTTCAAAAATCATAAAATCTATGACCAAGAGTTTTAACTCCGCATCAATTCTAAAAATAATATGACCACTTAGGGGTAACAATGACTAATGCTTAGACAAAATTAAAATATTATATATATCATTCCTCAACTTGTTATATATTAATTGCAAAAATACAAGAAATATATATATATATATATATATATATATATATATATATATATATATATATATATATATATATATATATATATATTAGTTAGAATAAATAATTTATTTTTAATTCTTTTGATATATTAGGTTTAAATATTAAAATTATTTCATTTTGTATAAAATTTAAAATATATTATTATAATTACACTTATATTTAATAATATAGCATTAAAGATAAATATTTCAAAAATAAAGATTTACTAAAGTATTTAAATATTTAATAATATCAAGATTAAGAAAGCTACTGCTCATTAAATCGACTTACTATCACAAATTCTATCTGTAATAAACGTATAATTTGGAAACGAGTTTCCAATTTTGAATTTTTTTTAAAGGCACTATTCAAGTCCAAAACTCGTGTTTTTTAACAAAATAATAATATTAATAATAATAATAAAATTACTAAGGTCAATTACCCTAAAACATTCTTTTTCTTTTATAACATCATCGTCCCAAATTAGATACAAATTTATAAACGTGTTGCATGTACAAGAGTGTTGTGCCGTGTTGTGATTCTCTAGCTGTAAAACCATGCATGGATCACGTAAAAAACATTAAACTAATTATTAATTATTTTTCTTCACAAAAATGTATTGATCAGAACAAATGATTATTTTATAAGAAAATATATGTTATTTTGTCAAATGTGCTAAAAATTTGATATGAAGGATTAGATTTCCTAAATTATGTTTTCAAAGGGGTTTTTTTTAATGTTTAAATCACCATTTTTTCAATTTGCTTGAACATACATTAACAAGTTCTTCTATTAAATGATTTCAGCATGAATTACTTGAACTGGGATATCACATTTATGCTGGGTCTAAGCGTAGGGGCAAGGTGGGTCAATGTGAATATATCCTGTTTCTGAAATGCAACGGTATGAATAAGCATGTATTAATAGAATCTACGGATTGCAGCAACTGTCAGTAATGAGAGCTGGGAGCTGCTCATCCACTCGTGGCAAAATTTCAGTGTTAGTAAGAAAACAGCATGAACTGGGTGTTATTTTTCAAAAAGAATTAGTTCTGACTTTAATGATCACTGGTGACGTCAAAAGAGTAAAAACGCAGCCAAATAAGATTTGATTCTGCCGCCAGCCGTGAATAACCACAAGAGATTCATTGTACTGCCGTTCTAACACCGACTTAAAATTTTTGTATTCAATAACCGACGCTAACGCCATTTTTAAACAACGATCGCTTATTAACAACCATTCATTGATCTGCTTTTGATATTGAAACTAACATTATATTTTAGATTTTTTTTTCTAAATGTATTATTTCCGTACAAAACTCCCCACAATCCGCATCTTTCTTTCCCTTTGAAATGGGCATGGGTGTGTACAATCTCAATTTCTATTGTGTTTCAGTTTCATGTCAGTCAAGTGGCCCCACGACGGACCTGTAAGCACGAAAGAGGTTCCCGCTGATCCCCGCCTGGCTGTAATTCTTACTGTCGCGCTCACGCCCCACAGCTTCACAGACGATTAGAAGGGGCAATGTGAAAGTTGCCTTTCTTCTGTTTTTGTTTGTACTCAATTTCGTGGATTTCGCTTTCGCCATGTCACAAAAATGACAATTTTATGAAGTTCATCATAATGTCAACGGAGGAGATTGAAGCCTTTTTCTGGGCATATTCGTAATGACCACAAGGTCTAGTCATTTACCCATCCATATGCCGGAAATAAGCCCAAGTTCATCTGTAAAACCAATTCCCAAGTCCTTGATTGTTTTTTATGCAGTATCTATAGATGGTAAAATAAAAGCTGTAAGTCCTGGCGTTCACATTTTAACTCCAAATTTTTAGGATTTTGTAATTATAAAAATTCTCTATGTTGCAATAAAATTTTAACAATTTATCTAACCTACTCTATATATTCATCCGTATACACTCTAAGCAAATCGATCGATTCAAAATTTTGATGTATTTTTTTTTTAAATAACTTCAGCTTAATAATTGTGCATTTCAATAATTCATCAATAAAGTCTCTGTATATTTTAATATTTTTTGTAGTAAAGAGGTTTTTTTTTAAAAATTATTATTATAATTATAATATATGATTAATTTGATGGTGCCCTGTTTACTTTAATCACATTTCTATTCAATTTCTAAATATATATTTTTAATATAATTTATATAATAATTTAATATTTGCAACCCTTACTGTGGCGTTCCAGTTAATTTGTTCAAATTCTCCCAAATTAAATTACAAATAAGATAAATATATTTATTTATCTCTATTAATCATATTTTAATACTTATAATTTATTTTTTATTCATCCTTTGAATTTATTCAATCAAATTTTTTTCGATAAATTAAGCCAGACGCTTTTATAAATTAAATAAATTTAATAAATCAGAAGTGATCTGAGTAAATCTCATCAAAGCAGAAATCACACTCGTTAAAATCCAGCAACTAAATTCTGATCTTTACGCCTAAACTATCGTGAATCAAGTTAATCATTCTCAAAAATCTTAGCTAGTGCATCGCCGACTCACAAATTCGAGACACTGAATTTACACGCTTTTCAAGATTCACGTTTCTGAAATGCTGTAAAACTTTTCTCGCATTCGCAAAGTCACATAAAACACATACCCAGCCAAGGCGGTAATGGAAGAGAGAAACGAGAGATTTAAATTACCTGCCATGAATGTGCTTTTAACGCCAAAACGAAAATAGCGACATAATCGGGTAATTAAATTCGATTGAATTCGCATTTAAAAAGATAAAACGCTTACAGTGTCATCGCTCATGCTTAAAAGATCAAAACAAAAACGTGCCGGGGAGATTTTGACGGTGGTCAGTAAGTTCGAATATTTTAGAGCAGACGCGTCCACTTCTCTAACACGCCATCCGGTCTCCACTTGATACTTTTGTGGCTGAGTATGAAAGTTGTTCTGCTGTGAGAGGGCTTTCAAGGTGGGTACTTGGACAAGGAGTTTCTCAAACTCCGAGAGCAGGTAGTGGCTCCTCACGGCTTACACTTTATTTAAGATTTTTAATGTTTTATTTTGACAGGCCTCAATCCATTGCTTGATCGTCCTAAACTCGACCTAATTATTGAAAATATGTCCATTTCCAGGCTGGCCCATCACCGCACGGCTGTCGGCTGACAAATATGTAATTTGTGAAATAAATCATGTATGATTGAATATGTTCTTGAAAGCCACAGAACCCGTTCACAAAGTGAACTTATGATTGGTGATTTTCGAGAGAATAGCATCAGAGGGTTTCACTATTCCTAGAATAGTGTTCTCAAAATATATTTTTGTGTGAAATGTGTTTGGTCGAGCGATTCAAGCTCCTGTTCCCCAGTTAGAGCCACACACCACAAGAATAATTTTTATGCGATGAAAATGCGTAATTACATAACATATATTGGCAAAGATCTAATTTTATGTGAATATATGGGCCACATAGGGCAGGCTTCAGCATGACATAGATCAGAATGGGAATTGGCATCATTTATTCCATATGCAATTTTAAGAGCACCTTAGATAGAGCAAGAATAAAAATGGAGCGAGTCGCCCTGAAATGAATTATTTTGCTATTGTCTAAAACTAAAAATGATCTGAGGTAGTCCATAATATCAATCATCGAGACACCCAATTAATATATGATTTGAGTAGTGTCCACAATAATATCAATCGTCAGACACCCAGAATTTGATATATACATCAGAGGCTAACCACAAACAAATAAACACAATAATTCACTACAGCCAGGCCAGGCAGTGAGGGAGTCGGGTGAGGACTCAAAGTGGGCATTGGATAGATCGCCATAGATATTCAAGGAAAATCATGTAATTGGTCGATGTGCCGGGCTCAGCTCTGCAGCCATTCACCATTTAGAAGGAGCCCCACTTAGTGGTGATTCCACTACCTGAAGATTATTCATCCCCGTCTCAGTTACATTATTTTATTGTGGCTGGTGAATGCAAGCAGTGATCAAAGTTCTCGCCCGTAGACTCAGGTTTGTAGTTGTTCGACGGTGGCTTCAAGGTTATGGTATTACATGTATTAGAATTTGAACACTTGGCAAGAGAAAAGAAGAGGGTCCAACTTCTAAATCCACACAGATACTCATGATAGGCATATGCACATTGTTATGAGTATTTGGCCATGTCAGCTCACATGAACTCACCATATATTGGACTATTTGGCACGTTTGCACACAGATCTGGGCAGAGCCTTCCGTACAGCCGAGATCGCCCGATTTTCTCTGGTTAAGGCCGGGCGTCCAGACCACTTCAGATTCCACGTTGATAGTAGTCACCGTAATCCCCTGCCTTGTCACAACAGCATCGTAGCCAGCATACGAATACCTAGGGAGCTCCTGGGTTTGCATCCATTGCCACTGCGGTCTATGGAAGCAGAGATATGGAAACCCAGAGATTGGCGAGATTCTGGCCAGGAAACTATTATGTGCAATTGATCACCACTTGTGCTCTGATGCCTGCCAAAAGTACTGAGATTCTAGAAAATCACTGACAAAACTAGACACCGCATGCATGTGTTTGGTGTGTTTTGTGCGGGATTTGATGAATTTATGTGAACGATATTGAAAAATATAACAGTTCATGCCATGAATGGTCACATTAACATTAAATATAGGAAAACTTCTCGGAGTTTTACAAAGGAGAAAACTCTTTAAGAATAAATAAAAGAATGTGTCCCTTGTGTGTTCTATTTGAGTGTTGGATACGAAATCGAATTTTAATAAATTTGAGATTGAAAAATTGTATTAGTTATGTATGAGTGTTTTGAGGAAATTGACCATTTTCCGTAATTAAATGAAAAAATAAACAAATAATTTACAATTTATTTGGTTTATTGAGAAACATAATAAATAAATGTGCTAATGTAGTTAAAATGTAAGGTGGAGAATTTTTATTTTACAAAGGTAAAACCGAAAAAGAATAGTGAAATGTGTTCTATAAATTTATTTGGTTATGAGGTGAAGAAAATAAATTTCTAGGTTTTATGTTGTAAAATTGAAGAAAATGGAGTAAAATAAATTTTTATAAATATTTGAGGCAGAAAATGAAAAAGTGATATATATATATATATATAAGAAGGCAGCAGTATATATATATATATATATATTTTAATTTCAAAGAATGAAATGAAAGAAACAAAAAAAAGCAAATATTAATAAATTTATGATAAATGATTTGGGCTATCATTAATCGACTGCAAGAGTGCACAGGCTTATGAGCAGAAGCGTTTCGTGATGCGCATAGAGCCGATTAGACAGAAGAGGCAAACAGAGGCATTATGGGGACAGAATAGAGGTACTGGTTTGCCAAGAAACCCAGTTTGCAATACAGCTATTGTGGGTCGGACTGGTGTCAATGATGGGTTATCAGACAAAAATATACCGTATTGTAGTGAAAGGGGTATGAGGGGGCGGCATTTAGGTCTAGAATATAAACCGGTTGCAGCGTGGTGTCAAGGTGCGCTTAGGCTCAGCGAAGGCGCCGCGAGCTGGCGCCGCGGGCGGCACCGGGCGAAGCGTGGGCGAAGCCGGCGCTGGCAGGCAAAGGTGGCGGGCGACATGGCGCCAGCGCGGTAAGCTGGCGGTCGCAAAGAGTGCCGGGGCGCGTAGGGTGTGTGTCGGCGCGCTACCGGTGCCGCGGCACCCTGCGCACCGCCCCAATCTGCAAAGCGAACCCAAGACTATTCCCGAGTCAATTTTGTGGACATTGTTCGTGAACCCTGCCTGTTCACTGCTCATCACAAAATTTTTCGAAAAAGAAAAAAAATTTATTAAATTAAATAAAATGGAAATAAAATCAAATAATTAGACAAAATTTTCGAAAATAAATTTTCAATAAATGAAATTTTCGAAAAATAAAATTTTTGTTGAAACAATATTTTAAATGCACTGTACGCCTCGGTGACACCCAGAAGGTAAATAGACAACGTTGTGATACACCGGATGACAAAGGTGATGACAGCGGTCCTGTGGCTATGTTTATGCCTAGAGATATCAGATTGAGATTTAACCGCCATGTTAATCAGATAGATGGCTACTTCAGGACGAGGACGTAGAGGGCATCCACAGGTACCACGCAAAGAAATTGTCTGTATTTTGATCACAGTTTCATCGAGGTCAGTAGGTATTACTGTGCCACTGCTATCAGCACGTGCCGGTATAGCAGGTAAGATGTGAAGGTCCTAGTAACCTAAGGTTAAAGATCATCCCCACATCGCTAGTGAGGAGATCCCGCGCCGGTGCGGTACCATTGTTCATGCAGATCGAAGCGCAGTTACTGAGATTACCTCAGACGTGACTCAGACAGACTACCGCTGCTCAGCCAGAGGTTGAGACTCAGACAGTTTCTCAGATGTGAGTTCTCCCCTGTGGATTATGGCAAAAGAGAATTAGGTGGATGATATGCTTAAACATGGTATTGAGATTCGTGACTCTCTACTCACAATAGACTTGAGGATCATGGACATGTCGGAAGTTCGATGTCATCCTCGGGAAATGGATCGATCACAAATTACGTGATTGTTATATAAATAATCAGGAGCGTATAGTTACCGCCTCACACGCAGTGGATCACACGCAGGCATGTGTGGTATTTTAGGGGACAAGCATGATATTTTGCCCCAGACAGTATACGAGTCCAAGTGTCAGGGACAGTTAGCGGGTTGGCTAGCGAGCCTTACCCTAGAGGACGAGGAGAGACCAGACTTAGATCTACCTCGAGTAGTGTGCGAGTATGTGGATGTTTTCCCAGATGAGCTACCTGGACTACCTCCACAGAGGGTTGTAGACTACGGTATCGAGTTACACCCTGGTACTTAGGACGCGTTATGAGCACTTTGAGTTTACGGTGATGCCTCGATCGACGAATGCACTGAAGAATATCTACGGATCTCATGCATGTGGTATTCCAACCCTATCTGTGATCAAGCCATTAGTCTCTTGACGACATTTTGATCTACTCCCAATCGTAGGAGCATGAGTATCACTTTGGAGGATTGTGTTACATTTATTTGAGAGACCATCACCGACGCTGTCTGGGAATGCGAGTTTTAGCCATCGAGGAGATTTTGTGGACACGGGTGTCGCATCAGGAGGCCGCTCGACCCAGAGAAGGTCGAGGCGCTGATGAGTTGGGAGACTCAATATCAATCTTCGAGATACGTAGTTTCTTGGATTACTGGTATTAAGGGTGAAGAATGGGCCGAAGGTCTCATTCAAGTGGATCGTAGGATTTCTCGCTTACGGACATGGACTCATGGTCAGACGACTCGAATTACGAGAGAGATCGAGGACGCCTGAGCACTCCTGATGCGGGTGTTGGTAGCAAAGAGGGAGGATCAACCCTCTTCTAGTTCGGGAAGAGGCGTAAGACTTCATTTCACACGAGTTTCGGACTAAATGGATTGGGCATGTGAGACGGATCGCCTTAGAGCATGGATCCTGTGGCTTGGGACAAAATGTGAGTCCCAGCTTAGGGCCGTGAGAACATGAGAGTGACACGGTTCATTCCTCCACACCCTAGTACCTCGATGAACTGGGCCAGCACACACAAGACTTCCAAAGAATACGATAGCCAGCGCCGAAGGTGGGTCAAGTCGTGGACAACCGTAGTTGCGCAGCCGGAAGCGAGCGGACCTTAGTGGTAGACATATTGGTTGTTGATGCCGTTTAACATGAATGAGCTGGGATGTACCATCGGGTTGTTAGTAATTGGGACCTTAGCCATGTAGTCATACCGGCCACGACCTTGAATTTGGGCTTAGAGGTTAAGGCCTTTAGAGAAGCCAGCACAGATGTTCTTCCCTAGGAGGTAGTGAGAGGATCCGATAGGCCTGGGATTGCGAGGGAGGATCTCCGAGATTCTCGCTTCATGGTAGACCCCTTGATCGGGTGTCATAGTAAGATTATTAAGTGCTCGTGTGCACTGTGAGCATCGCGTCGAGCCTGGGTGTGGGTGCACGCATGGTCATTCACCACTCTGTGAGTGTGGGTTGAGTTTGTCTCTAGACTACATCCAACCGAAGACTCATAACGATTCAAGAATGAAGAGTAATTAAAGTGTGTTGGGAAAAGCAAAAAGGGGGCCGTTAATCCCCTAAGGTGAGAATCCTGAAGTTAGTGTGTAAGAGACCCAGGGAAATATCCCGAATTTCTGTGTGAATGCAAGAGGCTCGAAGTGTAAGCCGAAGAGTTATGTTAATCGAGATGAAAACACACCTGTCAGGTTATCACGTGACTTAGAGTTGAGCGATGGTGGAGCTCTGAGGACTGAGAGATTCTGATACCCCTTTGGCAATTGCATTAGTGTTGTTGAGCTCTATGGGCTCGTATATGGATAGCTTTGTCATGACATGGACTAGGTTGACGGTCCATTGATTTATTACCGATCGCGACTTAATGTCATCGTTTACACACAAAGTAAGGGTTGTGTAGGGTTACACGTTATGTGGATTATATACAGGTGTTAGAGGACACGCTGTGAGCATACGTCTTGGGTCATAAGGGTAGAGGAGCAATTGCCCTTAGTGGAATTCGCCTACAACAACAGTTATCAGGCGAGTATACAAATGTGGGTACTTATATCAGAATGGGAGGCCATGTAGATTATCGTTATGTTGGACCGAGGTGGAAGAGAGCTCCATCACGGGTCTTGATTTGATTAGAGACACCTCCGAAAAGGTGAGCTTGATACTTATTATGTCTTCTCACCCGCCGTATCGGCTGTAAGAGCTTATGCAGATGTACGACGTCGACCCTTAGAGTTCGAGGCTGGGGATCACGCCAAGGTGATGCCTAAGAGAGGAGGGTCGTGATCAAAGAAGCTGGAAGCCATCGCCGAGATTCATTGGGCCTTTCGAGATACTCGAAAGGATAGGCACTATTAAGTGCATCATTAGCTTTTACTGCTTCAAAGATATGTCGTGTTCACGAGGTATTTCACGCTCCATGCTCCTAAGTATAATCCGCATCCAAATTTCATTTGGTGGATCATGACTGAGGTTGGCACCCCGATGGGACCTTCGAGGAGGGACCGCTGTGTATTTGATACCGTGATCGTGCCTTTGCGACGCAAGACCGCGGAGGCCAGTGAGGGTCCCATGGTGGCACTATGAAGTGGAGGAGTCAACGTGGGAGCGAGACACGATGGGCCACCTATCCCTTCGTTTAGGGATGAATGTGGTTTAGTCGCTTAAGATTTAAATGACTGCTTACATGCATGATAGAGTGCACGCTGCATGCATGTGAGTGATTATGATTGTCCGTGACTCTCGACAAAATTCCTTTTAAGGAGGGGAGAATGTAAGACCCGAGAAATTCCAATTTCTAGAAAAAGGGCAAAATCGTAATTTCGGTTAAAAATTCGAAATTTATTTTCTAGATATTGGATGACGAAACAGATTGCACCGTTGGAATCTTCTCGCGAAATCTAGCTAGCACGTCGAATTTCGTCAAATTTCGAGACAGTCGAAATTTACACGTTTTTCGAGGCATCCCGTTTCGGGTGCCGTAAAACGGTTTTCGATGCGACGAAAGTCACATATAACACGTACTCATGTGCCATAAGTGGTATGAGTAGAGAAAGGATGAAAATGGACGGCCGAGGTAGTGCCGAATGTCAAAACTGGGAAAATAAGGGACATAATTGGTAATTTGAAATTTGATTAAATGGCACAAAAAGACAAAAACGCTACAGTGTCATCTCCTACACTTAAAAGACCAAAACAAAAACGTGCTGGGGAGATTTTTGACAGTGGCTGTGGGTTTGAATATTTTAGAGAGAGAACGTCTGACTTCTATCTAAAATATCGGGCGATCCGACCGGCTACGCCTTTCGACAAGAAGGAAAGCCACGAGAGGCTTCGTGGTACCGGATTTAGGGAGTTTCCTCAAACCCCGAGAGGTAGGGGTTTCTCCCTACTTGGGTTTTACACTTTATTTAAGTGTTTTTCAATGTTTCGGTTGGTTTCAAGGCCTGAACAGTCGCTTGACTGATCCCAAAACTCGGGGACCGAATTATTGGAAATTTTGAAATCCATTTAAGCCGGCCCATCACTGGCACGGGTCAGTCGGGTTGATTAATTGTGTAATTTGTGAAATAAATCATGTATTGATTTTCGGAATGAATCGAAAATGGCCGTGAAACCCGGGTTCGCAGCGAACTCTAAGATTGAGGATTTTCCTGAATAGTAATCGGCTCTACTATTCCCGAGAATAGTGTTCACAAAATATATTTTTGTGTGAAAATGTGTTTGGTCGAGTGATTCAAGTCGAATTGCTCGAGTTTGGTCATTAGCCCATGTGGAGCTAATTTGATGATGAAAATGCGTAATTAAGTATACATGGGATTGTGTGGATTGAATTTATGTGAATATATGCATGTTTATATATTTACATGACATAGACTGTAATGGAATTGGTATCATGCATTCCATATGCACCCGGGAGCACCCTAGATAATGTGGGTGAGTGAGTGCATGAGGTGAGTCTAGAGTGAATGGTTTCGTAGGTTGTCTAAAACTAAAATGATCGGAGGGTAGTCCATATAACACATCAATCGGTCGAGACCACCTAATTCTATATACATCTGAGGGTGTCCATAACACATCAATCGGGTCGGAGACGGCCCAATTGATATATACACATCGGAGGGCTGTCCACAAACAAATAAACATAATAATTCTCATACGAGGCTTAGGCGAGTGTAAGGAAGTCGGTGATGACTCGGGTACGAGATGATCAGTTAGACATTCAAGTAGGATCATGCATTTGCTTGATGTGCTTATTTTTTTGAGCATTGCACTGCATTTAAAGGAGAGTAGCCCACTTAGGTGATCTCCACCATCGAGCATTAGCTCACTCCCGTCGAGGGATACTATTTTATAGGCATGTGGAGGGTACGTATAGGACGGATCGCCCCAGAGACTGAGGTTTAGAAGAAAGCCGGATTGTGGCTTGGGTTATGATGTATTACATGGCTAGAATTCTCTAATTTTAATATATGTGCTATAAGAGTAAACTTTGAACTCTTGAACTATGGTTGGATAGTTGGATATATATATATACATTGTTATGAGTATTGGTTTATGAGCCAAAGTGGCCGTTTTAATCATAGACCGTTATATTGGACTGTTTGGGACAAGTTTATACATGTGTTGTATTTGGGTAGAGCTCCCCGTACAAATGAGACTTTGCCCGATTTTCTGAAGTGGCGTCGGGTAACCCGACATCCACTTGTATTCCGCGTGTTGATGGGTAGCCAACGGACTACCGAGTTTGGGGCGGCCACATAACAACAAAGATATTTAAATAATTTTATTGCTTAACTATCATTAATAAAAAATAATGTTATTTTTAAAATAATTAACAAAAAAATTTATACTAATTTATTTCCTAATAAGATTATATCTTTTAGCAAGATAGATTTTTAAACAAATAGGATATTTCATTATTATATTGTTGATATGCATTTTTTGAAAAAATATTTTTTTATTCCAAACATAAATGAAATTTATGTTGTTAACATTCTAAATTAATTAATAGATGATGAAGATATACATCTTTTTAATGTAGAATAATTTCTAATATGAAATCACATGTTATTGGATATAATAAGGATGAAGATAAAGATTAAACGTATATGAGATTTTATTTAATACTTTTTAGTTGATTTTCTCGGATATGTTATTAAGTTGTTACTTTATTGTTTTGGTACTTTTTAGCTAACTAGTTTGGTATTTTGACTCTAACAGTGTTCTAGCATTATTTATTTATTTAAATTTGTTTACTATTATTATATTATTTAGACTCAATCATTTTATATATTAATTATTATTATATATTTATATATTATTTATTTTTATTTGAATAATGATGAATTTATAAAATTCATTTTTTTAGCTTTTTTAAGGGGTTTCGCTTCCAACTTGTAATGGCCGGGAATGGCCGGTCGAAAAACTAGCCTAAATAAACGAGCCAAATTAGCCAAGTCTGCTTTTGGCCCGTGAGTTCGAAATGTGGGCGCTTGACTATTTACTACCTTTGGTGATATCAACCTAAAAATCGGTCCGAAACAGATTTCTTTAAAAGGGCAACCAATGGGATGTCTATGAGACAAACCTATCGAGTCAAGATGGCAATTTCCTCCACACTTAATGAAGATCCAATATTTAATCCGAATTGAGGAACATTTTAGACCAAATTAAATATTCGATAATTGGATTTAGAGATTTTTAGATTCAATGATGGAAACAGGTCTAAGTATATCATATCCATCCTCGACCCAAATACCCGATTAAATATATAATACATAAATAAATAATATATATATATATATATATATATTAAAAAGGCCCAAAGATAATAACATGCAGAATTTTAACATTTATTTTACGCTTATTTTTCTTTCACAAATTATAATAGGGTATTTGGGTAGGTATTGAAATGGCTAGTAACCCACGTTTTAATATGTGGGTTGAATAAATCAAGTAAATAAGTCTCTCTTAACAATAGAGACCCATTAACTGAGTGGGAAGAACCCACGTCTTATTTCGTGGCTTTGAGATAGCCTACACTTGTATAAAAAAAGGAACTCTAAAGAGGAGGAATTAAAAAAAAAATCATGTTAGCCAAATGCTTTACTTAGCGCTGCCCAAGGAACTCTATTTGCGGAGGAATGCTCAGCTTCCCCAACCTGACTCCAACCAAGGCCGAACCGGATCTGAGACGCGATCCTCTCTTTTACGAATCCTGATACAATTCATTTTTCTCAATAAAACACATTTTAAATACTTATTTGGAAAGGATAATTATCGTTATGAAAATATATACGTATATATCACGTTAATCAAAGGCCTACCTTTGTTTTCAATACACATTTTCATTCAATATGGCATTATATGCCCATTTGCTCCATTTCCTACCTTTATACATTACGACATTATAAGTCGTTTTAAATATAAAAACATTTACAAACATTTATCAGAGTTCAATTTTTACAATATAGTTTTAATACAAAAAGTATCAAAAAAGCGATCATGGGTTTCATATATGCATGGTCGGAGTTTTATTTTTACTCAGTGCGGATTTTGACGATGACTCTGCGCTTGTACGATCTTTGCTTTTGAACCTGTTTCACTGTAAGATCATACATGATAAAATAAATTTAACGCGCTAAGCATTTTCATGCTTAGTGGTTCTTCTCATTTCATTTTAAGACAAATCATGCGATTCTTTTCTAAAGCAATGCTTTTTGAACCTTATCGAATGATCAATGTAATACAATGACGATATATATATATATATATATATATATATATATATATATATATATATATATATATATATGTATATATTCATTTCATATACATTCGTTTACAACTCATTGATCATTCCAAATATGCACTTTTATAGGCAATAACTCATTCAAAACTCAATCATGCATTTCACAAATATTCTTATAATTTTTCCCTTAAATGAATTTAGCCAATTTTTTCGGTGTGTAGGATAACGGAATCACCTGCAAGACGGCTTTTGTTAGGTCGTAGGCCTAAGATAAAGGTTTTATAACACAGAAGGTCCTGGGTCATTGATCGGTTATTTAAAAATCATTTTGTGTACACTACCGATACTATCGGCCGGGCTATGGATTGAAGCCGACACTACATTCACGTTTATTCACTGATCTTGCTAGTTTGACCTTTATTGGTATACCAATATATCTTTAACTCGAATATGACGGATAACATTTTATTAAGGGCATTAATAATCAGTCATAGAAATTTACAATAGGGTATATATATTTATACTCAAATAGCATATTTCAATACTCATGCAATTTTTCATGGCAATCATTTCACAATCAATTTTCTCAAATCACTTAAAATAATCAATATGCAATTTTATTGAAAATCATTTCAATAATTGTGCAAACAATTTTGATACTTGAAATAAGAAGAGAAGAATAGATAACGAACCAAAAAGGTCGCATTTCGATTCTTATTCTTGAAATCTCGACTTCAATTCAGGTTTTCCTCGTGCCAACCCTTAATCCATCACAATTAGAGAACAATATCAGTCGGCTTATTTAGGTTTCTAGTTAGGGTTGTTTTCTACCCAACACACCTTCACTTGTAAATTTTTTTTTCTGGGAATAAATGAGTTATATTTTACCCAACTTCCTTCAAGTCCATTGTTCCTCTATAAATCTATTTTATTCAGAAATTGGAATCATCCAATTTGAGCCTGCGAAAACTCGAGATCACGTCTGTATCCGAACTATTCTATTTTCAACACATAATCAAAATTTGCTAAAAAATATAGCTTTATTTTGACGAATTTTTGAGTCCAATGGGGTCCAAATTTGAATACACTTATTTCAAGGAGATTTGTTCTCATAGAAGTCTAGTTTACCTAAAAATTTGAATAACTCGATTTGGATGAGTGAAACTCAACTTATGGCCTAAATATCAAAACTGTTCCAAAACACAGCGTATCAAAGCTGAACGAAATTGGCCGAAAACAAAGCCTCACTTTGACGATTTTTTGGTCTAATGGGGTCCAGATTTGGATACACTTATTTAAGGGAGATTTGTTTTCCTAGAAGTCTAGTTTACCCAGAATTTTGAATCACTCAATTTGGAAGAGTGATGGCCAAGTTATGGCTAAAACAAAAACATGGGTTTTGGAAAATTTTGATAACAACTCCCCAAAAAACCCAACATTTCCTTTATACAAACATTCCTCATTTGAGGACTACAACCAATCAGAACAATCGGAACAACCAAAAACAACTTAGAGCAACTCCCAAAACTTATCTACAACAAATAAAAACACTTTTATTCCAATTTGGGGTTTTTATTAAACCCAAACACAATAAGGAAAGGGGTTAGGGTTAGATTTCTTACCTTTAAATCTTTGATTCTTCAACACCAATCTTCCTTCTTCCTCTTGATCACCTTAATCCTTGATTTCATGGAGCAAAGACCACTAATCTTCCTCCCTTTCTCACAACCGAAAAAAAAGCCCTAGCACTTTCTCTCCCTTTTTTTTTGCCAAATGTGCAAAATGCATCTCAAAGACCAATATTTGGTCTTTAATCAAAATCCTTCACTAAGCCTTGTTTGTCTAGCCCACAAATTCCCCTTTTCTCATTTTTTTTTTTGCATTTTTAAGGCTTCATTTCACTTGCATTTTCAATACACTTTATCACATTTTCATTTTGGCATTTACACTTCTTATTTATGACCATTGGGTCTTCATTTGACATTTTTACCAAATTTATCTGACTCTTGTATAATTTTCGGGTTTTTATCATTTTTTGTTTTTAGCAATTTAAATGCTGAAAAAATATAATTTAATTTATTTTATATCCTAAACATGTTATAAAACTATTATGGTATTTTCAGGGCATTACACTATTCCTCTCACCACTATTCTTGAAAACACATCTCCCTAATTCCTCCTTGGAACTCCCAAAAACCCTTACTCACAATCAAACATATCTCTACAATTCATCCGTCACCCAATCAAACCGTCTCAACCTTGATGCAAACCCCTAGAAATAAAAAATAAAAAAAAATAAAAAACTCAAAATATCTCGGTCTTATTCGCTTAGTTCTCTGCTTTATAATAGACAAGAGATTCAATATATTCTACAATTTGCTGTTCTCCAAGGAACAACCATTCTAACATCCTTTTGGGAACCCTCTTCCATCTTTTACTCATTTTCATCCCATATAAAATCCCATATTTCAAATCCAAGCGATCTGAAACCCTAAATTATATTTTCTATCTTTTTTTCTAGTTCAAAACCATCATTCAAGGTGTGATGGATCAACCCCCATGTCTTAAACTATTGTGGCTCATATCTTGCAGCAATTTGAAAATCTATAGGATTCTAGTTACCTCTAAACCCAGCTTGATTAAGCTGTTGACGAGGAAAAACCCACTTTTGTTCTTCATTTTGTCTCACGATATCTATTGAAGCGATTATCTTACTTCTGAGAACTTGGCTGACTACACTAATGTGAAGGTGAGTGCCCGGCTTCAGTTTGTGGCGATTGAAGGTGGAATGGTGTCTTTGACCAATCCAATCAGAGCCTCTTTCCCTCAGTTAAAAAGTTTTGATCCCATTTTAATGTGAGTGGTGTTTTACTTTATAGGCCATCTTGGGCTCTTTAAGTATCAGTGCCTTCGGTGGAGTTGGGAGATGGATTGGGTGGAAATCTTGACGACACTCGAGGTATGAGTATAGTGGTTTGACGGCTCTATGTCACTCCGGTACTCTGATGAAGTTGACTCCATATCGAGTTGTTGTGATCACGGACTCTACCGTAGTATTTCATATCCCTTTGTTACCACTTGCAGTTATTCTTGAATCCATCAGGTCTCATATTTGATGCTTTGGGTAAAGTCATGTTTCACGATGGCAAGAGTAAGTCGGGTGAAGGTTTTTTGGTCTTTCCATGAAATCTTGAACACATCGGATTCTCTTAAGTCTTCATAATAAGATCTGGTTGTCAGGGGTGGTTCAGCTTTCTCCTCGAGGTGGTCTTATCTTCAATACCAGCGTTCATCTCTCTTGATAGCTAAACACTTTCTCGATGTAGTCATTTTGTTTATCATCAGTCATAATGACAGCGCTCATATCTGCAAGTTAAGTCTTCATCATTGGACCCAGATGGGATCATGGTGCCTCAAATGGGTGGTGAAATCGATAATGTAGCGCGTAGCGTAATCACGGGAGCTTATCAAAACCTTATCCCACTCCACTAGCCCCCCTAGCGTCATTTCAAGCCATTGAAGTTGGAATGATGCTAAACTGCTGGTCATCGAGGCAAGGGTCGGTGTGCGACATCTCCCCAGAAAATCTCGAGGGGCCTATGGTATTGTTTGCTCGACGGGACCTTGTCGGGTGCTGCTGAAGCATCATATCATGGAGAACATCTCAAAGGGAATTGTCTGAGAACTAGGCTTATCTCATGGAGATCATCTTAAGGAGGTTTCGTCCGAGTACTAGGCTCATCTCATGGAGATCATCTCAAGGAGGTCTCCCAAGTACTGGGCTCATCTCATGGAGAGCATCTCAATGGAGCTACTCGAGTACTGGGATCATCCCATTGAGATCATTTCAAAGGGAACAAAAATATCACATTAGTACGGATATATCGATTGTATTTTGCGAATATATCGAAATATCGGGTGGATATTTTGACAAGAAAATATAGATAAGCGAAAATTAATAAAAATACTTGAAATTACGTAGAAAATACTTTGTTGAGCTATAAAAAGACATAAATAAGAAAATATACACACTTATTAAAAACAATACGTATAATTTATCGAAAAGTACATTGCAATAGTATTAAAGCCAAAAATGAAGACCGTGTGGCTCCATTACATTATTTGATGAAGGATCCCATCTTGATGAAGATAATATTCATAATAAGATCTTCAAAATATTGAGATAAATCACAAAGAAAAAATAATTTGAGAGTTAAATGGAGCTTGAATGTGTATGGATGAGTTTGTATGATTTTATAGGTATTTATAGAATTTTTTTGGAGTCAAAATAGTCATCACCGATATTTACCGATATTTTACCGATATTTTGGAAATTCCGACTTATCTTGTGTAATCTAAGAGATAAAGGTGAGACGTTTTCCCACGAAAAGGCCAAAAAATTGCTGAAAAATCTGTGATTTTTCATTTTATCGGCGTTTATCGTGGAATTTTCGTAAGCAGCGCTTGTGATGGCGTGCTCCATGGTCGTGATTTTTCGGTGGAAGAATCGATTTGCCTCCGATTTTGGCGAAAAATCGGGTTTCCGTTTTTTCGTCTATTTTTGACTGCGTTATCTTTGCAAAAATCTTTTCCATGCCGTGAAATCAGATTTTTCGTGATATTTGACGAATCCGATTTTGTCCTTGATCTCAAGGAGGTTGCTCGAGTACTGGGCTCGGCGATAGCAGTTTACAACAAGAGCTACTTCGCAAAAACTTTCATTTAACATCTCCACATCGTAAATATTTTTTACATCACTAGTAAATCTTTTGGAAATACTTTTTAGATATATAGAGTTCTAAGGCCAAGGCTCTATCCCACCTCCTTGTGACTATATTTTGTATGTGCCTTTGCGTCCATCGTCGGCGATAACTTAGGGTTCTTCCCAATTTGGATAGAATTTCCCTACTTCGAAGGTCCTTCGAAAGACGAGCTCACCTTTGTTGAAAGCCCTAGGCTTGACGAGCCTCTGTACCTACCGAGCAGCTCGGTGCTGGTTCTCTGCCATTCGAATGGTGGCTCGTTCTCTTTTTTCCTCAAGCTCCTCTAGAACATGTATGAGTTCGATATGGTTGTTGGAGCGGAGTAGGTTGAGTCTAGATTCAATCGGTATTCGAGCCTTGATGCCAAAGGCCAAGGCGTATGGTGTCTCCCCTGTTAGCTGCCTTAAAGTTGTTCGGTAGGCCCCAAGGGATATTGGTAACTCATCTACCCATTTTCCTTTTGCCGTGGTTAAGCGTTTTTTCAAGTACCCGAGCAGTGTTTTGTTTGTGACTTCGGCCTGTCCATTTGATTAGGGATACCGAGGTGATGAATAGACATTCTTGATCCCATACTCAATACAAAATTGCTGAAACGCCTTGCTGATGAACTGCGGCCCATTGTCAGAGACTAGCGAATAAGGAATGTCGTGCCCCCTGACCCGACTCGACCCGACCCAACCCGACAGTTGGATCGGACCCGGGACGTGAACCACTAAATCCATTTATCTATAAAACATATTTCATATACTCATTTTCGATAGGATGTTTAATATCGATTTAATCATATTTATATATGTGCATATGATTCACTACTTATTCACATTCATTAATATAAGGAGTATGCATTATATATTTTCTAGAGGGCCCATAACTATACTTTAGTACAATATTTATACAAAACGGTATTTCCATGCCCTTTCCAAATCATTAACAAAATATTTGTCAGAGTTTCTTTCTTATATTTGAAAATCAACAATGTAAAGTACATTCCATAATAAAAAAAAATTAAAAATATAATCTTCTTATGAAGATCTTTACATCTTTTGATTTCAATACAAAGTAGTCGCATGATATCATGGAATGAAGTGTATGCATGAGACGGAGCATTTACTTATACTCCGCACGATTTGACGATGACTCTGGGTTCTACGATCTTCGGTCCAGCCACTATCTACTAGGTATCTGCGCATGGAAAGCTAATGCGCTTAATGGTTCTTTGCATTTCTATTCTCATTTCAAACAATTATACCACATATATATGCACAACAATTAACTTTTGCTATATGCATTGCTTAATCATCTCAAAAACATTCAACATATTTTTCCAAACAACCTTTCAACATACTACTCATGTGATCCATGCAATATTTATAAATATACCATTTTATAGTAGTTTAACATACTTTCATTTTGTCTCAAATATAGAAATACAATAATTCTCATCTTTCATGCTCCCATGTTTTATTTTTCTTGTCACAACTCAATTCACACAATCCACACAATTATTAATCATTTTTCCCTTAAACGAATCTAATTGAAACTTTCGGTGCGTAGGATAATGGAATCACCGACACGGTCTCGCTAGGCTTCAGGCCGGTATAAAACATTTAATAACTCAGTACTATCCCACTGGGCTACGGACTGGTTATTTTACATTTGCATTTTGTGTACACTACCGATACTGTCCCGCTGGGCTATGGATCGGTATGCCACTATAAATCATTTCGTTCCCAGTATTGCTACATTGACCCTTATTGGTATACCAATATATCCCTAACTCGAATATGACGGTTAACATTCTCTAAGGGCATTAATAATTAATCATTTACAATACCATTTTCACATTTCCACAATAGAATTAACATTCTCGACAGGTTCGTTTGTACATACGTGGATCCCGTCATGTTTGCCACTACATAGGTCATTTATAAATCAATTAACCAACCTTCAAACAAATTCATTTATGGTTCAAATAGAAGCACATATGCAGATGTTTGTCAAACATTTCAAACTTAACTGGTTCAAACCAAAAACGCAAATTTCATAACAAACATTCTAGATTTGTTTGGCAAACAAACATAAAACTTGAAACAAGAAGAGAAGTATGAAGAACAAACCAAAAAGATTGTTGATTCTTGACTCCTATTCCTTGTGTCCCGATCTTAGCTCAGATTTATCATCACCAGCCCCTAATCCATTACAAATACATCACAATCAAAGAACAAACAAAGAAAAATCAGTCATACATGCTAGTGTTTCTAGTTAGAGTTAATTTCTACCCAATACACCTTCACTTGTAAAATTTTCTAGGAACAAATGAGCCATATTTTCCCCATACTTCCTTCAAGAAAATGATAGTTCTATAAGTCTATTTTTAGTAAAAATTGGAATCATCCAATTCGGAGTACCGAAACTCAAAATATGTCCTAAACAATTGGGACTACTCTATTTTTAAAATAGAACTAGAATTTGCCTGAAAACAGCGCTTCACTTTGAAGAATTTATAGGTCTAATGGGGTCCAAATTTAAATACAATTATTTCAAAAAAATTGTTCTCCTAGAAATCTAGTTTACCAAAAAATTTGAATCACTCAATTTGGATGAGTAAAACTCAACTTATGGCATAAATACCAAAACTATACAAAAACACCAAAATTGTATCAAAACAGAACCAAGATTTGCCCGAAAACAGAGCTTCACTTTGACGAATCTCTGGGTCAAATGGGGTCCAAATTTGAATACACTAATTTCAAGAAAATTTGTTTTCCTAGAAGTCTAGTTTACCCAAAAATCTGAATCACTCAATTTGGATGAGTAATGACCATGTTATGGCCAAAACAAAAATATGGGTTTTGGAAAAATTTTGACAGCTTCTCCCCTAAAATCCCAACATTTCCTTTATACAAAAATTCCTCAAAACCAATCCTAATCAAAGCAAAAAGGCTGCTTGAACTCTAACTCAAATATACATATATATATATATATATATTGAATTATGGTTTTACCAATCTAAACACAATCAAAGAGGGAGTTAGGAAGGTTCCTAACAAGCAAATGGGTGAATCCATACCCAAACTTAGACAAGTATCCAAACCTTAATCTTTTTGAACGCTCTTCTAGCTTTCCTTCTTCCTTCCTCTTCAAGAACAAGTAGAGTCTAAACATGGCTTCTCCCTCTCAAGCGCCAGCACTAGCTCCTTGAATGAAATGATCTCCATTCCTAAGATAAATTTGGTCTTATTCTCATCTTGTATAAGGCCTTGTTTGGCCTTCCCCTTTTTGGCTTTTTTTGTTTTTTTGTTTTTTTCATTTTTTTGCATTAAAGCCCTTCATTTCTATTTTATTTGCATAACAACTTATCACCTTTCTACTTTGGCATATACTCTTCTTCATTTATGTCCTTCGGGTCCTCATTTTGACATTTTACCAATTTAATCTTGACTATTGTATTAATTCCTGTTTTATTGTGACGCCCCAAAACCTGGGGGTCTTGTTGATAACTCGTCAACCCGCGGAATTCCTGTGGATTTCGAGTAACCCGATACCATAGTGTTGTGTCCCATTTATCGGGATCCATATTTTCACAAAAATCGGGCATAGTCTCCTTTATTCGAGGAGCTCTACCCAATATACAACATATATAACAATATATCCATGACCCATCTAGGGTCTCAACAAAAGTAGTAATGACCACATAGGGTCTATCTGTCCATATCCATAATATACAACTACATCACAATAGTCTATAAGAGTTTATTACAACACTCTTATATAAAACATATATTAAAACTAACTTGTTCTAATATAGTTTACAAAAATATCTATCAAAGCCACATCCTAGCTTCCTTCAAAATCACGGCATCGAAGGAGTGTTGTTCTCCAGTGTACCACCTGCACCTGAAATATGGTCCCACGACGGGGTGAAGCGTGCCAGTAGAATAATTCCTCTGAGCTCTCCGCTAAGTGCATATGAAAGCATTCACACATTCAAGTAAACATACACATTCTTACTCAAATGTCTACATGCCATGAGATGAGAATGTTCACCTGTCCCATGTTACGAGTCCTTCTGGAGCTCCCTCACACATGCATGCCAAGTGTGGCTTAGTAATTTATGTTCCATCAATGACCATTTTTCCAAAACAAAAGCCTTTTGTTTTATAAATCAAAATCCATTGGACAAACTTCTATATTCACTTGTTTTTACCAAGTCCAATGTGTTTTCAAAGATCGCGAATTTCTGAGGTCTCATTTCAGGCTTCGCACGCCTTCTGACATTTTCGCGAACTTTCATCGATGGATACATATGTCTAACCAAGAATACCGGATTTTTCACTCGAGAGGGTATCTATCCCTCCTTGCTATACCTAACACACTTATTTTTCATTTCCTTTTACTTTTATGCAACCGTGAGACTCATTTTGGACATTGTCCCATTTTACCGAGCCCACCATCGAACCTGAGCCTGATGTGATCTACCATGTACTCCACGACGCCACCATTGAACACTAAACACAGTATCGATCTCTATCATGCACTCACACCCATGTCATGCGATGTCCATTGCATATGCAATGCAATGCCATTACATGTATCTCATGCTACATGCACAATGAATGCCACGTGCAACAATTCAAAATCATACTTCATGCCAAGTATCATGGATAATCATATTTAATACATATAATTTACATCCATTCAATTCAATATGCTTATCACACATATTTCAACATGCTTCCATACAATCAACATATGATTCATTCTTCATGCACTACAAGCATACATCACACTAAGCATCAATCATATAAGCAAAGATATCTTGGTATCCTTTACCAATTGTGGCATAAACAATGCCCACAACAATCCACACAACTCTTTAAAAAGAGCAAAAAACACCTAAAACTGTGAGCACCAAATGTCATTCACTGGCATATGGTTAAATTCTAGACTCAAAAAACTTTTCGTAGAGTCCAAGAACGCGTAAATCGGAGTTCGAACGAGAAAGTTTTGGTTGTCCGAAATCGAAGGTGCCGAGTCGCATAGGTGTGCAAAAATTGTTCAGACCCCAAAACCAAGCACTACACCCATGGCCAACACTCAGCCAGCCCAAACCACAACAGTCCGAGTTCAGTCCCGAGACTTATCATCCATGGCTACGGGCAGGTTGGATTCCTAGCCACACCCAGTCGTAACCAAGGCTACACACGGGTAGCCAAGAGGTCCAAAATTTCAGTCTCGAAATATTGGATTCGGTCCTTGAACGTCAATAAACACAACCCTAAGATTAAAATATAAACCAAATAGCGCCACTGGCCACTGAGTGAAAATAGCTTGATGTTGGGAGAAACCCTACCTTTTGGAACTTCGACGAAAAATTTGGATTTCGGTACCCACACGTAGCCCTTATCGCGTAGGCCTTTGCCTCTTGCTCCGACGAGTTTCAACTGCCGGTTAGCCGAAGATCGCAAAGGGAAGTGCTATTCCTTTTTTTTTTCTTTTTCTTTTTGTTTCTCCTCACCTCCACGCACGGCTCTTCCTCCTTTTTTTTTTTTTTTGTTTTTCCTTATTTTCTTTCCTTTATTTCTTTTCTTTTCTTTTTTTTATCTTCTTTCCTTTCTTTCTTTTATTTTCCTTTTTTTCTTCTCTTCTCTCTCTTATGGCCATGTGTCTTCACATGGTCAATCCATCATGTGCCATGTGTCACCATATGAGCCATGTGCCATGTGTCATGTGTCATGTGCACATGGACACATGCTTTAGGAGGCACCTTCCACACCATATGGCTCTTATGCCATGTGTCCTTCTCCCATGGTGTCATGTGGCAGCCCCTGGTCATGTCATGTGGCATCACCCCATGTGTCACCCGATACCCGGTGCCTCGAAAAACGTGAAATTCCGAACATCTCAGAATTCAACGAAATTCGACTGGATAACTAGATTTCACGAGACGAATTCAACGGTAAAGTCTGTTTCGTCATCCGAGATCTAGAATATTTCCAGATTTTCCACATGTAAGCGGCAAATTACCGTTTTGCCATTTTTCCCGGGTTTTACATTTATTTTAACTTGTGTTTCACCCTAAACATATCATTAAACTAATAGGGCTTAATTTGGGGTGCACTAATCCACTATGCAAATTCTCACTTTAAAAACCTCTATTTTTATCACTTAAAACCAATAAAATATCGAATAAATAAAATATAAAAAAATTTATAATAGCAGAAAATGCTATAAAATAAAATAATAAAACGAAAAGACTATTTTTAGGACATTACAAGGAACCCCGAACCTACATACTATGTTCTTTTGCACAAACTGGATGAACTTTTTTGTCGTGACATGCTCATAAGCCTCAGCCTCCTCCAACTTGGTGAAGTAATCGATAGCAACTAACATGAACTTCCGCTGGCATGTAGCTAAAGGTAGAGGTCCCATAATATCTATCCCCCACTTATAGAAGGGCCACGGGATTGTCACAAAATGGAGTGCTTCGGTTGGAACATGAATGACATTTCCAAACTTTTGGCACACATCACACTTGCGCACAAACTCCTGAGACTCTTGCCTCATCATTGGCCAATAGTAACCCTGAGTTATAATTCGATGGCACAGCGTCCATCCCTCGATGTGCGTTCCTCAAAAGCATTGGTGAACTTGCTCAATGACCTTCTCGACCTTTCTACGGGGTAGGCACCTCAAGTACTGTCCCGAGAACAAACGCTTATACAACATTCATTCCATGAGAGAGTACCTTGCTGCTCGGGCCTTTACCTTAACAACCTTGACTCAGTTCTTAGGCAGCGTTCCATGTGACAGATACTTTGCGATAGGCGTCACCCAAGATGGTATGGCCTGCTGATTTATGGTCGTGACCGTTGTGCCTTGTATGGACGGTTGATCCATGACACTTATCTCGACGTTGCACGGGTGCAAAGCGCTGGTTTCTAGATTAGCAAGCATGTTTGCCATTTGATTTTCAGTCATGGGGACGTGCGTTACCTCGATACGTTTGAATGAAGCCAGTAGAGGCTTATCTATTTACAGATACTGTTCCATTATCTCATTCTTAGCTTTATACTCTCCCTACAGTCGCGCTGCCACTAGCTGAGAGTCAAACCAAAGATTTATGTCTGCTATTTAGAGATACTTCGCCACCGTTAACCCTAATATGACTGCCTCGTATTTGGATTCATTATTAGAGACTACGAAGGTGAGTTTGATTTCTTGTACAATGGTTGGTCCGTCGGATGACTTCAGAATTATCTTGGTGCCCCCGCCTTGAGCTCGGGATGATCCATCGGTTTTGAGTACCCACTTTTCATTATCCACCTACTACTTTCGTGCTTCCGACCTCTCAACAATGAAGTCGGCCAACACCTGCCCCTTGATAGCAATTCTGGGCCGATACTCTATGTCAAACTCGCTCACTCAATTCCATCACCCACTTTAGTAGTCTCTCGGACGTGTCCGGTTTATGGAGTATGGTCCTGATCGATGAGCTCGTGAGAACTACTATGGTGTGAGCCTAGAAATACGGATAGAGTTTCTTCAGAGAGTTAGTGCCATTGGCTCAAAATCTGAATACCTGACTTTGACTTCAGAGAGCGCCTTGCTGACAAAACAAACTGGCATTTGCCTCTTTTCTGAATCCAACATTACTTGGGCAGCATTGACTACACTCCTCAAGGAAGATAAGTATAGATAGAGTTCTTTCCCTTCGATTGATTGGGAGAGTGACAAGGGGAAGCAATGTATTCAACATTACTTGGGCAGCATTGACTACACTCCCCGATGAAGACAAGTATAGATAGAGTTCTTCCCCTTCGACTGATTGGGAGAGTGACAAGGGGAAGCAATGTATTCCTTTAGGGTCCGGAAGGCCTCATTTCACTCGAGCCCCCAACCCCTTGCATCTGCCACTTTCAACTCTTTGAAGAAAGGCTGCAAATGGTCCGAGAATGACGAGATAAACCTGTTCAAGGCTACCAATCACCCGATGAGCGATTGTATCTCCTTCTTCATCGTTAGGGGCTTCATTTGAAAATAGCTCGGATTTGCCATGTTGCTATCTTAATCCCTCTTTGGCTGACTAGGAAGCCTAAGAAATTATCCGAGCTTACCCCGGATACACATTTAGCAGGATTCAATCGCAACTGATGTCGTCGAAGTAAGGTGAAGGCTTCCTTTAGGTGATTCAGGTGATCCCTTCGAGCCTTAGACTTTACAAGGATGTCATTGATATAAATCGCCACTGTCTTTCCTAGCAGAGGTTTAAAAACCCGAGACATCATGCACTATAGGTGGCCTTGACGTTCTTTAATCCAAATGACATTACCCTGTAGCAATGCATGCCATATGGGGTTATGAAAGCAGTCTTTGCCTCGTCGGACGGGTACATCGGGATCTGGTTATAGCCCGAGTAGGCGTCAAGGAAGGATAACAGCTAATGGCCAACTATCGTATCAATAATCTGATAAATCCAAGGGGAGGGGAAAAGTATCCTTCGAGCAAGCGTCATTCAAATTTGTATAATCCACACACATTCGCCACTTGCCGTTCTTTTTTGGAACAACTACCACATTGGAGAGCCACTCTAGGTACTGAATCTCTTTAACGAACTCGACCTCTAGTAATCTGTCCACTTCTTGCTTTATCAACTCTTCTCGAGCCCGATGGAATAACCTCAATCTCTACCAAATTGGCCTACAACCGCTTCACAAGCTCAACTGATGGTCAGCCACCTTGGGCAAAACCCCTCGCTTATCGACGTGGGACCAAGAGAAAATATCTTTGAACTCACGGAGGAGACACAACATGGAGGTAACCTCTTATGGGACTAGAGAAGCCCCCAAGCTTACCTACTCGGGACTGTCGAGGCCGAATAAGGGATGTAGGTGCAAATGCTCGATGATCCTTGTCTTATTTTTTGCCACCGACTTAGCCTCGATCATTCGTTGTTATTTGGTAGGCGCCTCACCTTCTTGTTAGTCAAGCGTGCACCATGCCCGAGCTGCTTGTTGATCTCCATTAATGTCCATCTGTCTCTGTGGGGTTAGAAAACTCAACCTCTGGTGATAGGAAGAGGGCAATGCCTTCATCTCATGGATCTAGGTGCGACTTAGTATGGCATTGAAGTTTGGTGGTTCGTTGATCATCGTTAACGGGACTAAGGTAGTAACTGGACTCGCCGATATTGGTAACATAATTTCCCCCAGCGAGTGAGTAAATGTGCCATTAAACCCGACCAAGAACCTTCCCGGGTTGCGCAGGTTGTTCGGTTTGTAGCCCCGTTAAATTAGGGTGGGTAAGTACAGGAGGTCCGTTACACTACCCGGGTAAACTAATATGCGCTTCATCAAATGCTGCCTAATCTCCAAGGTTAGGACAAGAGCGTCGTCGTGTGGCCAAGCCAACTACCTCAAGGGCAACTCGGAGAAGGTGAGGAGCCTATCAACAGGCCAGGCACTCCCAAGGGAAAAACTGTAGCTAACCTCAGCCATAAAAATCCCTGCATGTGGCTACCCTCGATTATGAGCTGGCTTAGGGGCTACCAGTACTGTGTCAATGATCGACTGCTTGCTAGCCGAGGGAGGGGATGTTGATCTTCTCGGGATCGAGTCCTCCAGGTACTCTTTAAGGTGCCCCTTGCTAACAAGGTAACTCACTATGAGACAGAGTTGGAAATAGGAATTAGTCTTGTGTCCGACATCCCTATGGTACTCACAGAATCGTGACTTATCTCTCATCTTGGGGTCACCGCGGAGCAAGGGTTGCCACGCAAAACCTAGAAGCGATTGGATGATTGGAAGAAGTTGTGTATGCGAGATTGTAAATCTTACCTGCTCATTGTCATTGCCCAGGTTAGGGTTGTATGAGTATCGAGGGTTCAGGTTGGCTTTCCCTTAAGTTCTTGAAGCATGAATCTGGACTTTGTCGTGACATTTGTGCTCAAGGTCCTTATACCGTCGACTTCTCTCTCCCTTGCCTCCACCGCTACTTCGACCGCTAGACGTACTAGCAACTGTTCTTTTCATTGCAGCCACGACGTCAGCCTCTAGCATTGCGTGTTGATTACCTCTTTGGAACAGTTCATTAGTTGAAGCTGGAGGCTACAGGGAGAGAGAATCAAAGAACCTTGTGTTTGGGCAAACGGCTTGCTTGACGGCCTGCAGCGTAGTGTCAAAGCTAACAGAATCCAACTAAAGCAGGGCAGCCCCAAAGCGCTTCATGAAATCCCTGATGGTCTCGGATCTCCCCATCCGCATGTGAAACAAATTGGTGACACTTTGTTTTTGCCTCATTGAGCACAGATACTGGGAAATGAATTTTCAAACAATCGATGAAAGGACATTACCGAGTTTGGGGCCAGGTTATAGAACCAAAACAAGGTTGGACCTGCTAAGCTGGACGGGAATACCTTACACAGGAGGGTATCGTTCCTTGTTTGGAGAGTCATGATCTGCTAATAATGCATCAGATAGTCGAAGGAGTCCTACAGATCATCGTACATCTGGAATTTTGGCAACACGAAATGCGATGGAGCCTCTTAGTTGAGGATAGCATGAACAAATGGCGACGCCAAGATGTCGTCTAATGCCTGCAACGTGGGGTCTAGGTTCCTCCGAGGTGAAGGCGTTCATTCTCCCGATGGGAGCCCCCCATGCCGTCACGGGTGGCTTCTAAGTGGGGAGTAGTTGTCCTTGGAATCGGACTGCACAAGGCTTTGTTGGTCGATGGGTCATCCACATGATGGGTGGTGTTGTTCGGGTGAGGTAAGGTTGGGGCAGCGTTTCGTAGGGCAGCATTCTCTTCTCACAAAGAAGCGTTGGTTGCTAGAAAAGAGGCCAATTGTTGTTGGTAGGAGTCCTGCTACTCCTTCAGCCACCTCTCTAATTGCCTCAAGCGTTGGTTCATGAAAGTTTATGAATCGGAAGGTAAATCTCCCATCGACTTGGTTCACTTCTTAAACCGGTGATTTGTAGCTAAATCGAGATGATAGAGGAATGGTTCCCATAGACGACACCAAATGAAGGTGGAATGGTGTCTTTGACAAATCCAGTTAGAGCCTCTTTCCCTCAGTTAAAAAGTTTTCGATCTCCTTTTTGGTGTGATGAGTGCCACTTTTATAGGCCATCCTGGCGGCCAAGTGTTGGATTGTATTGGTAGGAGTTGGAGATCGTAAGGTGACAATCTGTACAACACTCGAGTATAGGTATGTGGTTGGCAAGCTCCCATGTCACACTTGAGTGCTACAATGGAGTTGGCTCCATATGGCGTGTTTGTGAGTATAGGCTCCCATATGTCGTCGTATCGACTGTTCCACCCTGGCTAATCTCCAAACCCATCTAGGTCCTCATGAAGTCCTTTGTTTCCTGATGACAGAGGCATTAAGCCGGGTGAAAGGGTGACGATTCCTAAACTTATGTATTTTTAATCCATTTTTTCGGCATATTTTTAGAAGTTTGTGATTGATTTGAATGATGAATTATGGAATATTCACTGTTGGATACATAAAAGTGTGACATTTATATAGGGTTTTAAGCCCCTCAGCTCATGTTTTGCTTTCCTTTTGTGTAGAATAGGTGCTTTTGCCCTTTTCTACCACTTTTATGCGTGTGTAGGTTGTTCGATGTCCTGTGCACATTGTCTAGCGGTTTGGTTCCAGAGAACAACTGTAGATCATCGTTGTCGATTACAACCGTTGTCGGGAGGACCTTGGGAGTGCTACGGGTGAAGAGGAGGCAATTTGTGGAGCGGTGGTACACGGTACTTACATGCGGGTGGAGTAATGGTACCGGTGCAGATATAGTGGTCTGGAAATACCTAAGGCTGTTGGAGTGCAGTGCACTTTTAATTTGATTACCACACTAGGTAGTCTTAGTACCAACATGCGATCTCTGCAGGATATGAGCGGAATTTCAATCTTAGTGCAAGGGCACGCTCGTCTTTCGATCACCACTTCGAGATCACTAATGAGGATTGTATTTAAGCCCACTTTAGGACAGAATTAAGGGAGTTCGGATTCTAGGGTTTTGGCTCTAACCTTTGGAGTGTTTTCTCATGTTTTCTAGGGTTTTTATAGAGTAGAGTACTTAGTTTTCTTTTGATTATGGGATTTAAGCAATTGTAATCTTTCAATTGATTTGATAACTTGGTATTCATTGGGAGACTCTGCGTTTTTGATATCTCAACCTTACAATTGATGTGTTATTTCTCAAGTTACGTTACTATTAGTGTTCCAGCAATTATGAATCAATTCTCAACTTCAATGGAGTTATAAACCTCCATGATAGGGTTCTAACAGTGGAAACTCACCCCCTTCAAGGTAACAACCCTCAATCCCTCTTTTGTGCTTCAATGGGATTTGTACGATATTAAACACTTGTGAAAATTCTTCTTAAACCTTAGTTTTTGGCATCTTCTTGACAATGTGTGAACGAGAGATTCTTGGTATACGTTGTGCTTGATCTCAAATGCAAATTAAGAGTCCAAACCAATCGTCTGAGCAAGTGTTTGGTATTGTTAAATTATTCTTTGTCTTACAAAAGCGTTTAAAGTTATATCCCCCATCGAAGACCATTCATCAATGGCTCCTAGATGAGATTGTAAGTGAGAGGTGGGTTTTACCTAGTTGGTGGTGAGTGGAAACCTAAGGATCCTATCATTCGCCCTTCTAGTTTAACAATAGTTTAAGTCCATCGGTTAATAAATCAATCAATCACAAACCCCCAAGATTTTACTTTAATTGCACATTCATTGGAAAGCAATCCCTAAGGATCACCTAGGAAACCACTCCCTGTGGAAATGACTTATGGAATCCCACAGTATTATAATGCTTGACGACATCAGTTCCTACGCTTGGGAATAGTTTCAGCACACGAAATAGATGAAGCATTTTTGGCACCGTTGCCGGGGAGTGGTGAGCACTCTAGTTGATCTAGAGAGAGATAGTGGTAATTTGCAATTGCATTGCATTGCAAATCCGGTACGTTCTCTACCCTTTCTTTTTAATTCTTTTTCATAGATAATATAAGTGGATATCTGTCTAGTTGGGATAAGATTGGTGCATGTCGATTTGGGCTCTTAACGAGCAACGCCGACTTGTAAGAATTATACCTCAAAGACATTCTGAAGAATCACGAGTAAGGCGAGTTCATTTCAAGAGAATACTGCACCTCGAATGGACCGTCAGGGGAGTCAATAAGCGCTTTTAATCCCGAATGACCAAAGGGTTGCACAGTAGCCACCGAGACCATATGAACTGATGAGGAGATGGGTGTGGCATCCTTAAACAACCCGTGCGGGAAATGTTAATTTTCAGCAAAATCAATATCGAGCTCCCCTTGCCCCTTTGCAATGTGGAAAGAATGCAGAGAGATTCTGTGCTCGAGCATGACAAACTCATGTATTCGCCTACCGGAAGAGGCTAACCAATTCCTTATGAAGTCGAGATGATTCGTCTTCTCCCTGTGTATCAAGGGTGATTCTGAGAACCCCTACTCATTCATGAGGGATTTTGAGGATGTTTGCAGTGCTTTCCTTTCTACAGGATCGCCCCTCCATATAATTTGTATGGTTTTATTCCCATTCTCTCTGAAAGAAAAGGCTAAAATATGGTTTCACTCTCTTACTCCCAATTTAATTTTTACTTGGGAAGGCATGCGAAATGAATTTTTAAATAAAATTTTCCCTCTAGCATGTACTAATGCACTCATGCGAGCAATCCAAAACTTTTCTGAAAAACTAGGTGAACCTTTCGCTATTGTATGGGAAAGATATAAGGACCTCCTCCACGCTCTCCCTCATCATGGTTTGGATGTTGGACAAATTGTTGCATATTTTCACCAAGGAATTTCCTTAGATAACGAAGCAATACATCCAAATGATGTGTGAGGAGTTCTATCGAGAAAAAGTGCTAGGGAGGCTGTAATTTTGATACAATAGCATAAAATGCTCGAACGGGAGACTAACACCTCCTAGATCTTTGCTAAAGTGCATAGTACACCTACGGGAGGGCACATCATAAGAGAGAAAATGATGACCTGCAAGAGAAAATAGCCAATTTAAAAAGGAAGTTAGAGGCCATCGAACTAAAAAAGGTGAATGAGGTGACTGTTGTACCCAAGGTATCTTCGGTTCCTATGGGATCTGGAGCGGAGGAGCCATGCATCATTTGCGATGACCCCACTCATTCAACCATTAACTGCCCTAACCTTCCTCAAGTCAAGGGAGCAATCCAGATAGAGCAAGCTAACGCTCTTAGTACCGAAGCCCTTCGAAAAGATTCTCCATACTCTGGAAACTTATAATCCAGGGTGGGGTAAGCACCCAAATTTTAGTTGGAGGAATGAGGGAGGCCAAAAGTGTAACACCCCGAAATATACCCTAGTCGTTTTCGACATGTATAGGGTATTTTGTAAGCCTAATTTGAATGTTTCGTGAGTTAAATGCGAGCATGGAGCTTGAGACCAGGAAAGTTACAAGACTTAAGGACAATTTTGTAATTGGTCAAGGGCTTAAAAGTCCTAATGTGAAAAGATTTGAGGCCAAAATGAAATAAAGGAAAGTGTATTCAAAAATAGAAGGAGTTATGGGGCTTAAAAACAAATAAAGCAACTTAACCCAACAATGGGTTTTGAGGGCCAAACAAGGCCTAAGAAAATCTGGATTTAAAGACCAAAATTGGTCTCATTTGGAGGAGGGAACAAATCGTGAAGAGAAGAGAGGAAGGAAGAAGAGAGAGGAAGAGGAGAGAGAAGCCGAATCGAGCCCACAAGGTATGAAACTAACTGGCTATGGATTCTAGAGATTATGTATGAATTGTCATGCTTGGTTGGTTAGTAGTTTGTCCCAAACATGGGGTTTGCTAGGAGTTTTCATTTTAACCCAAAAATGATGGCGAGTAAGATCGGTAAAACCACAGTATGGCACATGAAGCTCATGAAATCCTCTGCTTTTGAGGATGAATTCATGGTTAAATGAAAATTGAGTTAGGGTTTAGAACAAACCCTAACAAATCTTGGTAATTGGTTTGTATATGGGTCATAACCCATATTAGAATGATTTTGGAGGAATTCATGAAAGAAGTTTGAAGAAAAATATGAAATTGAAAGATGAATTGAGTTGAAAAGAGATTCCAAGATGAATTTGGAATTGTTTTGATGTGTGTTTGAAGTGTAGAAGTGATTGGGGATCAAAAGTATGGAAAAATGTAGAAAACACACATTGGGCATTCCCAGTGACTTGTACCGGTACAAGTTGAACTTGTACCGAGTACAGCTTCAGTTCTGGTCATTTTGGCCAACTTGTCTTAGAGTGCAACTGTTCGGTTTTTACTTGTTCTAGGTTTCGTATTTTGGCCATAACTTAACTCATTTCTTATCAGTTGAGTGATTCAAGTGGCCACTTAAAATAGACTTCAAGAGAACAAACCATATTATTATGTATCTCTAAATTCTGACTCTAGATAGCCAAAGTCACTCGAGGTATTTATGTGCAAGCCATTTCCTGCAGTTGAACATAGAGAAGTCGGGTTGTTTCGGACGTAACTTGAAGTCGGTGCTCAGGTGGAGTGATTCAAGGAATTAGAAATGAACCGCCTTATCACCTTAGCTTTACAAGGATCACAAGAACCAGTGTCAAATATGGAGACAAGGCACTGAAAAATTTAATATGTGCAAACTGTTCCTCGGAAAAATCGGTAAGCGCAGACTAGTTGGCATGAAAATGCCATAACGAGTTTGGAAGATCGAATGGATTGATTCCAATTTCACCAATTAAAGTAGATTCATAGAAGAATAAGAGAATACCTGAATAAAGGTGTGATTACATGCTCATCATACCTTACCCGGTATATTAAATCACGATACATTATGAATACATAATGTGATTAAGATAGGTTATAAGTTCTGAAATACATATGACAATATGACTACCTAGGACCGAAGAATGAATGAGTGGACGTCCTATTGGTGCTACGGCACTCCTGCTGCGTGGTTATCCACGTTTTGATTGGTGCTCTGGCACTCCTGGCGGTGCTCGGCATACGTGCGTGGCGAGTACGTCTGGTAGTGCTACGGCACTCTTAACGCGTGGTTATCCCGCGTTTTGATTGGTGCTGCGCACTCTGTTGCGTGGCCGAGCCGCGTCCTGATTGGTGCTCAGGCACTCCTGCAGTGCTCACGGCACTCCACGTGCATATTGTACCTTCGGTGCCTGGAAGCTGCGTCCTACTCATTTCTTATAATTGGTCTAGGTAGTCAAATAGACATATGATAAGACTGAATAAAGCATAAGTGTAAAGATCTGAATGTACCTCTGTATCTGTTCTGTGGTACCTACGGGTACTCCTGTATCTGATTAAGTTCTGTGGTACCTCTGGTGGTACTCACAATATCTGCTTAAGTTAATGGTACCTACGGGTACTCCTAATATCTGTTTAAGTTACGTGCCCACTGCAGATTTACTCCACGTCACGACTAAGTCACATCTCTGATTAACTCTGTGCAGGCTAAGTCTGTCTCGATTAACTCTGTCACGACTAAGTCTGTCTACGATTAACTCTGTCACTGACTAGCTAAGTCTGTAGTACCTCTGAGTACTCTTGTATCGATAAGTTCCGTACTGAATAAAGTCACGTAGTACTACGGAGTGCTCACATATCGATAAAGTCCACAGATACGAGATAAGTCTGTAGTACCTATGGGTACTCCTGCATATGAATAAGTTAAGCAATACCTTCGGTGCTCTTGTATCTGAATAAGTTGTAATCTGTATGCGAGATAAAGTCACGCTAGTACCTACGGGCCTCTTGTATATGAATTAAGTTATTATGTCTGTGTTGAATAAGACTTGTAGTACCTCTGGTGTATATCTAAATAAGTCTTGATCGATGGATTCAGGTAGTGCCAGAAGGGTCACTCACGTATTTGAATAAAGTCACATGTAGTACCTCACGGGTACTCACGTATCTGAATAAGTCTGTCTCGATCTGATTACGTAGTACTACAGTACTCTGCTATCAGTATAAGTTGCATCATGTCTACGATTAAGTTACGCAGTACCTCACGGTACTCATGTATCTGAATAAGTTGCATGCATCTGCGATTAAGTTACGTAGTACCTGCGAGTATCACGTATTTGATTAAGTTCTGTGCATCTTGGTAAGGTTAATAGTACCTCTGGTACTCTTGTATCGATAAAAATGCGGTACAAGTTCTATAGTACCTCACGAGTACTCCGTGTCCGTAAGATAAGTATAGAATCGAGTGGTACCTCACAGTACCTCAGTATAAGAATACGTTACGTAGTACCTACGGGTACTTTTGTACCCGATAAAATGTTACGTAGTACCTACGGGTACTTACGCATCAGAAATCTGATAATAAGTTCTATATAATACCCGGTATAAGATCCAGTAAGATAAGAATAAGTCACGTATCTAGATATAAGTTCCGTAAGACCGGTATAAGTTAAAGTAAGACGGTATAAGTTCAGTAAGACCAATTATAAGTTCGAGTAAGACAAGTATGTGCTCGAAATACCATTATCGTTCCGTAAAATCTACGTAGTACCTATGATTACCTCAGAATAAATTAAACTCCGTAGCATAAGCATAAATTCTGTAACTCCAATAGGAGTCCTGAATAAACATAAGCTTGTTATGAGCTTAAGTACTTGTTTAAGTCCATGATATGAATGCATGAAATTTCTGATAATTGTTATTGTTATACACTCATTATAATTGTGTATATGCATGTGTCGTATAAGTTATAAGTATTTCCCACTAAGCGTAAAGCAGCACGGGTTCAATCAGTGTAGGTACGAGGAAGACATCGGCAAACATCCATCTGTTTGGGCCAACACACTTGTAAGGGTTCACTACATGTAGGTTACGTATACGATTTGTAAATATAAAGTATATTTGTGTATTTGTAAATGGGACTCGATTTATAGATGTTTAGATTTTGATGGACACCACTCGGTGGTAGTCTTTGATATGTACATGATATTTAGTTATGTTATATGATGTGGGCCATACCCACGAGGTACCGGTATAGTTGACTTTAAAAAAAAAAATCAAGTAAAGAGTCTAGTATTTGGTCTCGTCAGAGCAGTTCGGATCCTTGTCGGGTCGGGCCCAGGAATCGGGGCATAAACAAAAAAGCATTTGCTAAATAACCAAGGCCAAAACTTCTAAACCTAAGGTTTTCCGAATCATGCCCCTCAATTTCAAAATCAAGATCCTCAAGGATTTCCTGCGAATTCTAACCAAGGGTTTCACCCCTTTTCTCAATGGAATCAAAACCCATAGCCTTACCAACCTCCACATAAGAGAAGTTTGGATGACATTGTGACACAGTTTGTCCAGGCTCAACAATCCACCAACACTGAATTTCGAACTGCCTTAAATGATGTGCGATCCCAAATCACTAAGTTGACCTCTTCTATAGGAAATTTTCAACAAGAAAAGGAAGCTCCTTCTCGAACCATCAAGAAACCCGAGTGAAATAGTGTTGGAGTCTCGAGTCAATGATCATCACCTTTGAACATTGCAAGGCTGTCACCACTCTTCGAAGTGGAAAAACAATTGACAAAACCATTCAACCCAAAGAAACAACAAAAGATGTGCATAATGAATCATTCAGGGATGATGAGGTGTCTGATGGGCCTCATGTTCCTAGGACAGATGTTGTTGATGTTGAGCTAGAAAAAGATAAAGCTTCCCATGTCCCTCCTGCTCCATACCCTCATAGGTTGAGAGTTCCTAAGAAATTGAACAATCACTCTAAAATTTACGAGTTGTTCAAACAGGTTAAGGTAAACATCCCCTTGTTGGATGCCATTAAGAAAATTTCGTCATATGCCAAGTTTTTGAAAGACTTGTGCATTATGAAAAGAAAGTTAGGTGTCAACAAGGAAGCATTCATGATTGAACAGTCCACTTCCTTGATTAGGAACAACTTGCCCCTAAAATACAAAGACCTAGGAAGCCCCACCATTTCCATAGTGGTGGGAAATTCAAAATTGGGACATGCGCTAGTGGACTTGGGAGCGAGTGTTAACTTGTTTCCATACTTTATATGTTGATTTAGGTTAGGAGAGTTAGAACCCCACTAATATCGCCCCTTCATCTAGTCGACCGTAGAAAAAATATTCTAGAGGGATAAGGAAGGATGTATCGGTGCAAGTAGATGTTCTACTGTGGACTTTGTTGTTCTTGACACTCAATCTATGGTGAATCAAGGGACTCAGTTCCTAGTGATTCTTGGTAGGCCATTCTTGGCCACTGCCAATGTCATCATACACTGTAGGAGAGGAATAATGACATTATCTTTTGGTAACGTGACTGTTAATTTGAATATCTTTAATGTTATCAAAGAGATAGGGGACGATGAGGACGTCAGTGAGGTAAATATGATAGAATTTGTTATGTAGAACTATGTAGATCATGTTTCATATGAGGATCCTCTCAAGCCTTGTCTAGTAAGCCCTCAGGTTTGAGGAGGTAAACTAAGACCGAATCTGGATTTCGCATTCCATAATCGAAAGCCTATATGAGGTATCGGAGGAAAATGGGTGGGCACCTGACGAAAAAATTGCCACCAATTGAGGACAGCGGCTACCTTCTAAGAGAAACTACCTAAGCTTCGAAGTTGAAACCCTTACCATCGTATCTTAAATATGCATTCCTCGGGGGTAGAAGAAACTTCCCTGTGAATCAGCATCTCCTTAGAGTTAGATCAAGAGAATAAACTGGACATATCGAGAACCCACAAAATTGACATAGGTTGACAATTGAAGATATTAGAAGGAATTAGTCCCTTGATTTGCAATAATAATGTGATTCACTTGGAAGAGGATGTCAAACCCTCCAGACAACCCCAACGACGATTGAACCCAGTCATGAAAGAAGTTGTCAAGAAAGAGGTTTTAAAACTGCTGGATGTAGATATTATTTACCCCATCGCAGATAGCAAGTGGGGCAGTCCAACCCAAGTAGTTCCTAAGAAATCTGGGGTCACTGTGGTAGCAAATGAACATAATTAACTAATTCTCACTCTGTCACCATGTGTCGGGAGCGGTGTGCATGTACTATAGGAAACTCAATGTCGGGCATCTAGAAAGACCACTTCCCTCTACATTTTGTGGATCAAATGTTGGAGAGTCATGGTGGCAGAATTTTATTGTTTTCTAGATGGGTACTCAGATACAATCAAATTGAGATAAATTTTAGAAGAATCAAGAGAAAACCACGCTCACTCGCCTCGCACATTTACCTTAGAAAATGCCCTCGATTATGTAATGCACCAGAACTTTCCAAATGGCATGACGGGGATCTTTAGTGATATGATAAGTGTACATATTTTGAGATTTTCATGGATTGATTTCTCTGCTTTTGGAAGATTCATATGAGGGATGTTTGGAGAATTTAAGGAAAGTACTGGAGAGGTGTCAGGAGAAGAATTTAGTGCTGAATTGGGAGAAGTGTCACTTCATGGTGACACAAGGGATTGTGCTAAGACACATAGTTTTGAGTGAAGGAATAGAGGTGGATAAAGTAAAGTCGAGCGATCTCCAACTTACCTACTCCTTGGTGCAACACATATACTGGCCATTCCCAGTAATGCAGATTTTATAGAGATTCATAAAGATTTAGCGCCATAAATTTCGTCTTCCCAGGCAATTTGTTTACAAGGATGTCACCTTTGAATGGTCACAAAGTATGTGAGGCAAATTTTGATAAATCAAAAAACTATGTTAGTGCTCACCTCCCTATCATGCAATCTCCTAACGCGAGAGTACGCCATAATGACAAAGAAGTAAGATAAAAGCATTTAGATCTACTATGCTGCCAGCACTTAGACTGGCCAATCCAATTACACAACTACGGAAAAAGAGTTCTTGGTTGTGGTCTTTGCCCTAGAAAAGTTCAGGTCTTACATTGTGGGGTCTTCTATAACCATTTTCATTGATCATGCAACAAGGGCACTTACTTCTTCAAGTAGTGATACTAAGCTCCTGCTGATTGGGGTGGGATCCCACTATGTCAAGAATTTAACCCCACCATTAAGGATAAGAAGCGGAGTTGAGAATGTGGTAGCCGACTCAATTACCTTGGTTAGTTTCGCAGACAACTCGAGGATCTACCCATAGGCTACACTTCCTAACACAACTTGTTGCTCTTGGTCTGACGCCTATGGTAGGCGCGACATAGTAAACTATCTAGTGACAGGACAAATTCCATCCCAACTAATTTCCGTTAAGAGAAATTTTTGTATAAAATACTACTTTGATGATCCCTACTTGTTTAAATACTGTCCTGATCAATTGCTGAGAAGGTGTGTATCCAATGATGATCAAATTGGGGTACTCACCTTCTGCCATTGTGCTCGGTGCCAACAATTAGGAGTGATCACAAAAAGGAACATGATGCCGCTTACCCCTATTTTAAGTATTGAGATTTTCTATTTCTAGGGTTTAGACTTCATAGGGCCTTTTCTCGACAGACCTCGACCCGATACCCTCCTGTGATTTCTCGGTGGTCCCGCCTAGCAGTTCCACTCGCACAAATTCCTAGGGAAGATACGATGGAGCTCCACTTTAAGGAGGGAAGTAAACACAGGCATTAGTTTAATATCCCAATTATATATAAAAGTCCCACCACATATATAAATAAGGACCCAGGCAAAGTTCAATACGACATCGAGCATTTAAGAGTATTTGAGAATTTAAAGGTACAAGTAGATGAATAAGTCCAATACAACAAACAAAACAGATGTAAGCCGATAGAGCACGGCAATTACACGTGAAGTGAGCCGGCAAGCCAGACCAAGGCGAAACAAAGTCTCTACGAACCGTTCTGATCTAGGAAATGTATTTAAAACAATAACGTGAGATAATAAATCTCGATGAGTGGTATACTATAAGGAAAATAACATTTTTATTTTCAAAGATTTCTCTCAAAATCCTCTGCTCACTCTTTTTAAAGCACCTCAAGCGTAGAAACATTTCACAAAACCTAACTTACCCCAAGACCAACATGTAAACTATGCTCAACAATTCTACGACACAATATTAAGAACACTATAATCCGAATTGTACACAACATAAGGTCACCACGTAATAAAATAACCATGAAAGCACCATAACTATGGGCATTAAAATAGTATACCATGTTCGTAAACTGCATCAGCCGCACCATACCATGTGTATCCATCATAAAACCGCTTCAGAAGCCCGACCTCACGACACCGTGGCAATCCACCGAACCCGCTATACCCGCCATCACGCGCAAGAACTACTGAACCTCTAGGTAGACCCGGCCATCACGTGGCAACTAACAAACCTCCACCCTACCATCACGCGCGGCAACTAATAAACCTCTAGGTGACCCTACCATCACAGGCAACCAATAAACTTAGGTAGACCCTACCACGTGGCACCACAAACCTCGGCAAGCCCTACCATCACATGGCAACTAATAAACCTCCGTAAACTCGCCATCACGTGCACCTAATAAACCTCCGGCAAACATGGCCACCACGCGGGCACCTAATAAACCTCCCAGCAACCTGTCCATCACGTGTCATCTAATAAACCTCCGGTAAACCCACCCATCACGCAGCAACTAATAAACCTCCAGTAAACCCCACATCACGTGGCAACTAATATAACTGCTCCTTTAATTGTTATGTACTTTCCCACAATCAGAGCGAGCCATTCCACAAAATCTAAGATCCCCTTTAAAACAATATTTTTCAAGGTGGTATATAACCTCAATTCAATGACTAAAATATCCCAACACCACGCACTCATCCACGAACTCAATAAACCTTCAAATAGTTAAAATGTAGACAAACTCACATTTAAATGATAACTTTGCTTAATACTTAAACTAAAATCATATATGCATGAACCAAATCATCCGATCAAAACAAAGATATATGTAAAATATTAAATCATAATAGATATATCAACATAATACCCCAAATCATTTAAAAACATATTAACCACTCACGCACTACGCACGTCATTGCTCCCCCACAAAGTTCGTTTCCACTACAGTGAGTGCCTGTGATAAATGAAATACCACCAGCTCCAATAATTGAACCAACGACATTGGGATGCCCCGAAGGCCTTAGTATAATTTTTAGAACTATGAAACCCGCTAAATTTGACCCCGACAGGCCTAATTACACAGTGTGCCCTATAAACCCGATACTCAAAATTGGGGCTTTTCGCCCGGGAGCTAATTTCTCGAAATTGAACCGCCCAATAATTCATAACAACATCCACTTCACTAACTACCCCCAATTTTGCCTAACTTGACCAACTCGGGTAATTAATTTCACCAAACTTCTGTGAATTACCCGAAATGACCCAAAAATGGAAACTAACCAAACGATGTCCAAAATTCACAAAACCACATCAATGGAAAGCCCAAGAGACCGTAAACTCATCAGCACTCATTACTCTTGGTCCAACAAATTACCGTGGGTGGACGGAAACTCGATCCAACAAATTTTTACCAACTTTGTTTTGCCTGATCTTCAACCTAGTGAGAATTCTGCAAAAGCACCACTGGTCGAGTTCAGGGGGTCCAAAATGGTGGGAGAGAGGTATGGGGTGGCCCGGGCGGCCGAAAATGGCCGAAAAAAAGCTGGAATTCCTTCTCGATGACCTTACGGCGGCCGCCGCCGCCGCTCACAATTCGATCCCGAGCGCCCAACGCGCCGTCGAAAATCCATCTGCGGACTGTCTGATGTCCCCTCCTCCCCGGCCCGTGTACCGTGTTGCGTGGCCACTGGTGTGCTCTGTCCAAACCCCAGCGCCGCAAATACAACTGCCCAACTGTGTTCACGATTGAGAGCCTAGGGTTTTCAGCTCAAGAGGGTGTTTCTGGGGCTAGGGTTTCATTTGGCATCCAAAGTTGCAGTTTATAGGGCCCAGGTCGCTTTCGTGTAAAAAAAAAACCTGCATAAATTTGGACACCGGTAAAGTGCCATTGCTTTGAACTTCTCGTAGTCAGAACTTTATCCCAGAACTGACGCCAGACGCTCCGCCCGTCATGAACTCAGACGACGAGCCTACTTAAATGGCCCCCAGTTAACCAAAACTATCCTCGTGTCAACTTAAATCTACATACTATGGTTAGTCAACTTTGGTCAAATGTGTTAAAACTTGTATTATTTGGTACTGTCACATTTTCCCTCAAGGCACTGCATTTTATTAGCAATGGATTATGTTTCTAAGTAGGTGAGGCATTCAACGAGAACTAATGACCATAAGGTTGTTTGAAATTGAAAAGAACATATTTTTTCTCGCTTGAATGCCTCAGTAAATCATTAGTGATGGTGGGCTCCATTTTTGTAATCGACCGTTTGAAAATTAGTTGAAAAAGTATGGAGTCACCCACAAATTTTCCATGGCTTACCACCCATAGACCTATGGTCAAGTCGAATTAGCCAATAGGGAGATCAAACACATTTTGGAAAAAACTGTTACCTCAAATCGCAAGGATTGGTCGCTTCGACTAATCGACGCTGGGGCCTACCGCATCGTCAAGACTAGGCCTCGTATGTCTCCCTATAGGCTAGTTTGGCGCAAGGCATGTCATCTCCCTAAGTGGAAATGGAGCACAAAGCATATCAAAGCCATTAAAACTCTAATTTTGATTTGCAGGCGTGCAAACAGAGATCAGCCGCAAATGAACGAGCTTGATGAATTTGAGGCGTGAATCATATGAGAGCTCGCGATCTCCACAAAGAGAGGCCTAAGCTATTCCACATAACATTGTAAGGAAGCATGGAACTCACCAAAGGTATCACAGACGCTCTCTCGCCAGACATCTTTCCGTGTGAAGGGACTCGAACCTTTCATTGTCAAGGTAGTTCACACCTATGGCGCAGCACAGAATGGTAACTGGAAAATAAGTGAAAATCTTTAAAGTCAATGGTCGGCCGCTAAAGCCATTTATGGAGAACTTCGACCGCTGTGAGAGAAGATAAACGTAGATCCGCTCTACCGTGATGTTTCGCGCTGCACCCATGTCCTACCCATTCAGAAGATGCTTTTTTCTTTTTCCTTTTCGCTCTTATCTTTACGCTTTATTCATTTAGTCTGTATTTTTGTTTTTAATAAAGGAGAGTCCAACCCTTATGTCACCAGTATTTTTGGCCCTCTCTTATCGTTTATGGGGTGTATCATCGCGCATCATAATGCCTATTTCTCGCAGGTGTGTGGGCATACACTAGTTCGGAAACATTTAAGTGCATGCTATTTGGTTTAATTCAGTGTTCTTAGGGGGTTAAGTGCATGCAATTTTTTTCGATTTATGGCTCTTTTGAGTATAGTGATTGACCTGTGATGTATGCAGCCGCATGACCTTATGTATGCACTCCATATAATTTCACTGCACATTCACAATAACAGACATGCACAAATTTTTTTTTTTCATATTTGGGACCATATTGACCCAAATTCTTTTCTATTCTCCCGAGTCAATCTTGATTGGTATCACTCTCATTCATAAACTAAACAAGTCATTGATTTCTTGCCCTAAGCTCATTTTTGCTTGCTATTGCTTCATCTTGTGCATTGTTTTAGCATTCCTTGTTAGCTACATGCATCTTATTCTTTGAGAAACATCCATACGTAGTTGAAAGATGATTTTAGGCCATATTTTCTCTGTTAAACTTCTAAATCATACCGAGTCAACCCTTTGCACCCTTCTTGAGCCTTGAGTTGCCAGTTCTATTTGAACCTTAGGATTCTTGATCATGTGGAGTACGGATGACTCCAAGGTAAGCGTGAAGGTGCCGAGAGAGCGAGCATACAAATCAAAGAAACACAAGCCTAGCTTTGGAAGGGGTGTGAAGCAGTGAAAGAAGCGAGCACACAAAGGAAATCCAAATGTAGAGAATTGTGAAATTTTTTGTAAAGTGGTACCCCCAGATCAATTAAAATCGTATTGGTACTAAGGTCGAAAAAAAGTGGCAAAGAAATTGGCACCGATACCACACTTACCGGTACCCACCAACCATGAAAAACCCAAGAAGACACTTTGGTACCCCAGATCCCTTTGAGAGTATCCCCCCCCAACTCCTATATAAGAGAAACCCTAACCTAACTTCTCCTCTCACTAAAGAAAACCCTAGGTCAAACGGGTTCCTCCAATGTCTTCATCACTCACCAGACATCCACGCGGCTTTGCGACACAACGCCTCGCGCGCGGCTGTAATCTGCGGCGGTGCGCCTTCGCCTTCTCGGAAGCAATATGAATGATTTTCACCGCGGTTAGTGTGAATTGTGTTGCGGCTTTGCCGCGTCAGCTCCCGCCGTTAGGCATCCGCTACTTCGCGACGGGAGGAAGGCTTTGAATGATCCAGTGCGGTGAGCCCAATATTGTTGGAGATGGGTTGTTGGGAAACTTTTGTGTGTGTATGGACTATTCTCACAATATTTTCCATTTTGGCCTTATCTATGGCAAGATCGAAGAACACTGGGAAAGGAAAGGCCACTAGATCTTCTATGGTGCAAGCCGTAAAAAAACGAAAGGCCGATACTTTGCAGAGTGTGAAAAAGCGAAAAGGAAAGTGAAGGTTCCCCACGAAAGTGAGGAAGAAAGCAGAGCTTAAGACGGCGAAATCGAGGCTATGTTTGCTTGAATCATCGAACTGAAGCGAAAGGTGGGTCTAGTCAGTTGAAAGGTGGGGGTTCCATTGTGAGCGGGGAATGAAAATTGAAACGTTTCTGTTTACTCACCCCATTCGTGTCATTATTCAGGATCATAATCTTTAATTTGTCGAGGAGGTGGTAAAAGGTTATCTACCGTCCATTATCAGGGAATTTTATTCTAACTTGAGAGAGAATTTGAATGTGGATTCCTTTTTGGAGACCACAATCTCAGGGAAGCAACTAATGGTCAGCCCTGACTTGATTGCTAGATCACTGCATTATGATCGCCCTGCCACACATGACAAGCCTTACCTACTCGTGGCTATTACGTAGTTCGATAGTCGACTGTCAAGAATACCATGTGCACCAACCAGGTACCCATGGGGGGTTTTGTGCGCAAGGAGTTCATCACGGGGAAATTAAAGCCTGAGTATGCATTGATGAATAAGGCCATTCACAATATGATCGGCCGGCGGAAAGGGAGAAGTTACCAAGGCAGAAAACTAGCTTCAGATGAGGTAAATGAATGGGAAAATTATTGACTATGCTTTGTAATATGGTGTATAATGAGGATTTTTTGAGGTCCCTAACGAGAACAGCACATCCCTTCCCGACCCTAGTTGGCAATTCCGTGGAAGCCGGCATGATAAGGGTTCTCGTAGAGAAAGAGCTCTTCTCCTACTAGTGGCCCATCACAAACAAGACAGAAGTGAAAAGTCGAGCCGCTTCCACAAGGCCTCGCCAAGACATCCCCTCCCGCTATTTCCGGCCTACCGTCGTCTCGACTCTTGGTCTGATGAGTACATCTCCCTTAAAGAGGATGGAGCGTAGAATCAAAGGATGGTTTAAATGCATTTTGGGGTAGCAGAAGCAATTAGATCACAGGCTCTCTAGGCTTGAGAGTCACATCCTACGAGGAGAGCCCGCTATTGTAGATGACCCTCCTCCAGATTTAGAAAGGGATTTTGACGAGCTGGATGACTGTGTAGATGAAGATGCATTCTCCTTAGCTGGAGAGGAGGAGGACGACGAGTAGCGGTATTTTGGGTTAGAATAGGGTGGTGTTGGCACGGCAGAGACTTCTACCTATGTCATGCCACCCATTTTATTTCTCTTGTAAACCTTATCAGGTAGCCCATGGTCATTACAAGCCTAAAAAGACCTTTTAAGCATTTAGGTACCCTTATTGACTTCTATGCATGTTAGTTTGCTTGGTTATGGTAAAATGCTTACAGCTCTAATGAAGTTCATTCCATTTGGTGATTTATCAAGTACTTTATTTCAGATATGTGATCCCTTATATGAGAATCTCGCTTTTGTGTCAACTTGCTATTTTGTCCATTACACTTGGGACTGTTAGTGCTCATATAAGTGTAGGTGGTTGCATACTCTGTAGGTTCTAGCACTATGTTCATAGTTGCTCTTTTGGGAATCTTGCAATGCTTGACTACTCTTGAGCGCACCTTGTTGAGCCTCATAGTCAGTAGGCGTTACTAGTTCAAATCTTTCTAGGGACTAGCAAGATGTAGGTCAGGTGGGGAAGCCGATACATAAAAGTGCGACATTTATATAGGGTTTTAAGCCCCTCAGCTCATGTTTTACTTTCCTTTTGTGTAGAATAGGTGCTTTTGACTTTTTCTACAGATTTTATGCATGTGTAGGTTGTTCGATGTCCCGTGCACATTGTCGTAGCGGCCTGGGTTCCGCAGAACAACCGTATCATCGCTTCGCCGATTCACCGCCGGTCGGCCGCCCCGAGTGCTACGCTGAAGAGGAGCAATTGCGGAGCAAAGTGGTACCTATACCACACTTATCGGTATCTGCACCATTACGCTGGGAGCAATGGTACCGTACCAAATATAGGCGGTACCGTACCTGCTGCTGTCGAGTACCAGCGTGCACTTTTGGTACCTGGGTGATCAATTAACCGGGTACGGGTACCAACATGCCATCTTCAAGTAGGATTTAAGTGAATTTCGTCTTGGTAAGGCACGCCGTCTTCGATCACCACTGAGATCACTAATGAGGATTGTATTTAAGCCCACTTTAAGGCAGAATTGAGAGAGTTCGGATTCTAGGGTTTTCGCTCTAACCTTTGGAGTGTTTTCATACTTAGGTTTTCATATATCAGAGTACTTAGTTTTCTTTTGATTCTAGGTTTTAAGAAATTGTAATCTTTCAGTTGATTTGATAACTTGGTATTCATTGGGAGAATGCGTTTTTTATATCTCAACCTTGCAATTGAAGTGTTGTTTCTCAAGTTACGTTACTATTAGTGTTCCAGCAATTATGAATTAATTCTTAGCTTCAATGGAGTTCTAAACCTCCGTGATAGGGTTCTAACGGTGGAAACTCACCCCCTTCAAGGTAACAACCCTCAATCCCTCTTTTGTGCTTCAATGGGATTTGTACGATATTAAACACTTGTGAAAATTCTTCTTAAACCTTAGTTTGGAATCTTCTTGACAACGTGTGAACAAGAAATTCTTAGTACACGTTGTGCTTGATCTCAAATGCAAACTAAGAGTCCAAACCAATCGTCTGAGCAAGTGTTTAGTATCGTTAAATTATTCTTTGTCTTACAAAAGCATTTAAAGTTATATTCCCCATCGAAGACCATTCATCAATGGCTCCTAGATGAGATTGTAAGTGAGAGGTGGGTTTTGACGAAGCTGGAGTGTGAGTAGAAAACCCCAAGGGATCGCTCTAGGAAACCAATTTTTATGGAAATGACTCCGTGGACTCCCATGCTTTATAATGCTTGACGACACTGGCCTACGCTGAATAATTTCAGCACATGAAATAGACGAAGCATTCAACAACTTTGTGTTTTGTAGGTTTTTAATGCAAAAGAGTAAATTCCAGTAAGAAAAGCACAAAATTGGCTAAGGTAGAATTGTCGTAGAAAAATTTAAGAATGTCGCGACATAATCTCAATAGAACCAGCAGAAGATTTGTCGTAACAAGCAATTTTATGTCGTAACAAAGAATGGAAGATGAACTCAAGCTAGAAGTGAGCTATGTTGCGACAATTCACAACTTTGTCACGACACAATATGTGAAAGATTGAATGATAAATGTTGCGACAAAGCAATGAATATTGCAACATAATGGTCATTAGAAGAAAAAACTTTGTCTCAACAATGATTGAAAGGTTGTTGAAAAAGAATGTCACGATATTATTTGCTTTGTCACGACAATGTTCAAGCTAATGTTAGTAGAGTTTTGTCTTAAACATTAAATTCATGTCGCGACATAAAAAGCTACAGAGTGAAAGTTTTTTGTCATGACAAAGGAAAGTTAGGTCACGACAGAAAATTGAAGAGCAATGAGACAAGTCAAGATAAGTTTGTCACAATAAAGATTTCAATGTTGCAACAAATAGTTCAGCTAGCGACATAGAGTTCAGACTCAGTAGTACAAGACAACAAGACTATGTCGTGACATAGAAAATGTTTGTCGCGACAACAACAACAGGCAACTGTGAGAAATTCTGTCGCTATAAAAGAAAATATTGTCACGATAAAGGTTGAGAAGGACCACATAAGAGAATGTCCCAACACAGTATTGTATGTCACAACAAATTTGAAGAGCTGAAAGCAAAAATATTTGTCGTGACAACAGGAAACTGTGTCGCGACATAATATGAAGAGAAGATAACAAAAAAAATTGTTACACAGTATGAGCAAAAGAGTGTTTTATGTTGCGACATTTCAAAATTATGTCGCGACATAAAACAAAGTTGAAATGTGAGAAGCTTTGTCACGACAAAGAAAGTTTTTGTCGCGTCATTCTTTTAAGAGCAGCAAGAAATGATAAGCGGGTTGCAATAAAGTCTTAATTTCGTGACACAAGACACTCATGTCGCAACAATTACTAGACAACCTTAGCAAACTTTGTCGCGGCATTTTCAAGTTTTGTCGCCATAGAATCCAAGAAGAAAGCACGAAACCATGTCGCGATAGAAAATTGCAAGCCACGACAAAAGATGAGAACAAAGATAACAACTTTGTTGCGACATAATTTTCTATGTCGTAACAAAAGCAGCCTACTGGGCCAAATTTTTTGGAATCCACAATTTCAACCTTGAAGTGTGGCCCATCATTTGAAAATCTATAAATAGAAGTATTTAAGGCATTGTGCACAACTTCCGTAAAACTAGGAACTTCTGGGTAACAGGAATCTCCTTATATATTATTTTTTTCCTTTTATTTTTTTAATTTTTTTAATTTTCTTTTTCATCAATTTAGTCTTAGATTAGCCTTTTTTTAGAGGATAGAACAATGATCTAGTGCGAAGTTTCGAGCTGGGTTTATTATAAAATTTTAGTTTTCATTATTGTCTGATTTTAATGAAATTTGGAGAATTTTTGGAGTTCATTTATTTCAATTCACTTGCAATCTCAGTGAATTTTCCTGATCAATTAGTTACTATTAGTTGTAATCCAATTTTGAAAGACTAAGCTCCCTCTGGGAATGAATCGATGTTAATTATTATTTTCTACATAACTTGAAAGAACGTCATAGTTCAAAATCTTGAATTTATTTGATTGGTGTTGTTCTTGAGATTACTTGTTTAGAATATTAGTATTGTGTACCCAGAAAAGGACTGTATCTTGCTTTGATTTTTAGGAGGCCCTCTGAGTGACATAGAGATGGAGAATCCTGGAGTATGGAGCAGTTACTTGGAGGTATGTTAGACTAATATTATTGAACTAATGAACTTGGAATGACTACTTCGATAAATCACTGTTTTACTCATAGTGTGAGGATTAGTTGGATGATATATCAATTTAGTTGATAAGAGGTTTCTTCTCTTCCTGATGAAAGGATCTTGATCCCGTGTTAGCAGAGATCTAATTAAGAAGATAGAGAATTTAATCAAATTAGATGGATGAGATACCAATTAAATTGGGAAAGGCTTGCATTACTCTGTCTATAGGGGTAAGAATTTTTCAGTCCTAAGTTTCGAGTATGAAGTACTGAGAAGGAAAAATACCTAGATCTTAGAAAGAGGATTATATTCTACAAGTAACTGATTAGACTCATGTGTCTAAAAGGAACATGAAAAATCATTAGCTTAAATGTACAGTGTGTGGAGAAACTAAACTATACTACCTCAGATTCTCGACAAGTCTGTTATTCTAAACCGATGGCTGAACCATGTTATAAAATGATGCAGAAATAGATAATTATACATTTAGCAGATAGAAAGAATGCAATCTATTATAGAAGAAGATGTACCAGAGAGACCTCAGAGGCAAATGACTATGGAGGATTTTTGGAAGCCAACTATTCAATTTTTAGCTAAAGCCACCTTTGATTACAATGGTACAACAACATCAATACACTAGGCATCCTAGTGAAGATCCCAATGAGCATATGGGAAGATTTCTACGGATTGAAAACACGGTGAAGTTGAATGGGGTTAGACCTGAAGTGATCAAGTTGCAACTCTTCCCTTTTTCATTGAGAAATGTGGCAGCTACTTGGTTTGAATCACTGCCATATGGATAAGTGAATAATTAGGAAGAACTAGTGGAGGCTTACATGAACATATTCTTCCCTCATGCCCTCACTTCAGAAAGGAGAGGGGAAATTATAGTGTTTAAACAAGGAGAGGATGAAAGTCTCTACATTGCATGGGAAAGATTCAAGAGATTGCTGAAGAGATGCCTAAAGCATGGCATTGATCTCACTACACAGATAGACATCCTTTATCATTCTATGAACTATACTTCAAAGGGCATAATTGATGCAGCATGCTATGGAGCATTTAAAAGAAATAGCACAGAAGAGGCTAGACAATTGATTGAAGATCTTGCCAAATGCAACTATAGAGCTCCATCTGAGACTTCAGGGAGCAGCAATAGGCTACAAGGGGGAGTGATAGAGCTGAATAGAATGACTGTCATAGAAGCAAAACTAGATGCATTGATGAGCAAAATGGGAAACCAAGAAAGAAGAATGACTCCAAAGACACGGTTGGGAACAAGAGCAAATGAGCGTAAAGTAGTGACGAAGAAGACCAGCCTATGAGGAATCCTACTGCTTTGGAGGAGGCAATACCTCTCAATGCTAATAGAAGCTACCACTTTAAGCCAAACCTCAACTTGCCTACACACTACACACCAACCTTGAGAAACCATGAGAATTTCTCAAATGGACCTACAACATAACAAGGACAGAGACTAATGCAAAATTATCAGCAGCAGCACGGTCAACATGGTTTCCATGACAAAGAACAACAACAGCCAGCAAGATAACTGGCACGTAGAAGGTCCTAGTCTTTTAAAGATCAGATGATAAGCTTCATGGGTGAAAAAACAAAAGGCTGTTGATATACATTAGCAGAAGTTTGTTGAGCTAGCAGCATTCTTCTAGGCAAACACAATTGTGTTTCAGGCCAACACAAATGCTTCTATGAAAAATCTGGAGACACAAGTAGGGTAGCTAGCCCTAGCAATGCAAAATCAGTCCAAGGATGCCTTTCCCAGCGATACAAAGAAGAATCCTAAGGATTGCATGGTGGTGACTCTGAGAAGTGGAAGAGAGACAGAAAGCAGAAAAGAAAAAGAGAAGAAAATTGAGGAAGAGAATTATATATAAATTGGAGGAGAATTGAAGTAGTATAATTCAGGAAGAAGAGAGAACAACAAAAATGCAGCAAGCTGAAGAGGGATATCTAAGGAAGAAGGAAGAGGTTCAAGCTTACAAGCCTCAAGTCCCATTCCCTGTGAGGTCGCAAAGGCTAGCTCAAGAGCACTCTTCTAGATTTCAATATGTTCAAGACAGAGAGGCTAATATCCCTTTTTCAAAGGCATTGACTCAAATGTCTCATCATGCTAAATTTATGAAGGATATATTGGAGTAGGTGCAATTGTCAAGGAGTAAAGGGAGCCTAATAAAGAACATGCGCATAGCTATTTAGAGGTCTTTACTAGTGAAAATGCAAGATCCAGGTAGCTTCACTATTCTTTGCATAATAGGGAATTCTGAAATGGGAAAAGCACTATGTGATTCTAGAGCCAGCATCAACTTGATGCCCTTATTTGTAGTCAAAAGACTAAGTTTAGGGGAGCTTACTCCCACGGCTATGACCCTACAAATGGCAGACATAACCTTAGCTAAACTTGAGGGCATTCTTGAGGATGTGCTTATCAAAGTGGGAAGTTCATTTTTCTATTGGACTTTGTGGTTATTAATATTGAAGAAGACAAACAAGTCCCATTGCCGCTAGGAAAGTCTTTCCTTGCTACAAGATCAGCTTTGATAGATGTGAAGAGCGAGAGCTACTTAAGGGTCGAGATGAGGCATTACACTTCTAATCTCAACTGGCGCTTGAAGACCGTAATTTGATATTGATTGTAAGATTGTGGAAACAAAAGTTCCCATCAGTTATGAATTGATAAATGATTGTAAGATTTAGAATTCAATGAATGAAAATCAAATGAATTTCCAGTATCTTGATGTTCTTGATGTTGAATTTCTAAACTCCAAAAAAGAGGCAGTACTTAGTATTGATGAAAACAGTACAAAAAAATGAAGCAATGAGGATAAGGCAGAAGAAACAAAAACAAGTTCATAAGGGTTAAACTTGAAGGAATTGCCTAGTCATTTGAAGTATGCTTTCTTAGAATCAGAAACCTGCAAAACATCCAAGCAAATGGCTAAGGAAATATGTCACGACAATATTTATTTTGTCGCAACACAAAGGACTAATTATAGAAGAGGAGCTATGTCGCGACAAAAGATAGCGTGTCGCGACAGAACATGGGAAGAATGTAACAAGTCAATTGAGACAAAGAGAGATAATGTTGCGATAAGGTTTGTCAGTTGGATGTCAACATCAAGAAGAACCTATCGCGACATAAAAACTCCTATCGCGACACTAAAAACAGGAAGAAAGTAGAAATTCTGTCATGACAAGGTATCTTATGTCGCGACAAGAAATTAAAGAGTGATACATGAAGAATATTGCGACAGAATCTTCTCCTGTCGCGACACTGATTATTGCAACTTGGAAAAGCCTGTTGAAACACTGTATTAAGAAGTTCTATCGTGATAAGGTAATGAATGTTGCGAAACTAAAAGACAAGGTTTTTGGTCCTGACAGAGAAACAAAGTCAATTACAAGTGATGCCTACTTAAGAACCGAATTCGTTGCAACAAAAGAGTTCATAATGTTACGACATACTCGCTTTTAAAGAGAAGTTTTGATGTCGCGATAGTATATAAAGGTTGCAAATGACGTAAATAAGCTGAACGCAGATAAACAAGGTCGCGACAGACTTTTCCATATCGCGACAAAGATTCCAACACAAGGAAGAGAAGTCTTATCGTGACATAACAGAACTAGGTTGCGACACAAAGATGAGCTTAAGGCAAAAAGTCTTGTCACGACATAAAAACTTGGTCGCGATAGAAAACATCTACTACACCAATAGACTATGTCGCAACATCAAAATAAAGTTACAACAAGAAATCAGGTTAAGTAGAGACAAGACTCTGTCGCGATAGACTTTCATGGTCACGACAAGAATGCTGACAATACATGAAACATTGTTGCAACAATAACCAACAGAAATACTGTCGCGACATAAAAACTGGATCGCGACACAAATTTGAAGAAGCTACACAAAAACAATGTCGCAACACAATTGTCAATGTTGCAACATAATCGGTTCAGCAACACATACGATCGTCGCGATATTATCGTGATGTAACGACACCTTATAGGACAAAGTGTTAAAGAGCCAAAGAAAGATCTGTCACGACAAAGGAAATTTTGTCGCGACAAAATATATATGTTGAAGAAACAAATATTGTCGCGACAGACTACTGAATGCTGTAACAGAGACCTGCAACAAAGAATTAAAACTCTGTCGTAACAACACTTTTAGGTCGTGACCAAGAATGAAATATGGGCCAGAATTTTAGGGATCCATAATGTAGCCTCGAATTTAGGGCCCAAACTTCTAGGGCTCTATAAATATAAACATTTGAGGAAAGCGAGGCAGTCAGTGGCGGAAAAACCAGAGCATCTAGTGAGTTGAAGACTCTTTTGTGTTATATTTTTCTTTTTATTTTATTTTATTTTTATTTTCTTTGTAGATTAGATTTAGCGTAGGATTTCAATTTGTCTACTGGACTTGAAACAGTGAATTTTTCAGAAGTTTTGAAGTTGAGCCAAAATTCGTTGGAAGATCAATTCGACATCGCTTGAATCTAATGAAGTCTATAAAGCTTAGATTCATTTCTTTCGCTTGATTACAAATAAGATTGGAAATTTCCCGATCAAGATTCAAGTTCACACGATTCGCCGAGAAATACAACTTCTCGTCGAAAGATCTCGATGTTAGTTACGTCTTTCCTACACAATTAGAAAGAGATTTCGGATTGAGAATTTTGAATTTATTCGAATGGTGTTGTTCATAAAGTGAATCGCTCTCAACATTAGTAACTTATACCCACTAGCGATCAAGGCTCGGCTCGATTTTAAGGCCCTCTCGAAAGGGACACAGAGTCGAGATTCCCGAGCAGGATGCATTACTTGGTGGGTATGCTGTACTATCAAGGAACTAATGAGATCCAAAATATTACTTGGAGCAATCATCAATTTACTCATGGTTTGAGAATTAGTTGAGGCAATTTATCCTCACCTGTAGATTTCTCCTTAGTTTCGAGGAATGATCTTAACTCGTGTTAGCTTAGATCTAATTAAGGAAAGAGAGAACCCTTTAAGATCTCAAGTGATGAGACATCATTCGCCTTGTAGAAATCAAATGGCCCCCACTGGGAAGCAAGAAACTGGGCAATACAAGAAATGGGCATGAAGTATTGGAAAAGGCATTCCATCTTATAAAGAAAATCTAATTACAAGTAATTGGTTAAACACATGTTTCAAAAATGAACATGAATCTCTAATAAGTGAAATGTATGGTTAAGGGAGAAATCCAAACTATACTACCTTGCCTCTTTGACAAATTCGGATTCCAATTCATGACAGAATAGAATTAAAATATGTTGCATGAATTGATAATTTACAAAGAAGTTGAATCCTGTAGCAGTTTACTTCCCAAAGAATAACTGATGAAGTCCATTTTTATGTCTAGGATTTTAAAATTTTCTTTTATTATAGATGTAGAAATTTAGATAGTAGAATTCTTAGTTAGAGTACTAACAATTTTATGAACTAGAAGTTCAAATAGTGTAGAACTTAAGTAGTCAGTAGTTGAACTTTTGAATTCCTCTCTTCAACTTCCGGGTGGAACGATATCCCACTTGTTAGTCCACTTTATTACTTGTACAACCCGCACCCTGCGTGATATGACCAAACTAAATTTTTAATAAAATCATTAACAAAGCCAATTTTATTATGAGCATACATGTTCTATTTTGGTCAACAAGTTTTTGGTGTCTTTACTGAGGATTAGATAATAGTCCTTTGGTAACAGTAGCAGAAATTTGATCTCTATACAAAAATTGGTCAACAAGTTTTTGTCGCCGTTACCGGGGATAGAAGGAATTTAAAAATCAACATTTTGATAAAAGAGAGATGCTAATTTGGACATTTTTCTTTGATTTACAAAAATTTCAGAAAAACAACAAAAACAGTTTTCACAGCAATGGCTGAATAAGCCGTTGATATTTTTGGAAGCCTAAGCAGATATATAATTTTTGATATCACTGACTCCATTTGATCTCAGTGTATTTCTACTTTAAGGAAGAATTTAAATGTACAGAAGCACTTAAGGCATCTACTACCAGACACCGAATTGAGAGAACCCCAGACCCAAGAAGAATCACTGCTGCGTAACTTAAATATGGCAAATCAAAGAGAAGGATTGCAAGCTATTCCAGAAGAAGAAGAAGAATTGTAGAGAAATCAGAGGCCTAATACTATGGAGGACTTTTGGAGGCCTATTATCTAAGAGGAATAATTTGCAGTAAGACAACTTGCAATTGAAGCAAACAATTTTGAGCTGAAAAACCAAAGATTGATTACTATGGCACAAAGAATTAGTTCATGTGTCATCCTCTCAAGATCCCAATGAGCATATGGAAGATTCAGCGAGGACGGGCCAACATACTGCTTTTCAAATAAAGTATCGTATAATAAAGCTACAACTCTTCCCATTTTCATTGAGAGATGTGGCAACAACATGGTTTGATTAATTGCTAGTAGGATCAGTGAACACTTGGGAAGAATTGGTGGAAGCTTACATGAGTAGATTTTTTCCTCCAACTCTCACTATTGAGAGAAAAGGAGAAATAATTGTCTTTAAGCAAGAGGAAGATGAGAGCCTCTACACTGCATAGGAGAGATTCAAAAGATTGCTGAAAAGATGTCCTATGCATGGAATAGATCTGACAACTCATATGGATATTTTCTATCATGCTATGAATTACGCTCCATAGTATAATTGATGCATCTTGCTGTAGGGCTTTTAAAAGAAGAAATGCAGCTGGTATTATAACCGACAAGACCTTGTCAAATGTAACTACAAGGCTCCATCCTAAGCTTCAAAAAGGAGCAGCAAAGAGTTGGAAAAGAAATGGTCTTATTAGGATTGATAGAATGACAGCCATAGAAGCAAAGCTTGATGCAGTGATGAACAAATTAGGGAACAGTGAAAGAATAATGCACACTACACATGAAGTGGGAGCAGTAGAAGAAAGAAGTAGAAGAAGTGCTGAGGAACTAGTTGTAGAAGAGCCTTACCAAGTTGAGGAGACAAAGTATATGAATGAGCAAAGAAGTTATGTAATGACCCGTACCAAATAATACAAGTTTGTAACACGTTTGACCAAGTTTGACTAAGTTTGACCAGGTTTGACCAACACTTAGTATGTGGACCAAAGTTGACTTTTTCAAGGATGAATGATTTTGGGTTGACTAAGATACCATTTCGTAGGCCTCGTCGATACGAGTTCACAGACAGGTTGAACGTCAAAATCCGACTTAAGGATAAGAAGTTATGGCTCTGATAAGTTCAAACAGCCAGATTTTATCGCTTTCAAGTCACCGATTTTTACCCGAAACAACCCTAGGCTCTATATAAGCCTAGTTTTGGGTGCCAAGTGAGGATCCAACCCCAAAACCAGAGAGAAAATCCCAAAAACCCGAAAACCCCGAACTGGGTCGTTTTGACCCATTTTTAGGCCAATCGGGTTTCGGTACTCGGTGGGAGCCGACCCACCACCACTACCGTACACGCACCGCATTGTGGAGGAGGGAGGACGTCGAGACGCAGCTTCCGGTAAAATTTCCACTAACCGCAACGGACGCGTTTCCCGGGATCGGGCTCCAAGAAGGCTGGGCGGCGCACAAGAAACTCTGGTCAGTTTGATTTTGTGTTTTTCGGCCATCTCAGGCCGACCCACACCTCCTTTCCACCATTTTTAGACCCTTTGAACTCATTTCCGTGGTCCCTTTTTGCATATTCCTCACCGTTTGAAAGATACAACAAAATAAAGTCAATGACTACGGATCGAAGCTCCGCCACCATTAAACCTTTGGACCAAGGTGAGGTCACCGGAGGTGTTCCCGGTTCCTGGCTTTCCATTGATATGTGGTTTGTAAATTGGACGCCGTTTGGTTAGTTTTCCATTTTAGGTTGTTTCAATTACCAAGAAGTTTGGACTAAAAAATAGAGCACCACCGCAATGTTTCAAGAAAATCGTTTCGACAAGAAATCGATGTTTTTGGCGAATTATTGGAAAGTTCAATTTGAGAAAATAGCTCCGAAAGTGAAAAGCCCCACTTCGGGTACCGCCTATAGGCACATCAGGTAATTGACCCGTCTGAGTCCAATTTGATGGTTTCATAGTTTTAAAAGTTATTCTAAGGTCTTCTGCAAGATCCCAACGTCATTTTATTCGCTATCGGTTCCTGCCGTGGGTGCGATTTATACTACGCACTCACGCCAGCTCTATACTCCATCTCAGCAGTGGTTACAGGATCGAGCCGCCTATAGTCCGTGTGAGTGGGTTTATATGTTTTAAATGCTTGGGGTATTATATATAATTGTGGTATTATATATATATATATATATATATATATATATATATATATATATATATATATATATATATATATATAACTTATTTGATCTAATGCTGATTTTATGTAAATATAATTACCTGGGTTTTTTTTTTATATAAACAAGTTATCATTTCATGGATTTTGTCAACATTTTAAATATTTGGAAGTTTTACTGTGTTCATGGATGAATTTGTGGTATTTAAACATTTTGGTACATGGGTTGAGGTTTTTAAACCACTTTGAAAATTTATTGTTTTAAGAAAGAGATTTTGAGATTTTTGTGAGATGATTATGGTACAGTATCGTTTGGGAAAGTATATGTGAGTAAAAATATGGTTACATATTATTTCCATGGTCGTGAGGTCGGGTTATCGACAGGTGGTTTGCTACGATGTCGTGAGGTTGGTTCCATCCAACAGGTTATATATTACTCCACTACCAGGTGCCCGCTTACCGACAGTGGTTTGCCACGATGTCGTGAGGTTGGTTCCATCCAACAAGTTATATATATTATTTACCTGGCCGAGGTTCGCTTATCGACAGTGGTTTGCCACGATGTCGTGAGGTGGTGTCCTACCATTATGATGGGTATATGGTACTAAGATATCATGATTTCCGAAAGTAGGTATAACATTTGCAATATTTATGGTTATTGTATTTTCATGATTATTTTTACGACATGATGGTTATATACATATTTTATGCGCAATTTTTCATGTTGTGAATAAATCCAGGTTATAGTTTTCTTTAATAATAAATTCTATTAAATTTTTAGCATGAAATTATACGTTGACTTGGGCATAAGTTTCTGGTTTTGTGAAATGATTCTAAACGGGGAACCTTACAAAGAGTGCACGTGAGGTCTTTAGAGAAGAAATTTTCGAAAATAAAAACATTATTTTCCTTATAAATTATGCCACTCACAGAGATTTATTATCTCACGTTTATTGTTTTAAATCAGTTCTAGGTCCCAAGTGGGCTCAGGCCTACCTCGCGCCGCATTCAACACCATTTTTCCGGGACAGCCGCAAGACTTACCCCATCTATGTGTCTTTGTTTTGTTGACCTATTTATTTTCATTTTGTAACCCTAAATCTCAAATACCTTAGAATGCTCGATATTAAAGATTGGAACTCATATGAGTCCTTATTATGTATTAAGTAGGTTATGACCTACATTCGATAGGCCTGGCCGTGGATTTTTTCTATATAATCAAGGTATCAAGGGTATTGCATGTGTTTGGCCTTTTAGGTGGGGTCCCATCATTCCCTATGGTTTGTACAATGGGACTTCACTAGATGACCACCCAGTGAACTCGGGAGCTTCCTGGCCCGGTCCCGTCGCCTTGGTATCGCAGCCTCCAGTTTCTAAATCTTGGCCGTACATTGCTGTGCAACTCATCTAGTGTTTTGTATACCTTCCTAACCTTATCCTTGCAATTGATTCTGTTTCATTTGTTCTTGAGAACAGTTCTTCTTCCTAATGGCGCACAGAGGTAGACGTAGGGCCCAACATGCTTCAATGGAAAGTTCAGATGCACCTACTTATGAGGAAAATCTTGTCGAGCTCCTGGCTCGATCACTCGAGAGGAGTGGGTTTACTGGTGTTATTGTTGATCAGCTCGTATACTTGGAGCAGTGGGTTTTGATGGCTCCACCGATCCTATGGTAGCTTTATCCCGGGCTAGATGACACAAAGAAGATTTCTGGACGAAGGTATGCAAAGGTCCCGGATGAAGATAAAGTCAGATAGCCGGGTTTCTACCAGGGGTAGTGCGCGAAGTGGTGGGCGTATGAGAGACTAAGAGACGCCACACTCAAAGTACGCCAGCGATCGCCATTGACCGAAGCCATTTCACCTTTGTTGAGACTAAGAGGCTAGATTTGAGACGCCACCAAGTAGCATGACGCTTAAAGTACGAGCGTAGGTTCATAGAGCTATCGGATTTCTGTCCCAATTTGGTTGCGGATGAGGCCAGCAAGAAAAGGAGGTTTCTTGATGGATTGAAAGTGAGCTTGGAGCACCTCTGAGACTCTCAGTTCCGATCATCCCATCGACACGATGAGGGCGCCGCCTAAAGGTGGAGAGAGATAGACCCCGATATGCCGCATTGCCGCCGATCATACGACATGGATAATCGTATTCGGAGCCCCGCCGTGGATCATCTAAGAGGGTAGTTCACCTGATCTTCGAGCGCAAATGCATCCGCGATAGACGGTGCCGGGACAGTGAAGGTGCTCGCAGAGGCGGACATGCTAATCGGCGAGCAGTGGTAGTAGCCATTTTCAGAGATCTCGCAGCCGGTTCGCCCGCTCGCGGGCATTTGCGCAAGATTCATGGTGGACCATGCCAATGGATAAATGTATGCTTCGCATGCGCATTGTGACATTTCAAAGAGGGATCGCCCTATCAAGAATCCTAGGCTGCACTAGAGTCTCGATCGATACTCGCCCAAAGAGCTAGTGGGCATGGAGGATCGAATACACAGCAGGCGCACTCGGTGGTTCCTTTAGCATCGGGACAACAAATTCGCACCGCCAATGCCGCAGGTAGGGGGCGTGAGGACTCCACCACCCGCTGCAGGCGCAGTTTATGCTATGACTAGTCAGAGGCACAGCCACCCCGACGCAGGACAGTACATTATCTTTTTTTTTTTTTTTGCACGATGCACGTGGTACTATCAATCTGTGGGCTACACGCTCTTTTATTTCACATGGGTATGTTGCACGAGTCGAGATAACTCTAATTCCTTTGGGATGTGGTTTGGAGATTGCCACGCCCACAGGAGAGTCTCTATGGCCTAGTCAAATGCTTAAGGGTAGCTTATTTTCTATTGAGGGCCAAGTTATGGAAGCAGATTTGATATTAATAGATCTCAAGGGGTTGGATGTGATTCTTGGGATGGATTGATTTGCTTCAAACTATGCTTCAATGGGTTGTTTCCGCAAAAAGGTGATATTTAGACGACCGGGACTACCAGTAGTAGTCTTCTATGGAGAGCGGAGGCGAGCACCTTCAGGTTTGATTCTACCATTTCTGCTAGATGTTTACTTCAAAAAGTTTGTAAGGGGTATCTAGCTCATGTAGTTGACACTCGTAGTAGCGAAGTGAGATCAGAGGTTGTACCAATAGTGAGGGACCTTCTGGATGTGTTTCCTGACGATCTTCCGTGCCCGCCCCGTAACGAGAAATAGATTTTCCGATCGACAGTTCCGTACAGCCTCCCATTTCTCTACACCTTATAGGATAACACCGTCGTAGTTGAAAGAGTTGAAGACTCCGCCACAAGAGCTGCGGGCAGAGGACTCATTAGGCCCAGCTTTTTCACCTGTCTTAGGAGTGCTTCTAAGTACTCAGAAAGGTTAAGGATGATACTCGAGGTCAAGACTCAGTATTCTTAAAGCCTCTCCTCGAAGGGCGTGGTACGCCGGAAGCGAGGGGAAGCTAAGTCCGGCTACATTGGACCTTTTAGATTGTTGAGAGGATAGGTCCAAAGGGGCTTATAGATTAGACTTGCCAGGAGCTGTCGAGTCCAATGTTTCCACATCTCCATGCTATTTGAAGTATATCTCGTAATTTCACGTGGCCGGATAAGACTGTGAGATCGTTTCGAGGGCTGACTTATCCCATGAGGAACAAATTAAAGTGCATTCCGGGGTAGGAAGAGAAGGAGCTTCGCAACAAGACAATATCCTAAGGAAAGTCCTTTTCGAGAAACCACCTAGTCGAAGAGGCGACTTGGGAGCTGAGGGACCAAATGCGGAGCCGCACCTCATCTTCCATGACATAGGTACGAATTTCGTGGACGAAAATTTTCTTTAAGGGGGGTAGATTGTAATGACCCGTACCAAATAATACAAGTTTGTAACACGTTTGACCAAGTTTGACTAAATTTGACCAGATTTGACTAGGTTTGACCAACACTTAGTATGTGGACCGTTGACTTTTCAAGGATGAATAATTTTGGGTTGACTAAGACACTATTTCAGAGGCCTCTTGGCCGACACGAACGAGTTCGGGCTGCACGTTGAACGCCAAAATCGACTTACTGATAAGAAGCAGGACCCCGGTGTCTAAACAACAGATTTTATCAATTTTCAAGTCAACCCGGATTTTAATTCAAAACAACCCTAGGCTCTATGCTTCCAGTTTCAGGTGCCATGAGGATCTAACCCCAAACCCGAGAGAAAATCCCAAAACCCGAAAACCCCGAACCGGGTCGCTGACCCATTTGCCACCTAAGCCCGCACTGGAGCCATTCCGGCCACCACTACCGTGACACGCCAGCCAGAGGAGGAGGACGCCGAGACGAGTTTCCAGAATTTTCCCTGGCTACCACGGACGCGCTCGATCTCGGCCTGGCGATAGCGACAGCAGCCGCAACTGGTCGTTTGACGTGTTTTTTCGTGGCTTTCTGGGGGCCGACCACACCTTCTTTCCCCCCACCATTGACCTCCAACCAATTTTCGTCCCTTTCATTCCTCAACACGCTGAAAGATACGATAAAAACAAAGTTACCTAATTATTGATCGAGTTTTCCTAGCCATCGCAGAACCTTTGACCAAGGTGAGGGTAATCGATATGTTTCTAGTCTCGGTCATTGATATGTGGTTTGTAAATTTTGACGCCGTTGATTAGTTTTCTCCATTTTTGTATTGTTTCGGTAATTATCGTAGTTCGACTAAATAGAGTACCAATTGGTCAAGTTTGGCAAAATTGAAGTTGGATTAGTGAAATTGGATGTTTTTATGAATTATTGGATGGTTCAATTTCGAGAAATTAGCTCCCGGGTGAAAAGCCCCAATTTTGGGTACTGGGCCTATAGGGCACACTGTGTAATTGGACCTGTCGGAGTCCAATTTGGATGGTTTCATAGTTCTAAAAGTTATTCTAAGGCCTTCGGAGGGCATCCCAACGTTGCTTGCCCGCTATCGGCCTCAAGCTGCTGCATTTATATTACAAGATCACGCCCCTCACGAGACGATCTTTGTCAGAGAGCAGGACTGGAAATGGCTTCATGGGCCTCAAGTGAGCTGCTTATATGCTTTAAATGCTTTTTGGGTATTATTAAGATATATAATTGTGGCTAATTATATATATATATATATATATATATATATATATATATTATATATATATATATATATATATATATATATATATATAACTTATTTGATCGAACGATTGATTTTGCGTAAATATAATTATCGGTTTTTTTTTTTATATAAACAAGTTATCATTTCATGTGGATTTTGTCAACATTTTAAATATTTGGAAGTTTTACTGTGTTCATGGATGAATTTCAGGGTATTTAAACACGGTTACGGTCGAGGTTTTTTAAACCACTTTGAAAATTTATTGTTTTAAGAAAGAGATTTTGAGATTTTTGTGAGATGATTATGGTACAGTATCGTTTGGGAAAGTATATGTGAGTAAAAATACGGTTACATATTATTTTCTACGGTCGTGAGGTCGGGTTACCGACAGGTGGTTTGCCACGATGTCGTGAGGTTGGTTCCATCCAACAGGTTATATATTATTTCCACGACCGTGAGGTTCAAGCTTACTGACAGTGGTTTGCCACGATGTCGTGAGGTGGGTGTCCTACCTGCTTATGATGGTATATGGTACTATGATATTGTTGATTTCTGAGTAGGGTATAACATTTGCAATATTTATGGTTATTGTATTTTAATGATTATTTTTACGACATGATGGTTATATATATATTTTATGCGCAAATTTTTATGTTGTGAATAAATCCAGGTTATAGTTTTCTTAATAATAAATCTTGCAACTTTAGCATGAAATTCATATCATGACTCATGTCAGGTTTTCAGAATGATTCCCAAATCCAGGAACCTTACAAGAGTGGACGTGGAGGTCTGAGAAGAAATTTCAAAAATAAAAACATTATTTTCCTTATAATTATGCCACTACGTAGATTTATTATTCACGCTATTGTTTTAAATCGTTCTAGGTCCTGGCAACGTAGGCCTACCTAGCGATTCAACACCGCCGCTGACAAACAGCATTTCACCCCATCTATCCGTTTTTGTTTTGTCGACCTATTTATTTTCATTTTGGTAACCCACCAAGTAAAATACTATTAGAATGCTCGTTATTGGTATTGAACCTATATGAGTCCTTATTATGTATGTCAGGGTTATGACCTACATTTGGATGTGTCTGCCAGGATTTTTCTATATAATTTGTGTATCAGGGTATTGTACGTGAGCTATTTCTTTTCTTAGGTGGGGTTCCATCAGGTATTCCCTATATTTCAGACACAATGATTCCTCACCATGACCAATCTCGGGAATCCTGTGAGTTTCCTGCCCGGGTCTGTCAGTTATCACTTCGCTTCAACTCCCAACTTTCACAACACACTATACACCAAGATCAGAACCATGAAAACTTTTCATATGATGGAGAAGAATCGCGATGCGCTTCCTGACCGATGCACTATCGCCAGTTTATGCTTAGCCTAGGTTCTAAGAACAACAACAGTAGAGGGACACAGAGGAGAGCATCAGGCCGGTGCACCACTAAATCCTTTGAAGATCAAATGCTTCATTTCATGTCAAAAAACAAAAGGATTTTGAATTTGCATGAAAAGAGATTTTCTAACCTTGAAATTTTCCAAGCAAACACAATTGTGTTTCAAACAAATACCAATGCCACAATGAGAAACTTGGAGACTCAAGTAGGACAGTTGACCTTATCCTTGCAAAGCCAATCCAGAATGCATTTCCTAAGAGGCACGAGATTAATCCAAAAGATCTCACACCAACTACATTGAGAGGCAATGATGAATTGCAAGGAAGCAAGAAGGTGTAGGACAAAGCATGCTTGGAAACTTGTTTAATGAAGAACAACTCAGACTAGAGGAGAAAATGAAGAGAATTACTAGAACTGATTACACTCTGCAACCTGTGTCTAGCTAAGGACATTAAACTGAGCAGCTTCTTGGGAGGCAACCCAAGTAGGAATTTTTAATTTTAAGTTTTAAATAGTTTTATTGATTCAAAGAGAGTTTTATGTATTCCGATGTTTTAGTTTAATCAAGCAAGAGTTTTATGTTAGTGTTGTTGATTTTCAGGACAATGAAGCAAAAATTCAAGAAGATCCTTATTAAGAAGCACACTGTTTCAAAAAGAAAATATGTAGAAAATGACCACAAGGGGGAGTAATTCTAATTCCGTAAACCTGTATTTAATCAAAATTCATATCTTAAGTTTGGGGGAATGTTAGCATGTTTGAATAAAAATATATTCTGAAAATCAGGGAAAGACATATTTAATTAAGAAATGAGATGAGTGTTCATACTTGAATTGAAGAATTTTGATAGTTTGAATAAGTGTTCATACTTATGTTCAATTCAGTAAGAGTGGATGTAGGTTGTTTTGAATGTTTTATGAGAGAAGAAAGAAAAAGAAGAAAATTCAGAAAACTTCGATTAATGTCACAACATACTTTTTCTATGTCGTGACTGATGAGTCTAAAAACTCATTTGATTTTTAATCCATTTTTCTGAGAATATTACAAGATACTTGTTGATTCATATGCGTGAACTTGATGACTAATAAATTCCACTTAGTAAAAATACAAAGATAAGCAAAATCCCAAAGAAAAATTAAAGAATTCACTGAGAATTATAAAGGAGGTCGCAACTTAAAAATGGAAGTCGCGACAAGGAGATCGTTTGTTCATTTATTTCAGTCACAACATTACTTCAAGACCAAGCACGAGGTTGCGACTAAGAAAGCGTATACATACGAAAGAAATTATTTAAGGCAGAAACTGAGGTCACGACGCCAATCTGAGGTCGCGACTTTGATCTGTTGATGAAGCCACAAAGGAAGTTGCTGTAGAGATTTGAGGTTGCAACTATAAGAGAGATGGAGAATCAGAAATGAAGTCGCAACCTAATATTGAGGTCGGCAGAACTAAGTTTCAGCCAAGCCAAGTCCTAGCTGGGGAAATCAAGTCGCAACCACTTTCATATTCGCTGATTCGCATGAGTCGCGATCAATCATCGAGGTCGCGATCAATCACCGAGGTCGACCATCACACACACCGCATCACGCATCTAAGTCGCAATTATGTATAAAGCAACTAAGACAACTCCGCAACCAGAAGGAAAAATATGAGGTCATGACGCATATTGAGTCAATGACCGATTTAGCAAGGTTATCAAAAGTGGGCCATGACAAATTACTGAATCGCGAACCTAAATTCCAACATATCAAGGTAAAGACTGAAAAGAGGTTTAAATTTAAAAATAAAGTCACGACCGAGGTGAAGCAAAAGAGAAACAGAATGGTCGCGCAAACTAAAACAGGCTGCGACGCGGCAAAGATAAAGAAGGAATTGAAATCGTGACTGCACTGCAAAGAGAAGGGAGCTGATAACGAGGTCATGACGTGACTAATACCCACATCAAATCTTGGCAATTAAATCGAGCCAAAGAGGCTGCGACCACTAATCAACGGCCGCAAAGTAAACTCCTGGTCGCAATCGAATCGAACAGATAAGTGGAACTGCGGTCACATCAACCGAGGTCGTGACATGGAGACAGACCAGCTTCTTTCCGGGAATTTCACCGATCTGCATTCGCCCATTTTCTTTTGACAGATATAAATAGACAGTGTGAGAATAGTAAAGTAACCTCTAACTTTTTCACTCTCGACACTGACAACTGGGAGAGAAGAAGGGTTCATTGTATAGTTTAGAGTAGATTTTATTTTCTTTCTTTATTTTCTTTTCTCTATTTTCCTTTCTTTTCTGGATCTGAATCGTCGAACTGTACAAAACGATTAAACTGGATTTTTATTTCAATATTTTATTCTTAAAATTATCGATCAAAATTGTGAAATCTAGATTTTATTTGAATTCATTTCTTTCTCGCTTTAATACATTACAAGTAGGTACTGATCGATTCTCCATTGTTAATTGTATAAAGAATAGAACCTGAGCTCACTGGATTAGATTTGCCGTTAGTTACAGTCTTTTCTGCAAAATCTGGAGAGAATTATTTGGATTGTGATTTATTTACCTAGTGTTGTTTTTTAATCTATAAGTTCCCAATGGTAGTACCGAATACCAGTTTAAGGAGTGTATCTTGCTCTGATTTCCAGGATGCCCTCTCACATGAATACAGAGTTTGAGATTCCAAGAGAGAGCATTCGTTTATGAGTATGTTAGACTACCATTGATTTAACTAATTTCAGCTCGAAAGTTCATTTCGATAAATCCCCATTCGCTCATAATTGAAGTTGGAGGAGTATTTAACAATATAAATAATTCAGAGAGTTCACCTCAATTCAAAGGGAAGCTCCTAACCTCGTGTTAGCTGAGATCTAATCATGAAAGAAAGAACCACAGATCCGGCGATGAGCCAACATTAATTAAATGCAGAATTTTTTGCAAAATCCCGAGAAGAAGAGCAAAGATCCGCAGCCATTAAGAAATGGGTGAAGTATTTAGAGAAAGAAAAATACCCAAATCTTGCAAGAAGATCGAAATACAAGTAGCCGGTCTGGATTCGACTTTAGAGAAGCAAGGGCTTCTAAATCCAATGAATATGGAGAATCCAACTCAAGGATATTTAGGCAAATCTTGACAAATCCAGATTCATACATAAAAATGTGAGCAATGTACTTTCTTGAACTGACCTGTTTTCATTGTAATTTTTGATAGTTTCGTTTCTCATGTGAACAAGATTCATTCCAGCATTTTGTTCTTTACAGCCTTTATCATTTCACAGTTATTTCATTTATATTTTTAGTTCATAGTCTAGGATCTTATTTTTCTAGATAAAACTTTCAATTACGCTCTGAAGTCCAAATATATATAACTCAAGATAGGTGGAAGGATTTCACCTGTCACATCTCGTAGATAATTCGACTCATATCTGTATTTACTACTTACACTTATGTAATTTGCAATGTCATAGACTAGACCCATTTTTAAAATCCCAACAAGAAATATTTATTTAATCAAGCAGTTTATCCATAGGTGACACGGTCGTAAGAGAATGTGTACCTTTGTAACTATATGTAAATTTGAGGGGTTTTTAGTCTATATAGAAAAAGGGAAACAAGTTTTATGTCGCAAATTTAGTCTTTTTGTAACTATCCAAAAAGACACACTGGAATTAGGAAGCAAATTTAAAGGGAAGTTTATGTCGCAACACAAATCTCCACTGTCGTGACCTAAATTTAAAAGAACACCAAAGGAAATGTTGCAACATATTTTTCTGTGTCGTGACACACCAAATGGTCTGCTCCTCTAAAAAAAATTTAACATTGTGTAGCTAACAACGAAAAAAGTTGGCTGACATTAAATGTAAGGCAAGATCAACTATTTGGTTTATAATAAAATTAAAAAATTGAAGAGCCAATTTTCATAAACTTTCAACCTTCTCAACTTCTTACTCAAATTTCCACCATCTCATTCTCTAAAACCCTAGAGCTCTGAAGTCCTGACCCTACCATGTCTGATTCTACCACCCTGATTCCAAACCTCAATGAAATCATGGAAGAGTACACTGAGCTAGAAAATCAAATAGAACAAGGTTCGCTACAGCAATAAAAGTTGAGGACAAGGAAAATGGAAATGAAAAGCAACAAACATAAGTGCAGGGAGAAGAACTCATAAAAGAAAGGAGCCGACATAATGTGTGAGCAAAGAATTTGATGTGAAAGAAAGAGCAAAGAACTTTCAAAAGCAATAAATTTAATGAAGGAAGTCCAAAGACAGAGGCTTCATCACGAAAGGGTTCAAACAAGCGGTCTCTCCTTTCACGAAATGCTGGAAAAAAGAGGATGGTAGTCACTGGGTGAACACAAAGAACTTGGTTATGCTTCTTTGGTGAAAGAATTATTTACGAATATGGTGAAAAAAGAAGGAAAAATAGTATATGTTAGAGGACATTGAGTAGAGTTCAACAGAGAAGAGATAAACAGATTGTTCAATCGGAGGGTTCAAAAGGATTGTTCTAAGTTCAAGAAACAACTCAAGAAACTAGAACACCAAAACAGAGATCTTCATCACGGGTTGGAAAAGAAAAATGGAAAGGGACAAGGAAAACCCCTTTTAAATCCATTGTCAGAGGAGACCTGACTGAAGAAGCCAAGGTATGGTTCTACTTTATCACTTTTGTCCTTATGCCTTCTAAGCATCTAAGCACTGAGAAGGAGATATAACTTCCTCACGCATTGCTTATGTTACAAAGATAAATGTGGGAAAATTATTTAAAAGCTCCATCTCTGGTTACTCGAAGCAATGCAGGGAATGGGATTCCACACCCACCACAATAACCCGACTCGATCCAAAGGAGTCACGGAATGGGGGACTCGAGGAAACCTTCACCCCGAGTCCCCCAGTGACCTTAACATAACCAAAGGACCAAAGAACGGAGGGAAGGGCAAGGAAAAGAAACAGAAGTAGAAAAGGTTTAGCTACAATCAGCCAACAGTAAGCTAAACTCCCAGCGCGAACAGTTTCTGGGAGGAGTCAGCCACCTGAATTCACCCCAAGAGTCGACAAACCCCAACAGAACAAGCCGAAAGTTCCGGGGTAGAATCGCAATCATACGTAATTGATAGAATTGGTTGTGTCTTGGCGCGGCAGAAATGAAGTGAAATAGATAATCATTAAAGACACAACTGCCTCGTGGATGAATATTTCAATGCGTAGCCTGGCAAAGGACCAGAATTTAGAGGATGCGTCAAGAAAAGGGATGAAGAGGGAAGATAGAAATAGAAGTGGGACAATGTAATGGAGAACAGTCTTGAGAGATAGAGAAAATGCCTTGAAGGCAAGCATGGACTCAAGATATAACAACCGTGATGAATGGGGCCTAAGACATCAGAACAGAAGCCGCGAATGAGCGTGAGATAAAAAAACAATAGGACACTCTTGAAATCTCTAGCTATGAGGCAACGAGAACTTACGGAGAGCAATGCCAAGATCCTAGACTGGGCGATGAAGAAAGTGTCCAACAAGAAAGAAGATATTCTCACTACAAATCGACCTCGCATCAGAACCCTACACTATAGTCCCCGTGGTGTTGCTGCACTCCACCTATACCCTATAATAACCTGCATTCAATCGGGAGTGTTCTTCCTACACCATGTAATAGTAAACAAAAAAAATATGAAAATCATAGTACAATAGGAAAAGGAACTCACCCCAAGAGAGGAGGTGGAAGAATATCTATGATAGCTACCTAAGGAGAGGGCTCCATGTAATAAAACAACAAATGACCCTACTCTTCCATCTCCTTATCCTCTTGTATTCAAAGACATCCCTCTAAATAAAATAAAATGTACAAGAATTCTTGCACAAATTTTTATGTCTATTTGTGTTTTTGCTTGATTGGTGTTTTGATTTCATTATCTGCTTCATGATTACCAATTGCTTGGTTGAATAAAGAAGAAATCAACTACTGGATCAAATAGTTTATCTCATATGTTAAGCCTGGGTGAAAGACTGAGAACACCAGCTTTCTCGCTCTTGTGTTGTATTGTTGTGAGCTGAATGCATGATCAAAATGAACTTAACTTGATTAAAATAACACAACAGGGCTCCAAATCCAAAACAAACCATTGATAGATGCATTGTAGGCTAATCCCCAATTGGAAAAGAAAGCGTACTTAGCTGAACAGTCAATGATTCAGATTTATAAAAGATGTACCACAGGAAACACAAATAAGGCTTTTGAGAACTTTGTGTAAATAAAGAAGGCTCAGAAACTCAAAACAATGCATATGGTCAAAGCGGAGTCCTTTAACAAATTATGAAAATTAGTGGACATCTTCCTCGGGTTCATTCACAATAAATAGTCCAATGTCCTGATAACTTGTTAGATGGCAGTCAAGACGAATCCTAGGCAATGTACTATCACTATTAACCTGAAGTGATATAGGCCATCCTTGGAAGATTGCACCTTTCAAGCCTACCCTCATAATATGCACAAGCATACACTCTAGTTCCATAATTGAGCCAACTTGCCTAATTTCTTCATTGACCTAGCAATTAGAAACCTCAAACCCTTCCTTTATTCTAATCCTACAGTAAAGAACCTTTATTGCCTGTGTTTCGTGAAAAGAACCTCAAAATGCGTAAAGTACAAGAATGGGGAATGTTATTTTGAATTCTGAAGGGAAAAACAAGAGCCAATATTGATGAAAGAAAAGAACAAATTAAGGAAAAGAATGAATAAGAAGTCAAGGATTGTGAATGCCAAATTGGAATAAGTTTTATCCCTAGGGTCTTCCTCTTTGAACAATTAAGTTCATAGGGGTGTTTAACACCTAGTACCCTAATGCCAATCAAAAGGAGCCGTTTAACCCAAAGTTCTAAGAGTGGTAAAGCCTAAAAAGACAAACATCGCACCATTCTTTAAAAAATCTTTGACAAGTGAAAGAAAATAAAAAGCGGCTTCTATCTAAAGGACTGACTTATAAGAATGATAGTGGCAAATAAAATTACCAAGATGAGAGTATGTAATATGGACATCAAAGACTGTTTGGGAAAATTTCTTTTCCGACATCAAGAGAAGAAAGTGACGGCTGATGTAGACAATGATGCAAAAAAGTGAACATTGGAATCTGGGTAATTTTTAGCCTAAATTCTCCAATTATCCACCCAATAACCCAAGCCAAACTTTACAAGCCTAAAAAACTTAATTGATCTTAAAGGTTGTATTTGCCTACATTAGTGGAGACTAATATGAAAAACAAGCATATGGGACTTAAAATGATATACAATAACTGTGTCAGACTCCAGAAGATTAGTTAATTTAGCTAAGGAGAAAGGGAAAGAAGACCATCACACACTCACATATCAGGATGAATTGACTGAATTGTTTACATTTTAGAAATCATTAGTTTTGTTTTGTGATAGTAATTGAAATTTTTTCCTAAGTTTGAATTGAAAACTAAATTTGAAACCATGATGCAACTAACTAGTTTCAATTCAGGAGTCTGATTAAAAAAGGATTGCAGTAGAAAGCAGAAAAATGTCCCTAAAAATAAAGCTGGATTGTTTGAAGATAAACAAAATTTATTTTCTTTGCTTGGGGACAAGCAAAACTTTAAGTTTGGAGGAATTTGATGAGTCTTAAACTCATCTATTTTTAATCCATTTTTCTAGCTTATTTTTAGTATATTCAGATATGTTTTAATGCCAAATTATGGATTATTCACCAACTTTGTGTTTTGCAAGTTTTAATTCAAAAAGGAGAAAATTTCAACAATAAAGAAGAGAAAAATAGCAATTGCAACAGTCTATGTCGCAACAGAATTCTGTGTGTCGCGACAAAGGTCCAAGCAAATGGCTAAGAAAATTCATTACGATAATATTTCTTCGACGTGAAAAGGATCGAATATAGAAAATGAGCTATGTCGCGACAAAAGACAGCGTGTCGATAGTACATGGGAAGAATGTAACAAGTCAGCTAAGACAAAGAGAGATAATGTTGCGACAAGGTTTGTCATCTGGATGTCAACATCAGGAAAAAGCTTCCGCGACATAAAAACTCTTGTCACGACACTAAAAACAGGAAGATAGCATAAATTCTATTGCGACAAGGTATCTTATGTTGAGACAATAAATTAAAGAGCAATACAGGAAGAATACCTGCGATAGAATCTTCTCCTGTCACGACACTGGTTATTGCAACTTGGAAAAGCCTGTTGAGACACTGTCGCGACAAGGTAATGAATGTTTCGACACTAAAAGACAAGGTTTCTGGTCCTGACAGAGAAACAAAGTTGCGATAAGTAATGCTTACTTAGTGAACTGACCTGGTTGCAACAAAAGAGTTCAATGTTACAACATACTTCAAGCTGAAGAGAAGTTTTGATGTCCCGACAGGGATATTAATGTTGCAACACATAAATAAACTGAACACAGATAAACAAGGTCGCGATAGACTTTTCCATATCACGACAAAGATTCCAACACAAGGAAGAGAAGTCTTGTCGCGACATAAGAGAACTGGGTCACAACACAAAGATGAGTCAAGGGAAAAAAGTTCATTATGGATATAAAACTTGGTCACATTAAACCATCTACTACACCAATAGATCATGTCGCAACATCAAAATGAAGCCGTGAACAAGAAATCAAAGTTATGGAGATTAAGACTGTCATGATGCACTTTCTGGTCGTGACAAGAATGTTGACAATACAAGAAACATTGTCAGTAATAAGAATCAACAGAATACTATATCGCGGACATAAAACTCGGGTTATGACATTAATTTTGAAAGTCGCACAGAAACAATGTCGCAACATAATTGTCAATGTCGCAACATAATTGTTCCAGTAAACACACATGAGATTGTTGTAACATAGAATGGATAGAACGACAAACCTTACAGGACAAAGTGTTAAAGAGCCAAAGAAAGATCTGTCACGACAGAGGAAATTTTGTCGTGACAGAATAAATATGTTGAAGAAACAAATACTTTCGCGACAGACTACTACATGTTGCAACAGAGACCTGCAATAAAGAATTAAAACTCTGTCACAACAACACTTTCAAGTCGCGACCAAGAAATGCACCCAGCCGACTCGGGATCCAAGCAATGTAGCCTCGAATTTAGGGTCCAAACTTCTGGGGCTTTATAAATAGAAACATTTGAGGAAAGCGAGGCAGTCAGTCGGTGGAAAAACCAGAGCATCTGGGGAGTTGAGGACTCTTTTGCATTATATTTTTCTTTTTATTTTCTTTTATTTTTCTTTTCTTTGTAGATTAGATTTAGCATAGGATTTCAATTTTTTTACTGGACTTGAAACAATGAATTGTTCAGGTCGGGTTGAGCTAAATTGTTGAAGATCAATTCTCTCACAATGCTTAATCTAATGAAGCTCCAGATAAAAGCCGGATTCATTTATTTCTGGGGCTTATTACGCTGTGATTGAAATTTCGACGCCTTCGCTTATCAGATTCGCTGAGAAATCTAAATTCACAGATCTGATGTTAATTATGGTCTTTTCTGCATAATTAGAAAGAGAGTTATTGGATTAAGAATTTTGAATTTATTTGAATGGTGTTGTTCATGAAGTGAATTGTTCCCAACATTAGTAACTTATACCCAATTAAGGACTGTCAATCAAGCTTGATTTGTGAGGTCTCTCTGAAAGTACATTGCATAGGAGATTCTTGAGAGCATGGATGCATTTTACTGGTATGCCAGACTGCTATTAAAGAACTAAAGAGAGCTCTAAAAGATTACTTAGATAAATCATCAATTTAGCCGTGGGTTTGAATTAGCTGAGGGCACTTACAACTCACCTGAGATTTCTCCTCGTCTTGGAGGAATGATCTTGATCCCGTGTTAGGCTTAGATCTAATCAAGGAAAGAGAGAACTCTTTAAGATCTCAAGGATGAGACATCATCTATCTGTGTGAAATTCCTCAGAATGGCCTCATTTCGGGAAGCAAGAAATCTGCAATATAAGAAATGCGGCGAAGTATCGAAAAGCAAAATACCTGCATCTTATAAAGAAAATCTAATTACAAGTAATTGGTTAGACACATAGCTTAAATGAACATGAATCTCTAATCAGAAATGTATGGTTAAGTGGAGAAATCCAAACAATACTACTTGCCTTTTCGACAAATTCGACCTAATTCACGTAATAGAATTAAAATATGTCATGATGAATTGATAATTTCACAAAGAAGGAAATCCCGTTGTCTACTTCTAGCAATAACTGTTCAAATTCAAATAGGTCTAGGATTTTAAAATTTTCTTTATTATAGATGGGAAATTTAGATAGTGGAATTCTTAGTTAGGTTACTTAAAATTTTATGAACTGGAAGTTCAAATAGTGTATAACTTGTGTAGTCAAAGTAGCTTAAACTTTTAAATTCTCTTCAACTGTGGGAACGAGAACTAACTTATAAGTCTACTTTTATTACTTGTACGACTAGTGCACTTGGCAAAGATATGACCAAACTAAATTTTAATAAAATCATTGACAAAGCTGGCCGACATGGCATACATGTTCTATTTTGGTCAATAAGTTTTTTGTGCCTTTACTAGAGTTTAGATAATGGTCCTTTGGTAAGAGTAGCAGAAATTTAATCTCTATACAAAAATTGGTCAACACATAGCTTCTAAGGATCAGGAGAAGACTACATTTACATGTCCTTATGGCACCTTTTGTAACACCCCGAATTAGACCCTAGTAGTTTATGATATGTTTAGGGTATAATATAAGTAAAATTTGCATTTTTTGGAAATTGGAGTACTAAGGGTAAATTGGTAATTTTCTAATTAAGGACCCAAGAGACATACGATGAAAAGATTATATGCTAAGTTAGAATAATGATAAGTTGATTTTCAAAATAATATAAAGATAAAGGACCAAATGCAAAGGCTAAGGAATTAATCCAAAAGAGGATAAGGCCAAACATGGCCTTATGATAAGAGCAAAATATCTTATTTTGGGGATTATCCATTTTAGGGCTAAAGGAGAGCTAAGACACGATTTTGGGAGAGAAGCCATTCTAGGTTGCTTTTCTCCATTTATTCAAGGTTCTATTTGGCTCAAAGAAGTAGAGAAGAAATCAAGGTATGAAATTCATGTTTAGAACTCTCATATTTGTTAGTATGGAACCTATATTTATGGATTTTTTGGTTAGGAAACCCTCCTTACTCTCTCTCTTTGCGTATGTTTGGGTTAGAAGAACCTATCTCTGTTTAATGTGATTTTTTTTTTTTTTAGTTCAGTTTTATGGTTGGTTTTGGGTTTTGGTTGGAAATTTCGAGTGAAAAGAGGCAAACCTGCAGAAATCCCAGGTGAGTACCGGTACTCAAAGTTATTTTGGTCTAGAGGATATTGAGTACCGATACTGAAAGTCGAGTACCGGTTCTCAAAGTTGTTTTTGGTCCAGAGGATATTGAGTACCGGTACTCAAAGCTGTTTTTGGTCCAAAGGATGTTAAGTACCGGTACTCAAGTTAAGTAACGGTACTCAAAGTGGTTTAAGGTCCAGAGGATGTTAAGTACCTGTACTAAAAGTTGAGTACCGGTACTCAAAGCTGCTTAAGGTCCGAGTAACGGTCTTGCAACCCTGTTATGTTCTGTTCTTCAGTTAATTCCGAATGAAAGGGTCAGTACATGTATAAAAGTTATATGAAAATGCTTGCACTCTCGCCAAGGCGGTTAGCAAACATTGCTTTGCCCTTTATCTCGCTCATGTGATTAAGAATAAATAAATAAGCTCAAAAACACATATAATTGTATGCATGTTTAGGACTGGGATAGGTGAATGAATAGGGCACGTCCCATTCAAGGTGGCAACACTCTTGCATCGTAGCTACGGCATCAAGTATGCGCAGCACTGCCTCTATTTAGTGCTTCTAAGACTCTTCTTGGGCTAGTGCTACCACACTTTTGTTACGTGGGCAAGCACGTCTCTAATTAGTGCTACGACACCCGCTTAGTGCTACGACACCGCATGGGCGTACATGTATTGTGTTTCTCGCACCTTGTTCAATACGCGCCTACCTATTAAGGCCGCGTCCCTCATTCATTATTATTGGTCTATATAGGCAAACATTGATATGATAGGAATATGTATAATGAACAAAAAGAAAGCATAAGTAATCAGTTCGCTCTGTCTCAGAATGTACCACGTACCTTCCAGACAAGATCTTGTTCGAACTCCTACTTCGAGATATGAAAAGTATCTGAATAAAATGATGTGTGAAACATTTATATGAAAAATCTGTGATAAGAATTAGGTTATACGTAAACTCTAACATATGCATTATGCTATATGTATTCAGTAATTGTGGACCATTTGAAGTGGTCATATTTGTTATTTGTTTCCCACTAAGCTAAAAGCTTAGCACGGGTGTTTCATCAGTGTAGGTACTGAAGAGGACATCCGAGGTATTTCGCATTTGTCAAGGCCAACACAACAATAGGAGTCCACCTGATATGGGCTTTTTTATTTTGATAATAGTGGAATTGGTTTATATACAAGTAAATAGGACTCAGGAATATGAACATGACAGTTTAAACACCACTACAATGGTTGTATTACAAGTTTTATTTCATTATGAAATGGGCCCACCAATGCCAGAAAAGCAGGTTAAAGAGTCTCAGTTCCGTGTCGCGTTCTTTCTCTTCGCCCAAGCGGGGGTAGGGGCGTGACACATTTGCTTTTAGAAGGATGCCATTTGGATTATGTAATGCTCCTGCTACTTTTCAAAGGTGTATGATGTCTATGTTTTCAGACTTGGTGGAAGAGGCTATGGAAATCTTCATGGATGACTTTTTAGTATATGGATCCAGTTTTGAAAAATATTTAGAAAATATGGAAACAGTATTTCAGAGGTTCCAAGACAAAAATCTAGCTCTGAATTAGGAAAAATGTCATTTTATGGTAACAGAGGGTATTGTTTTATGGCACAAGATTTCTGCAGTTGGGTTAAAAGTAGACCAAGCAAAAGTTGCTATTATAAAGACTCTCCGGCAACCAACAATAGTTAAAGGGATAAGAAGTTTCCTAGGACATGCAGGATTCTACAGAAGATTTATAAGGGACTTCTCAAAAATTTCTAAAATCATTATGCATACTACTGGAAAAAGATGCGAAGTTTGATTTTGATGAATCATGCAAAGCTACATTTGAAGAAATTAAATCCAGATTGGTTACAACTCCCATCATGGTGACACCTGACTGGAACAAGGAGTTCGAAATAATGTGTGATGTTAGTGACTATATAATGGGAGCAGTATTGGGACAAAGAACTAAGAAGATATTCAGGGCCATATACTATGCCAGCAAAACCTTTAATGAGGCACAAGAGAATTACTCTACCACAGAAAAGTAGATGTTGGCAATAGTGTTTGCTTGTGAAAAATTCAGGTCTTACATATTGGGGTCCCATGTTATAATACACACTGATCATGATGCCATTAAATATCCGATGGCAAAGAGAGATGCCAAACCAAGACTAATCATATGGGTATTATTGCTGCAAGAGTTTGATTTAGAAATCAAAGACAAGAAGGGTAGTGACAATGTGATAGCTAATCACTTGTCCATATTGGAAAAGACTACTAAAGAGGAAAAGGAAATTGAAATAGCAGAGAACTTTCCTAATGAGATGTTGTTTTTGTTATCAGCCCAAGTACCCTGGTATGCTGACATTATGAATTACTTAGCTTATGGAATTATGCCACCTGAGTTCAGCCACCAGTAGAGAAGGAAATTGAGAACTGATAGCAGATTTTATATTTGGGATGACCCACTACTTTTCAAAAGAGGAGCATATAAAGTTATCAGGAGATGTGTATCAGAACAGAACAAGGTGAAATTTTTAATGAATGTCATGCATCACCATATGGAGGACACTTTACAGAAGATAGAACAACCCATAAAATTCTCCAATCAAGCTTTTATTGGCCTAATCTATTCAAAGACTGTTTTGGATGGGTAAAACATTGTGATAAATGTCAGAGAATGGGCAACATAAGTAGAAGAAATGAGACGCCCCTGCAAGGAATCTTGGTGGTGTAGATTTTTTATGTATGTGGGATAGACTTCATGGGACATTTCCCATCCTTATTTGGAAATTATACATTCTCCTAACTGTAGATTATGTGTCCAAATGGGTGGAAGCAATAGCTTATCCCATAAATGATGTCAACACAGTGGTTAGGTTTATTCAAAGCAATATTTTGAGTAAATTTAGAACACCCAGAACAATCATTAGTGATGAGGGAAGTCATTTTGCAAACAAGGTTTTTGCAAAACTCATGAGTAGATAGGAATCAGACATGTAATGGGATTAGCTTATCACCCTCAATCAAATGGGCAAGCAGAGATTTCCAACAGGGAGATAAATAAAATTCTGGGGAAAACAGTGAACATAAGCAGAAAAGATTGGTCTATAAAGCTAAATGATGCATTGTGGGCTTATAGAACTACTTAGAAAACTCCCATTGGAATGGCCCCATACAGAATTGTATTTGGAAAACCTTGTCATCTCCCTATGGAACTTGAATATAAAGCTATGAGGGCCATCAAGAAACTGAATTGTGATTTTCAAGCTGCCAAAGAAAAGAGATTACTCCAAATGAATAAACTAGAAGAGTTGAGGAATGAAACTTATGATAATGCCAGAATCTACAAAGATAAGATGAAGAAGTGGCATGATTAGAAGATTCTGAGGAGGGAATTCAAAGCAGGAGAACAAGTCCTATTATATAATTCCAAGCTCAAGCTATTTTCAGGAAAACTAAAGTCAAGATGGAGGGTCCTCAGACAAGAGGCAAAGAAGTATGACCCTTTGGAGGCAAGAATTTGAAAACCGATTCTGAGATGATTTTAAAGTAAATGGTCAGAGCAAAGACATTCTGAGGGAACATAAATGAAGATTAGTTCCAAATTTTGAAGAGAGAGGAGAATTTTTCTGAAAGGAATACATTTTGCAGCAAATGTATGGCTAAGGACATTAAACTGAGCAGCTTCTTGGGAGGCAACCCAAGCAAAATTTTAATTTTCATTATTAGCTTGCTTTTGTTAAATTTTGTGTGTTTGATATTTAATTTTAACTCTGTTTGAATTTTATTTTGTAAATTTTTTTAATTTTCAGGACAATGAAGTTGTATATAGAGATGGACGTTATTTGAATCATTCCTTCTCAGACTTATCAGGCAGAAAGTGCTACAAGGGGGAGTTTCTCTTTTTCCTTAACTGTTTTTAATGAGAATGCATAATTGAAGTTTGGGGGAATGTAAAAAAAATTTAGAGCAAGAAATTGGAAATAGCTTTGTTGTACTCATTCCTTGACTACCTTGATTATCATGTTGAATTATATTGACTGAAGAAATGAGATGTGTTATTCATACTTGAATTGAGATTCTTTGAAGTTAGATATGTTTTAACAAGTATGATTTTAGTGGGATGAATATATTGCATACAGTTTTGTGTGTGTAGGTTGAAAAATGTTAATTATTCAATTTTGAGGAAGCCATAAGATTTTCAAGACATACAATCTTATGTGGCGACATTGTTTCTTTATGTTGCGACATTGGTTCTCTTTGTCGTGACAAAGAGTGGATTAGCCTTTTTGAAGTCACAGGAAAGTATGTTGCGACATATTTCTTTATGTCGCGACATTATTTAAATTGAGATGAATGAATTAGGTCGCGACATCATCTTTGTCTCGACAAGGTTGGCTCTAAACTCTGATTTTGCAAGAAAGTGTATGTCGCGACATTATTGCTTTATGTCGTGACATAAGTACACTTAAACAACATATTGTTATATCGCGACATTTTTGCTCTGTTGCAACCAAAGATTGACCTAGCCTTTAATTGACTACAGAAAATATGTCGCGACATAGGATTAAAGAGGGAATAAACCCTAAGCTAGCATTTGTCGCGACATTTAAAGAAGGCACACAACAAAACAGTTGGCTCATAAATAGATCATTTTGAAATCTGAAAGGCCACCTTCCTTATAATCCATCAACCCACTCATCTTCCTTCACCAAATCTCTCTCATCTCCATTCAAAAACCCTAGATTCCCAAAACCATATTCCGACCATGTCTGAGCCGTTGCACCTTATTCCTAACCTGAATGAAATGATGGAAAAGTACGCAGAAGGCGAGGAATAAGCAATTCAGGAAACTCAGCCAAGAGTAGTGCAGGAGGAAGAGAGATCTAAAGCAAGAATAGAAATCGAACAATCGACTGAAGAAACTAGAAAGAGAAAAAGAGGAGTTGAAGAAGCTGAAGTTGAGCTAAGGGAGGAAAAAGTAAGCGATTTGGTTTCAGAGCATGCTTATCTCGCTTGGAGGGACAAGTTGCAACATAGGGACTTCATTGGCGAAATAGGCTTTAGCAGGTTAATCTCACTCTTCTAAGAAATAACTGAGAAGAGAGGATGACACCTCTTCTGTGACCACAAGGCTCCTGGATTTGTAGATGTGGTGAAGGAATTCTACTTGAACATGGTAAGGATGAAGGAAAAGATTGCATATGTTAGAGGTAAATGGATATTGTTCAACAGGGAGAAGATCGACCAAACTTTCAATATGAACGTGAGAAAGAATGGTTCGAAGTTCAAGAAACTAGTAAAAGAACCGATTTTAAGATTGTTGACGGTCGAATTTATGGGAAAGGGAAATGGAATACCACCAGGAAGAATCCCCATGAGTCCATTGCAAGAGGACCGTTGACTGAACAGGCCAAGGTCTGGTTTTATTTCATGTGCTTAGTAATTTTACCTTCTAAACATTTGAGTACAATCAGGGAGAAAGAAGCAGTGCTTTTGTATACCATCTTGAAAGGATACAAATTCAGTGTTGGGACAATAATAGAAAACTCAATTTGGAGTTATTACAGAGGCAGCTACAGGGGACTAATACCTCATCCAACACTAATCCTAAGGTTATGCATTTTAGGCAAGGTGGAAGGAGACTGGGAAGAAGAAAAGACATGTCCTAAGACTTCACCTTTGACATTGACATGAATAATTAAGGGGCCAAAGAAGAGGGGCAAGGAAAAAGAAGCAAAAGCTGAAAGAGAGGAAGAAGATAACATAGAAACCAACCAAATACAGTTTGAGAGCGAAGCTCAAGAGCATCAACAAAGGCAAAGAAGTTTGAGCCCCATTTTGACAGTATCCCCGGACTTAAGAAAAATCCATCAAGAGTCAATTGAGAGCTCGAGGCATCATAGAAACAATACAGAATTGATGGAGATGTTAAAAGCAATGAGACAAGAGATGCAAGAAAGGGACAAACAGCTGAAAGTCCAACTCCAATTGAGGGATACACACATGGATGTAAAGCTGAGAATAAGATATCAGAATTTGGAGGATGCCCCCAAACAGAGGGATGAAGAATGGAAGAATAAGTTGGAACATATAGAAAAAGAAGTAAGTGAAGAACTCAAGGCTAGGGAGAGAGCTTTCATTTCTTAACCAGCTAAAGAGGGACAGTGAGCTACTAAAGATCATGAAGGAGAGAGAGGATGCTATGGAGCAGAACATGCTATAAAAGGCGGATGCCTTCGGATACTTGTATAAAGAACATCATAAATAAATAAGGCTCCTCATAGAACAAAGGGGCAAGGAAATGGAAGCAACCCTAAACTATAGGGAGAAATTGTAGACGGAAAGCTTAGACATGATCAACAATAATTTGATCAAAATGTACTCTGCCCAGGGGGAATTTGAGGGAAGCCTAAATTCCATAGGGCAAAGACAAGATTATCTTATTAAGAAAATGGCTCTTTCCATGGAGTGGTCTGTATTCAACAAAGAAGAAGGTGTAGTGGTAATTACACCGACAAATTCTCGACTCTCTCATCCGTCGGTTATAAGTTGTGGAACCAAGTGAATCGAATAACCTGGTCCCAATAAAAACAATAGAAGAAAAAAATGAACACTGTTTTTCCTCCTTATTCCTCATGCTTTGTGATTGGATCTCCTGTACAATCAAACATAAATGAAAAATCCTTGGCAAGAATTTATGTCCATTCTCATATGGCATTTCTCTTGTGTCTATTTTCTTTTTCATTCCTTGATTTTAAATAAATAAAATTAATGAATTTTAGTGTTTAATTTTTGTTGGAATAATGCAGAAACTATTTATCAGGTTGATTTGCTGGAATAGTCAGAATTGCTCGTAGAATTTGGAATGATGATGTAAATTGATCGTTGTTAAAGTTAAATTTCTAAATTGAATGGTTCGATTTAAATGTTTAAGAATTGTAAAATAAAGATAGCAATATGTCCTCGTGAACCAAATACGATCTTCGATTGATTAAATCGGGGTAGGAGGAAGTGAATTGAAAAAGAGAAGTTGTTAAATTATCAAATGAATGTGTCAACTTCAAGAAATAAGGAAGATTTCAACAAATGTGATGAACAAATAAGACCTATAATTATGTTTTTAAACAATTTAGTTATTTAGAATCCTGATAAACATCACATACGGTCAAAAGTAACTCAAATAAACGTATATGATTAGACATCTTAAGGGATCCATCATAGTTTAATCTCCTCAAAGTCCTAGAACTTGTTAGATTATTAGTCAAGGCAAAATCCTAGGCAATACCACTAACAGGAAATGATATAGGCCATCCTTGGAAGTTTGAGCCTTTCAAAGCCTACCCTTATAAGATGCATGAGAATATATATTAGTTCCTCATTTGAGCCAATAGCTAATTTCATCATCAACCAACAAATGAAAAGCCTAGACCCTCCCTTAAATCTAATCCTATAGTAAAGAACCCTTATTTGCCTAGATTGCATGACAAATACATCAATGACAGAAGATGACAAGTTTAGGGGAATATTATTTCAAAGTGTGAAAAAGGATAAGAAAGGGTGAGAAAGGACAATCACTTGAGATGAGGAAAGATGAAAAGAATGAAGAAAAGAAGCTGAGAAAATAAAAGTATCAAGGTGGAATGAGTTTGGTCTTATAGCCTTCCTCCCTTGAACAATTAAATTCTTAGGGGTGTTTCACACCTAGTACCCTAATGCCAATGGGTATGGGAGTTACTAACCCAAAGTTCATTAAGGGCAGGCGTAAAGCTTAAAATACAAAAACATCGCACTATTTCATAAACCCATTAGAAGGAAAAGGAAAAGAATCTAAAGTCCGGCGATCAAGAAAAATGCAACATCAATAAAGAGTATGCAAAAAGATGCACCTAACCAAATGGGGATGTTTAAGAGTTGACATCAATGAAAAAAGTCAAGGATGCATAATGAAGGCAAGTTTTTTGAGTTGTAAGTGAAATCTGGGTAAAATTGAGCCTAAATTGTCCAATGATTCACCCATTCATCAACCACATTATGCTCAAAAGACTTTAATTGATCCTCGAATGTATATGCTTACATTAATGGAGATTAATATGACAAACAAGCATACAGACTTTAAAGAATAAAGGAGAAGCATGTTATTCTATATTATCCTAAGGTTAATTAATCCGCCAAGAAAGAAGAGAATGGATTTCATCAACATTGATAAATCGTGGTTGAATAATTACAACTGTTTACACCATAGAAATTATTTGGTTAATCAAGTGAACTTATTTTAAGTCTTCCTGGCTTCTGATTAGCAACTTGTTTAAAATAATTTTACAACTAACTTCATTTCTTCCCTCCCAAAATCGTATCCAAAAGAAAAGATATCCAGGCAAATGTAAAAATGTCCTTAAAAATAAAAAGCTAATTGCTTCGGTAACAAACAAAATTTTCTTTTCTTCGTTTTAAAACAAAGTAAAAAACCTTAAGTTTGAGGGAATTTATTTTGTGTCCTAAAGCTACCTGGCTTTCTTAATCCATTTTTCAAAGATATTTTTAGAAGTTTATGATTGATTTGAATGTCGAATTATGAAATATTCACTAACTTTGTTACAGGTTTTTAATGCAGTAAGAGTAAATTTCCAGTAAAAATCACAAAATTGGCTAAGGCATAATCGGTTTGCAATAAAATTTAAGAATGTTGCGATATCTCAATAGACCAAGAAAGCTCTATCGTGAACAAGCAATTTTTATGTCACAAAGAAACTTGAAGATGAACTGGGCTAGGAATAGCGAGCTATGTCGCTACAATTCACAACTTCACACGAACACAATATGAGAAAAGATATTAAACAGATAAAATGTCAGTGACAAAGAAACAGAATATTGCAACATAATGGTCATCAAGATTGAAACTTTGTTACATAAATGATTTTTGTGTCGCAACAATGATTGAAAAGTTGTTAAAGAAGAATGTCACGATATTATTTGCTTTGTCACGACAATGTTCAAGCTAATGTCAGTAGAGTTTTGTCTCAAACATTAAATTCATGTCACGAAGATAAAGTTACTGTAAGCTAGTGAAATATTTTTTGTTGTGACAAAGGTTGAATATTCGTGATTAAAATTAAAGAGTAGTGAGACGAGTCAAGACAAGTTTGTCGCGACAAATATTTCAATGTTGCAACAAAAGTTCAACTCGCGACATAGAGTTCAAACTCAGTAGTACAAGACAACAAGACTATGTCGTGACATAGAAAATGTCTATCACGACAACAACAACAACAGTAATCAGAAACTCTGCCGCGATTAAAGAAAATATCATTTTCAATAACAAGGTTTAGTAGAAGGAACACACAAGAGAATGCCGCCACAAGTGATGTATGTCGCAACAAAGCAGAGCTGAAAGCAAAATATTTTCACAGAACAAGAAAACTATGTCGTGGTATAAGATGAAATAAGAGAAAAGTGAAAATCACTGCGGATACGCGATGAGCAAAAGATGAGTTTTTATGTTGTGACATTTCCAAAATTCTCATTCATACTACATAAAACAAAGTTGAAATGTGAGAAGCTTTTTCACACAAAGAAAGCGAGGTAGTCAGAACATTCTTAAGAGCAAGAAGAAAATGACAAGTGGGCTGGGTAACAAAGTTTTAATGTCATGACACAAGACACTCATGTTGCGACATTTTCAAATTAGGTCACGACACAATCCAAGAAGAAAGCACGAAACCATGTCACGACAGAAAACTGCAAGCCACGACAAAAGCTGTGAACAAAGATAACAACTTTGTCGTGACATAGAAAATATGTAGCGACAAAAGCAGCCTACCAGGCCAGATTTTTGGGGATCCACAATTTCATCCTTGAAGTGCAGCCCATCATTTGAAAATCTATAAATAGAAGTATCTAGGGCATTGTGCTCAAATTCAAACCAGAACTTCGGCAGCAAGAATCTCCTTTGTATATTATTTTTATTTTTCTTTTCTTTTCACAATAATTTAGTCTTAGCTTAGTTTTTTTTTTAGAGGATAAAACAGTGATCTGATGTGAAGTTTCAAGCTGGGTTTATTGTAAAATTTTAGTTTTCATTACTGTCTAGTTTGAATGAAATTTGGAGAATTTATGGAGTTCATTTATTTCAGCTCGCTTTCAATCTAAGTGAATTTTCCTGATCAATTAGTCACTGTTAGTTGTAATCCACTTTTGAAAAACTGAGCTCCCTCTAGGAATGAATCGATGTTAATTATTATTTTCTACATAACTTGAAAGAACGTCATAGTTCAAAATCTTGAATTTATTTGATTGGTGTTGTTCTTGAGATTATCTGTTTAGAATATTAGTATCGTGTACCCACAAAATGACTATACCTTGCTCTAATTTCCAGTAGGCCCTCTGAGTGACACAGAGATGGAGAATCCTAAGAGTATGGAGCAATTACTTAGAGGTATGTTGGACTAATATTATTGAACTAACGAACTTGAAGGGATCACTGGAGAATCACTAGATTTACTCTATACAGGAGGATTTGATCGAGATGATATATCAATTTGGGCTTGATCGGGAGGTTTCTCCTGCTCTAATGAGCGATCTGATCCCATGTTAGCAGAGAAAGATTCAATCAAGAGATATAGAATTTTATCGACAATGAATAAGATACCAATTAAATCGAAAGGTCGTATTACTCCTCAGTTTCAGGGAAAGAATTTTTCACCCTAAGATTCTAAGAGTGAAGTAATGAATGTAGAAAATACCGCATTCGTGAAAGATGATGATATTCTACAAGTAACTGATTAGACTCATGTGTTTGAAAGGAACATGAAAATCTCATTAGCAAAATGTATAGTGTGTGGAGAAATCAAAACTATACTACCTTGCATCTTTGACAATTTTCATATTCTAAACCGATGGCTGAACCATGCTATAAAATAATGCAGAAATAGATAATTATACATTGATCTATCTCCCAGTGTCACTTACCCAGTGAACTTTTCAATCCAATTATTTCTAATTCTTCATATGTAGATATAGAATTTTAATTAGTTTTTTTTTTACAATTCCTTTAGTTTAAAACCAAATCAATTCAGACTTGGAGTTCAAATAGTAAGGATCTTGAGTAGATGGGGTAATTGATCTATAGATTTTTCATCAATCCTCGTGGAAACGATATCTAAACTTCAATCCACTTTATTACTTTAGACGACCATAATTTGCAAAGTGAATTAGACCAAAATACATTTTCAACAATACCTTCTCATACAAAGCAAACACATTATCTTCATCCTCAATAACAATGTGTCTATGTCACCCAACAAAGATCCATGTCCAGAATTTTGATACTATCAACAAGTCTGTTCAAACAACAATGTCAAGATCCAGTTAATTTTGTCTATGTTAAAATCTATCATCAGTTTGGAGCCGCTTTCCCGGTAAAGGCTAAATAGTCTTCATAGCGTTAAGCAATACTGTCGATTGAGCTCCACAAAGGGTTTTTAAATACCTTCCACAAAGTAATGTATACATCGTTCCTTCTTCACTTTCACGTCCGGACCGCCGTTCGAGGTGGTCTCGCTGGCTTTCCCGAGGTGGTCTTATCTTCATACCCGCAAGGTCGGTTGTCCGAGGTAGCCACTTGCCTTTCCCAAGGTGCCTGAGTCGCCATCCGCCCTTCTATCCCATCCGCCCTGCTGAAATGCTTGCAATCGAAGCAGGTCCCGATCACGGGTACTAACGGGCTTGGGCCTCGGCCCCACGAACGCTAACCCATGGCACATGTCCCAGACTTATCCTGCACCCAATGACAGCGTCACGCTGACCACATACTGGTCGCTGTGAGAGGAAGGAGGATCGAAGACTTTTACAATCTGTGAAATGTCACTTTCTGATCATCGCCCTGGCCTAGGCGATGGAAACCTCGGGTATATGTTCGACGACAAGCTTCGTTACCTTCCTCCCAAAGTATGCTCATCCTCTCTCTCCCTTTTTCTTTCTTCTAATGCACTTACATCTAACGACCTATTATTTAGATAAATATATAGCCCAATAGAGAAAAAAAATAGGGACTCGTCAACATATTTTCTCAAAAATCAAGGGGTGTTTAAATTTTTGCTAATTTTCCCATAAAGGAAACATGACACATTCAAAGTGGGGATGAACAGATTCAACTAAATTGACAATGGTAAGTTCCCATGAAGGGGATGTTTTGTTGAAAGGCAATTTGAAATTGAAGAAGGAAAACATTTCAAAGTTTAATCATCTCCCATTTATTTAAATTATTATTAAGAGAGAATTGAGAGTTAAATATAACTTACCAAATTAACCAAAATTGGAGGAGAAACATTTTTCAAATCAATAAGAAATTTTCAATTTAATTCAAGAACAATAAATAAAGATATTATGATAGAAAGTGCAAACTCGAATTTATAGTGGTTCAGCACACCCTTTCTTTATGTCTATTTCTCCTCAACCTTCAACCAGTGAGGGTTCCACTAGTGTCAAGCTCTAACCCAAGATTTTTCATTTTACATTTGGATTTTGGTTCCAATTGACACTTCACAAATCCTTCAAGCTATACACACTTGATGTCTTCTTTAATGCTCAATGAGACTCTCTCTCTCTCTCTCTAGCTCTTAAGATGGATCAAATACAAATCAAGCTTATAATGAATACAAAGGTGCACTCTAGAATATGCAAGTGAAATGAATGCACTAAGAATCTAGATTGAGAATTGATTAGCAAGAGAAATGGTGGTTGAAAGAATAAATGCAACAAGTCTCATGGTAATAAATTATCCCCAAAACTCTATTTATAGAGAGGGAACTTGATAGCAAATTAAGCTGCCAACCGGTTTACCGATTCGACCAACCGATCGACCATTTCATTAAATGCACTAGCCATTATGCATTTAATGCATTGCAAGTTATCATTTTATAGTTGTTGGACTTGACCAATTGCTCAACCGATCAATCGTTTACTCAATTGATCTATTGTTTGCTCTTTTGGTTCGATTGATGAGCTACTACATTTAACTAGTTAAGTCACAAAACTCAACCGGCTCCTAATCGATCAATCGTTTCACCAACCAATTCCAGAAAATAGTTTCTGAACCCAAACGACTGAGATACGCCTCTCAACTAGTTGGTAACCAATCGACTGATTCAACCGGTAAATCCTAATCGGTCAACCGGTTCAATGGATAGACCACAATCGGTCGATCGATTCAACTGGTGGACCACAACCAGTCGACTAGTTGAGGTAGCCTCAATCAGTTGACCTTAGAAATGCTCAAACTCTTGTATTTTTTATTTAAAACATTTCTAAACCTTAAGCGTTCCATTGAAGCACATTTTAGAATTATAAAACCTAAGGTTTTATGCTCAAACTCGAGTTTTCAATGGATATGCAATTTTAGATTTAAAAACCAAGTTGTAAGTGATGCATGATAAAATGATAAATTCTAAGTGCATCAATGCTATCACCTTACAAGGATTCTTAAGATTACAAAGTTTTCATATTATGCTTGAACTTGGAATCCTGGTTTTCTTTACTTCTTAAACTTGATTTTGATTCAAATCTTGGATGAATGATCTAGTATTGAGGTTTATAATCGCTTGTCATATGTCACTCATCTTAAGTAAATCATTAGTAACTAATTACCTTACTTTGTTATCATCAAAACCTCAATTACAGATACCCTTGAGCCAACAATAATGAATAAAGGAAAGTGAGATTTTTATTAATTTAAATTTTGGAAATGGATATGAGTATCTTATCTTAATTCAAGTGGCAAGCACACCACCTGGCAGCAAAATGTCCCACGAGAGTCACATTGACTATAAGTGTCTAACAACAAAAAATTAATATTTATGGAACAAAAAAAAACAATCAAGTAAAGATTTCCTAACCCCTTTGGCTACCATAAGAGACATCTAGTCTGCTATTCATAGCCACGAACCGAATTTTTTGTTATGATTTAAAAATTGATAAGCTAGAAGTATGTAGAAGAAGCCATGTCTCCTTTGTCGCTGTCAAATTTGGTTTGGTTCTGGAATGGTGCTCTCTCTCTCTCATGTTATCATTTTAAGCGTATCTACAAAAATGGCAAATGACAAACATATATTGGTTTTTGTGCTCTCGATATGTCTCACAAATCATCTAGGTATATATGTGCACAATTTGTTAATCCTTACTAGTTACTTTTTTTTTTTTTTTTTTTGCATGATTATAGCATATGCATTTGGACCAGTTGAGTGTCTATTATGTAATCTCATGCTTGCCATATTTTTGAATTTTCAAGAGGCACTAACTCCTTTCGAAGACATAGGAGTTAGTGGATGACCAATACTCTAATTTGAGTAGTTCAGATTCCATAAAACATGTGTACATTGTAACACTCCAAATTATATCCTAGTAGTTTTATGACATGTTTAAGGTATAATGGAAATCGAATTTGTGTTTTTCAGAAATCTAATAGTTAAGTGTGAAAAATGATATAGCCAAAATTATTAAAGAAGTAAGGAGGATAATGGAAAATGTCAAAAATAGGGACTTAAAAGACATAAAACAAGAAGATAATATGCCATTGGAGAATTTTGATAAGTTGAATTGCAAATAGAATGTAATTTGAGGAAGAAAGGGCTAAAAGTTTGAGCCAAATCCCTTAAGACAACAAATTGTCTTCTAAGGAAAGAAAGTCTTCATTTTGGGTTTAGGAGAGCTAGGGCATACGGTTTGGAGAAGAGCCAAATTTTGGGTTGATTTCTCTCCATTTGTTGGTTCTACTTATTCAAGCAAAGAGAAGGAAAGGAAAGCTACTTTGAAGGTGCCAAGAAATCAAGGTTAGGAAATTCTCCCACCTCCTTCCTTGTTATGTATGGGTTAGGAAACTATCCTGACTCCTTTGTTATGTGTGTGTTAGGAAATTCTCCCTCCTTCCTTGTTAGGTGTGTGTTAGGAAATTCTCCCATCTCCTTCCTTGTTATGTGTGTGTTAGGAAACTATTCTAACTCCTTCTTTGTTATGTGTGTGTTAGGAAAACCCTAACTCTTCGATAAATGTGTTTTTGGTTGGTTTGAGTTGGGTTTTGTGGTTTGTTTTGAATTTGTTTTGTTTTGGATTGGATGTATCCATTGAAATAGGGCAAAAATGCCTCATTTCTATTTCCACCGACACCCTTCTCGCCTAGGGTGAAGGAGTGTCGCCTAGGGCGGCTTTGCTTTCTGAAAGCAGCTTGCTCAGCGGTTACCGACGAATCCGCCTTCTCGCGTGTGCTTGCTTCGCTTTTCTCGCTTATTTTGCTTCTATTTTATAATGCCTAAATGAATGTTATAAATACTAGTATAAAAAGCTCTAAAACACATATAATTGTAGGTCTGCTTAAGACCGGATGTTGAATGAATAAACACATATGTTTAGTGTTTCGACACTCCTGTCTAATGCGACGATACTTCTATTTCACGGGATGCGCACGTCCCACGTCATTTCCCACGCCAAAGACTCTTGCATAGCGCTACGACACCTTATTTTGTGTTGTGTGCACGTCCCGTCAAGCTTCAACACTTCTCGCTCAAGCACTGCACCATACCTTCTGCACTCATTATGTTACGTCTCTCTCATTCATTATTACTGGTCTATGCAGACAAACATTTATATGAAAAGTACCTGAACAATGAAACATAATAAAACAAAGTAATTAGCTCTAATGCTAAGGCATAATTTAGTTCAGTACTATAGTGTACCTATGGGTAACTTCTGATATAAAACTTATGTTATGTACTACTACGGGAGATTGAACATTCTGATATGCAAATTATTTTAAATATATACTGTAATTGAGGACCACTAAAAGTGGTCATATCTGTTATTTGTTTTCCCACTAAGCTATAAGCTTAGCACGAGTGTTTCATCCGTGTAGGTACTGAAGAGGTCTTTAGAGACATCCCGCATTCACCGAAGCCAACACAACATTAGGATTCCTCCTGAGGTAAGTCCTTGAATTTATTTTGCCAATGGAAATGTAAACGACATTTTCGGAGATAATTCTGAATGGCGAAATATAAGTAGTCAGACCAAGCATGGCAAATAGGACAAGTTAAAACACCGCAAGTAGTTCGTTTATGTCTTCATGAATATATACTTGAAATGGGCCCACTAATGTCAAGTTAATAGTTCTCTGTTCTGTGTGACATCCCTTCACTTGATGTGGTCAAGGGAAGAGGTGTTACAGTTTAAGGTTTAGGGTATAATGGAAATGTAAATGTAATATTTTGAGATAGCGGAATTTGTGTAAATTTAAGTATTTGGTGACTCAAGTATGTATAAACAAGACAAGTTAAACACCGCTAAGGTGGTAGTTTTACAAGTTTATGTCTTCAAGAATATATACTTGAAATAGGCCCACCAATGTCAGGTGAATAGTTCTCTGTTCTGCGTGACGTCCCCTCACTTGACGAGATCAGGGGAAGGAGTGTTACATGCACTCCTTTGCTTTGCCTCTAGGTAATATTTTGTACGATTTATCATATAGCATTGAGGACTTAAACATTGACATCATTTTTGAACTGCAATACATTGCATCCTAAGCCTTGGAGCTTGTCTTAAAATATATTGAAATCTATCAATATGATTGAGTTACAGTAGCAATGCCTCCAATCTAGGCTTCTCTAAAACTTTTGAAAAAAAAAAAAGTGTTCGGTTAAAATGCAAAAGTGTCACACCCCTACCCCTGCCTGGGCAAAGATAGGGGCGCAGCACGGGACTGGGACTCTTTAACCTGCTTTTCGCACTTTAGTGGGCCCATTTCTTATATAAATCCATTAGGAAATAAAAATTCTAATACTACCACCATGGTGGTGTTTAAGTGACTTATACATAAACCTGAGTCCCATTTACTTGTACATAAACAAATCCACTATTACAAAAACTTTTACATATACATTACAAAATAGAAACAAAAACCTACATCATGTGGACTTCTATTATCATGGTCGTCTGGCCGATGCGGAATGCCAATGTATGTCCTCTTCTGTGACCTACACGTATTTAAACACCCGTGCTGCTTTCTCTAGCTGGGAAACATATATGACCACTAGAAATGGTCCACATTTACAAAATACATATATCATAAAGCATATGTCAAAGTTTACGTATATAGAATTCTATAACAACATTTTCATATACATAATTCTTGTAATGTAATCCTCACGATCTCCCATAGATTCGTAATGTATATCATATACGTGGAGTACCCGAGGGTACAATACGTAACGTAATAAACCGATTTCTTATGCTTACTTTATTCATATTACGTATTTTTATCATTTAATTTCATGTATCTTATTATTCGGATATACAACATATAAGTATTTGCATGCATAGACCTCTAATACCGAATGACAATATGGGTCAAAGAACTTGAAGGTACTAGAGATGATATCAGACTAGAACGTGCTTGCCCACGTAATGTACGAGCACTCAAGATGAAAGTGTCGAAGCACTTATTAGAATGTGCCTACCCACGTAAATGAAGTTTCGTAGCACTAGCACGAGTGCCGAAGCACTTATCAGAACGTCCCTACTAATGAGTATAAAACTCATCTATGTTTTGAGTTCATTTCACAGGCTATTTTGAGCATTTTATATCTATATTCATGTAAAACTCATAACATTTCCTCTAAACTTGGTTTTATAGGATTTTTGATGAAAAGCAAGTGATTTGGCAAGAAATGAGCGATATATATACAAAAGAAGAGTCAACCGGGTGTCTCACAACACGCCACCGGGAAGATGAATTTTTCTGTACCATATAGAACATCAAATGGTTCAAATTCCCCCATGGTTGTATTCTTCATTCAAAGGGATTTACAACGACACCTCATACGCCCAAATCTAAGTTCAAACGAATAAGTTATGTTATCAACAAGTTGGAGAAGAAAACAAGTCCCTTAGCATATTTTGTCGTGACAAAGCCAGTGACAAGGCTTTCTCGCGACAAAACCCAAATTTTTTCGCAATAGAGTTAGCAACAAACTCTGTTGTGACAAAACCAGATTTTGTTGCGACAGAGCCAATGACAAGGCTTTCTTGCGACAAAACCTATATTTTGTCGCAATAGAGTTAGTAATAAACTCTGTCGTGACAAAACCAAATTTTTTTCGCGACAAAGTTAGCAACAAACTCTGTCGTGACAAAATCTGACAAAACCAGATTTTGTCGCGACAGAGCCAGTGATAAGAGTTTCTTGCGACAAAACTCAGATTTTGTCACAACAGAGTTAGTAACAAACTCTATCACGACAAAACCATATTTTGTCGCAACAGAGCTTAAGACAAAACGCTTGGCCTTTTTTTTAAGCCTTGAAAACTGTTATTTTGGACTATTTTCAAGTTCATTTTACCCTACGATTATAAATACTCGTTTTTTAGGGAAAAGGGAAAGATCGGAGAACAACTCTCATGGGGTTTCTCTCTCTAAACTGCCCATTTTTTTAGTTTTGCTACAGATTTTGATTTTTAATAGATCTTAGAGTAGTTTTGCTCTAGTTGAAACAAAATGCGGATTTTTATCAGTCCTTCTCTCATGATTTTTTTCTTCATTTTTCTTACTTTTTGTTTTATTGGAGATCGATAATGGAACATTAAACACCTCTAGTGCTGCTTGAAAATACCCTAGAATTTTTTTTTAATTTTATTATATATTAAAATTTATAAATTTAGCCAACTTGGGTATTTTAAGGGTGTTAAATGAATGTTGATTAAATTATTATATGGCTAAAATCCAAATGCAAATATTAAATGTAAAATGAGAAATTAATTAGACAGGAAATAAACCCAAGTGAAAAGGGCAAAAATTGAAGTGTGAAATAAGGACCTAGAGGTCATAAGTTAGAAAGAATAAATGTCTAAGTGTGATTAATGAGAATTTAAATGCAAATAAAGACAAATAGTGGGCAAGTAGCAATTAGGATAGCAAACCCAAAAATGGATTTTTAAGAAGGCGAAAGCAAGGCCTTACGTGACATAGGATATATAAGACCAAAAATGGTCTTGGAAGCTCATTTGAGTAAAAAAACGGTTTGAGAGAGAGGAAAGGAGAGCTAGAGGGCACGCAAAGTGAGGAGGTTGTGATTCTTGTCCATTAAACGAGAGTTTAAGAATCGAGTTTAAGAAGAAAGCTTGGCATTGAAGATTGAAAGGGATTTTAGGTAAGGAAAAACTGACCTAACCCCTTTCTACTTGTGTTTAGGTTTAATAAAACCCCAAATGTGGTATAAAAGTGTTCTTTGATAGTTTTAGTTCAGTTTGAGATTGTTTTGCATTTTTTTGCTTTGTTTAGATTGGTTTGGATTGGTTTGAAAGAGTGTTTGTAAAAAGGGAAAATGTTGGGTTTTTAAAGGAAATTTTGTCAAAATTTTGTCAAGACCTCTGTTCTTGTTTTGGCTATAGATTAAGTGATAATCATCCAAATGAAGTGATTCCAATTAGTAAAGAACCATAATAGATGGTCTACAAATGTATAGAAGGGACCAGGAGCAAATTGTAGCTCTAAGGCTCCCAAATACGGGCTTAAAGGTGAGCTCGGGTAGCTCACGGGTTATGCTCTATTTTGGGTATTGTTATAGTGTTTTGGCCATAAGTTGAGTTTCACTCATCAAAATTAATTGATTCAAATTTATAGGTAAAATATACTTCTAGGGAAATAATTTACTTGAAGGAAGTGTGGGACCCCCTTTCGAAGCCCAGGCAGATTTGGCGGATCGAGAGGCAGGAGTCAGGGATGCCTTTGTTATCACTCGATCACTCAAAAATCATATCTTTGCGGAGCGATTTCAAATTGGGGCAAGCCCGCCCAAACCTTTACATTTAACAAAATACATTTTACAATGAAGGCATTCAAGCCTTTTCAAAATGATTTGCAAAAATAGACGTTCGAGTTCAAATTGTTTTACATAATATCAATATCGAAAACATGAAATGAATACACATGTCGGAGCATACTCCGAAATTTCCTTCTTTATGACTCGACACTTCTCGATCTTGGGTTCGCTTTCAATCACTATCTATCACTCGGTACCTGCGCATTGGTAAAACAATACGCTAAGAATTTTCATGCTTAGTGGTTCTATACAAATCCATCCTCGGTTTCAGTTTAAATCAAATCATGTAATTTAACAATTCAAAACTTTCAAATCTTTATGGATGATCAATGCAAATACAATACATATACTTGTTTTATATACAATCAGTTATGGTTCATTGACCATCCCAAAAATACACTTTCATATTTAATATTTCACAATCTCAAATCAATTCAATTATGCTCACAAATTCAATTCAGTTATGCAATTCAATTCAGTTATGTCAATCAATTCAGTTATGCCCTTAACGAATTTAACCTATGTCTTCGATATCTGAATGCTCGAGAGTCAGAAACGCGGTCAGATTGAAACTGAGGCCGGTATAAACGATTTTATAACATAGTACAGTCATTAGAATTTCTTATTGGTTATAAAAAAGTAATTAGTGAATACTACGTCACGGTCCCAGGATCTTGATGGGTGACACATCAATACAATCGTTAACGATCTTGCTATTTATTTATTGGTATACGATCTATCCTTATCTGAACTAAACGGTTAACATTCTATTAAGGGCATTCAAATCTTTTATAGCAAAGTACAGTACAATATGTACATTTATATAAATAGTTCACTTTTAATAATCATGAAATTTTCATATGCAAACATTTTATAATCAATTCCTTCAAATCATTTAAAACAATTCAATATGCTTTTCTTATGCATTTAGAACAAGTCTTTCAAATATTGAAACGAGAATATGAAATATAAACGAAACATGCAAAAAACTTGAAACAAGGAGTAGAAATTAGGTAGAACAAACTAGCTTTTGCACTTTGATTCCAATCTCGAAATCTCAATCTCGATTTAAATTTTCCTCCTCATATTATTATATTCAAAACCATTAAAGAACAATATTATTCATGCGTGCTAGTGGTTTTGGTTAGGATTGAGCCCCTTTGGAGTTTAATTTGAGTTCCAATTTCAAAAATTTATATATATATATATATATATATATATATATATATATATTCTTGACTCAATGGGCTTTCCATAGAGTCGAGAACACCTAAAAGCAGTTCGGACTGAAGAAGTTATGACCTTCCACGAGAGTTGGAGGTCACACTTAGTCACACCCAACCGAGCGACTGGAGCGGCGGTGACGACCTCGATAAAGGACCATAACTTGGTCTAAAAAGGTCCTAATTGAAAATTTCCAATGCCTGACATTATCTTGACTCAATGGGCTTTCCATAGAGTCGAGCGACCTAAACAAGGTCAAGTGCGAAGAAGTTATGACCTTCAGGGTTGGAGATCCTGCGTGAGTCACACCAGTAGAGTGACTGAAGCTGACGAGGTGTCCTGACCTGTCCGAGCTCAACTGACCTGTCTAAGCTCACCTATTGTCCTCTACAGGCAAATTAATGGATTCCTGACTCAATGGGCTTTCCATAGAGTCCAAGAACACATATAAGCGGTGGACGAAAGTTATGACCTTCAGTTGGAAGTCTACGTAGTCAAACCAGTAGAGTTGACGACTTGGCCAGTGACGACACGGCCGGTATTTGACGGCCTAGGTGCGGCCGAGTGCACTAGCGGGGAGTGCTGGAAGAGGTGCTTGGCTGAGGTGCGGCCGGGTGCAACTGGACGAGGTGCCTTGGGTGAGGTGCACTTGGTGGGGTCTGCTTGGTCGAGGTGCAACTGGACCCGAGGTGCCTTTGGCCAGAGGCCTGTATTGGCCGGCTGCGTGTCAAGGAAAAAGGGCCATAACTTAGGCAACAGAGGTCCAAATTGAGAAATTCAAAATCCTAACATCAAGTTCATTGATGTGTCTACAATTTATCAGAAGGACTCACTACCAAATTCCCTTTATTTCTTACCCAAAAATCATCTCTAAGGTTCAGAGAATGTGCACTACCACAATGTGGTAGCTTCCCATGGTTTAAAATACAACCAAACATTTCCCTAAGGGCAATATAACCACCACACAACCCTTATGGTAGAAAATAGCCAAAGTAGGAGAAGACCTACCTCTTGGAGTTTGTTGAAACTCCCCGATTCCAGTCTCTACTTGTAGCTCTTGTCATAAGGAAGGACTTTCCCTCTTGTAGCCGAAACATGGTCAGATCAGTTGGAAAATCACAGAAAGAAGGTGGCTCTCTGCTCCCAGCTCTCCTCTCCAATTATGGTTTACTTACTCTCTCTCCTCTTTTTCCCTTTTCCCTTTTTTTTTTTTTTTTGGATCACTCTTAATCGTATTTTAAAATATAAGGAGGAAGCTTCCTCCCTCTTTCCTATATGCCACATGCCATTTCCTTGATTTTTTTTTCTTCTTTTTCTTTATTTCTTTTTATATTTAGGTCCCTCCATTTCTCTATTATTCTTCATTTAAATCTCCTATTATTTTCTCCTTGCTCATTTATTTCTCCTAATTTCACTTAGACATATAAACTTACTTACAATTGACCCTTCGGTCCCCATTTTACAATTTCCATATTTTCTCTTTTTCACTTGAGTTTATTTAAGTTCAGTAATCATTTAATCGATATTCCTCCCAACAATTCAGAAAAATACCAAAGTTGGCTCAATTATACCTGGAATATAAAATAATTTTTATTATAAAAATTCTAGGAATTGTTACAGGGCGTTCTGAGGGAGAGATGTATACAAATTGTAACCCAAGAAAGTGCGTAAATTTGTGAGGAGTGGAGTACATGTGTAAAACAGTCTCGATACCTTTGCAAATTGGAGTAGTCTGGATGTAAAATGCAATAACTTGAGTCTTGGTGATCCAAATTGGATGATTCCAGTTGGAGAAGAAACCTTAGAACCATAGCTTCACATGAGTAGAAGAAACTATTACCAATTTATGAAGTTAAGACCCCTGAAATTGGGAATAATAGAAGGTAACCGAGTGAGCTGGGCATACTGACCAGTTTGGCATTAAAATGCCGTAACTTGAGTTTGGGTGATCCAAATGAGATGATTCCAATTCCTGAAAAAAAATAGACTCATAGAGATAAACTTTTCTTAAAGGAAGCATGAGCAAATTATGGCTCATGTCTCCCCAAAAAATTTTGCATGTGAAGGGGTATCGGGTAGACATAAACCCTTACGAAAAACTCCTAGAATAACCTACTAATATATGATTGTCATTGTATTTGAATAGGGGCTGACGAGAAGGAAAGCCCACATTGAAGTCGAGATTCTGAAGATCGGAATCAAAGCGACGATTTTGGTTTGTTCTATCTTCTCCTATTCTCGTTTCAAAATTTAAACTATTTGTTCTAAATGCATAAGAAAAGCATATTGAATTGTTTTAATTGATTTGAAGAAATTGATTGTGAAATGTTTGCAAATGAAAATTGCATGAGTATTAAAATGAACCGTTTATACAAATGTACATATTATCTTGTATGTTCTTATAAAATTTGAACACCCTTAATTGAATGTTAGCAGTTTAGTTCGTATGAGATAAAATTGGTATACCAATAGGGGTGAAAATAAGCGATCTTATAAGCGATTGTATTGATGTGTCACTCCAGTCGACGGCCCGGGCCGTATCGGTAGTGTTCACACTAATTGATTTTTTTAATAACGTTGAGTAGCCAGTAGGCCAAATGCTGTCTTATAAAGCCGTTTTATACTAGGCTGCTGACCAGTAGGACCTTGGAGTGATTCCGATATCACGTATCATCAAAACATAGGTTAAATTTATTAAGAGCAGAATTGAATTGAATTGATTTAAGATTGTGACAAGTGGAATTGAAAGCGAGATTGCGAGTGAAATGAAGTATTGTGAAATGCATGGTTGATTATCAATGACTTGTGCATATGGAAGTGTATAAACCGGATTTGATCAATGAACCATAAATGATTGTATATGAAATAAGTATATGAATTGTATTGACATTGATTATCCAAAAAGATCTGAAAGTTTGTTTAGTAAAACTGCATGATTTGATTTAAACTGAAACCGAGAATGGAATTGTATAGAACCACTAAGCATGAAAATTCTTAGAGCGTAGTTTTTATCTATGCATAGGTACCGATTGAACATGAGCGAAAAGCAAGATCGAGGAGCGTCGAGTCATAAAGAAAGAATTGCGAAGTATGTTCCGACATATGCATTCACCCCATATCTCTTTTGTAAAAACAATTTCAACTCTAAATATCTATTTTGCCAAATCATTTGAAAGAAAGGAAACGATATGTCTTTATAGTAATTGTACTTTTGCATGAATGGTAAATAGGCTTGCTAAAAACTCTTAGCATATTTGAAAAGGATTTTATGCCAACTGAAGTGTAATGCTACAGCGTGTTTTTGATAAATGATTTTGATAAGGTGATTGAGTAACATTTTGATAATTTTTGAACATTCATATTTGCATATTCTCAGTTATTTCATGGGTTTGAAGACTGAATTTATAGAATTTGTACTATTCATATAACTAGTTGTTCGGAATATTAGTAGCTTATTCTCAGAAAAGAGCTGTATCTTGTTTTGATTTCTAGGAAACCCTCTGAGTGACACAGAGATGGAGGTTCCTGAGAGTAAAGAGCAGTAACTTGGGGGTTTGTTAGACTAATATTATGGTACTAACAAAAACTAAAAGATTACTTTGATAGATCACTAATTTACTCATGGTGTGAGGATTAATTAGATGATGTATCAGTTTAATGTTTAGAGGTATCACCTCACATTGATAGAATGACCTCGATCCCCGTGTTATTATAGATCTAATGAAGGAGAGAAATAACTTTATTAGATTTGATGGCTGAGGTACCAATTACATTGGAAAAGACTTGCATTACCCTATCTATAGGGGCAAAAATTCTTCAATCCTAAGACTTGGGTGTGAAGTACTGAAAAAGGAAAAATATCCAGATCTTATAAGATGATTATATTCTACAAGTAAATTATTAGACTCATGTATCTGAAAGGAACATGGATCTCTAATTAGTGAAATGTATAGTGTATGGAGAAATCCAAGTTATACTACATTGCTCTTGGACAAATCCAGCATTCAACTCACAAATGCCCCAAGCTTAAAAAGTATAAGCGCTGTAAATAATTATCATCCACAATACCTCTCTTCATACCTTTTAGAATTAAGTAGTTGTTTATTTGGTAGATTTTAGAAATAGTTTTAAATCAGTTTTTTATTTCAATTAAATTGATTTTATTACATCTATTTGGTCTTAAATGTGAAGAGCCATATGTCTGGGTAATCAAATTCTAATGAATTAGAGAGAACCTCGATCCTTGTGGAGTGCGATATAGGACTTTTAGAGTCCACTTTATTACTTGTATGACTCGTGCACTAGCGGAAAGGAGTTAAATGTTGGTAATACTTTTTATTTCAGTTTTTTAGTACACTTACTTTTGTTTTAAATCAGTTTTTGAGTATATACCACATTCACTCCCTTGGCCATATTTTCATATATATATCATTTGGTCTCAACAAGTTTTTAGTGACGTTGTCGGGGACTTTAGTTAGTCTTTGGTAGCCGTGTCAAAAATTTTGGTCAACAAGTTTTTGATAAAAAAAATAAGCCCGAAGGAATGAAAAAATGATAAAAAATAAGAAAATGAAAAAAAAAAAAAAAGAAGATTAAAATATAATTAAAAAATGAAAAAAAATAAGATGAATGAAGATATGGAAAAAAAAGTTTAAAATGATATAAAAATGAATATAAAGAAAGAATAAAAAAAAAGAAAAATAAATAAATAGAAAAATAATGAAAAAAATGAGAAATAATGAAAAAAATGAGAAATAAAATAAAATAAAATAAACATTGGTGTACTACCCCCTTTCTACACTCTTTTGCTTCTTTAGAGCCCTGAAATTGGCTTTGGCATTTTTCTCAAACACTTAGTGTGCACCAACTTCCTTCACCTCAAATGAGCTAGTTTTGATTCTTCAAAACCTCCTTCAATACATGCAAATCACTCCACAATCCATGATGATCACAAGAGCAAACAAACAACAAAGCACAAAAAAAATTTCCATTGTAACTCTTCTTTGATGCTTGGAATGATGGATGGAAAATCAAGGTTCAACAAAGGTAAGTTTGTGGGTTTGTGATGGGTTTTGAAGTTTGGAGATGATGGAGATGGATTGGGGAGGGATGTAATTGAGGATTTGAGCGGATAGGAGATGAATTTGAAAGTAGTTAGAAGTTGCAATTGTTGGAGAGAAAGAGTATGGCCTGATAAAGTGTAAAGGAGGAAGATAAAAAATGGGTTTTAAGGAGTTTGGGAGCCTCTTTGTTTTCAGTGAGGCGTGATCTTTGGTCACTCGGCAATTCTGCCTTTCGGCACCCTGTTCTTCCTCCAACTTATTATACTCATATCTCCTTCATTTTAGCTCGGAATTGGATGTGTAAGGACTCGTTGGAAAGCTCATTCAATGTAGAATGTGATCATGGGCTGAGTGAACCATTTTGAGCCTCAATCAATACATACAAATCAGAATGTCCAATGCTCTCCAATGTGATGATTTCTTGACTCCTTAGGTTCTCCTTGCTTTGTCTCTTGCCCATATCACTTGCTATCCTTCATAAGTCCTTCATGCTTATATATTCTCTCAAAATTCCTCCAATAGAAACCCTTAATGCTTTCATTCATGCTTAAACTCACCTCTTGTCTTCAATTCTTCTCAAGCATGATCATGAACCTTCCAAATTTATATTTCATGCCTAATTTGCCCATTTCCCCTGCCTCTAAAACTCGTTTACTCAACATCTGATCCTTATTTACCACACTCTGCCACTATAAGTACTTATAGTGCTGGAAGTGTGAAAATGATGGGGTTAAGATGTTGGTCAACACCTGCCCACTTAACAGATGTGTCGTAGCACTAGCAGGAATATCGAATCACCGACAGGAACGATCTATCCACATAAATGTATGTTGTAGCACTGGGTGAGGAGTGCCGGCGACCACGTAACACGTCCGCCCACGTAATGTAAAATATCGTAGCACTCAGCAAGAGTGCCGGGCACCGATCGCAACATGTCCGCCCACGTAATGTGGCTGCCGTAACACTAAAGCAAGAGTGCCAAGCACCGCTCGTAACATTTATCCACGCAATGAGTTCCGTAGCACTAATAAGAGTGTCGAAACACTAATCAAAAATGTCTATTCATTCACTATTCGGTCTTAAGCAGGCATACAATTATATGTATCTCATAACTCATTTTATCATTCTTAATCCCATTAGCAGAAGAGGACAAGAAATAATGTTTATACTAGTATGAACTCTTTCATTCACTTGTTAGGATCTTCATTAATCCAATGGGTAGTTGTCAGAATTAACGGAAAAGATGAACCAAAATAGGGCTTATAGTACGCCAGTGAGCTCGCACGCCTAGGCGCAGAGGTTCATCTTAGGTGGAGCTTCACGCCTAGGCTACCGTAAAATGTAGAAACCTCGGCTTAACACCACCTCAGCGAAGGAGTCTCCGCCTAGGAAAAGCTCTACGCCTAGGCGTGGACTTCTATGCCTAGGCGTAAGGTGTCGAACAGAACATAAATGGCCACTTTTGGCCATTTTCACCGGAATTCTTTTACCCAAATCAAACCATTTCAAAACAAAACTACAAAAGTAACTTAGACCAACCCAAAATACACATGTATTGAAGAGTTAGGGTTTTCCTAACCCAACTTAAACAAGTATTTTACAACAAAATCTCCAAACAAGCATCCTTACCAATGTCAAGCAATATCAATTTACAAAGTTCATGTACCTTGGCTTTCTTTCTCTTCTTCTTCTTCCTTCTTCCTTCTTTCTCCTTCTCAAACGGTTTGCCCTAACCTTGACAAAGCCAAAAATGAGATTTTTGGGCTTATCCCCCTTTTATTATTAAGGCCATGTTTGGCCAACCCTATTTTTGCATTCTTTTCTCATTTTTTTTATTTGGTTCTTCATCTCTCCTCTATTTGCAAATCAAGTTATTCATATTTCCACTTCAACCTATAATCTTCTTATCATATGACCTTTGGGTCTAGAATTGGTAAATTACTAATTTACCCTTGACCCTTAGATTAATTCCGGATTTTTCTTATTTTATTTTTAGCATTACTTTAATCCGGAAAAATATACATTTACTTTTATAATACCCAAAACATGTTATAAAACTGTCATGGTATAATTTTGGGTGTTACAAGAAGTGCAGGTTATGAGGGTATGGATGGTAAACAGATGTATGTCCTTGTTTCTAGTTAATACCCAATCCTGTAATATTCTGTATAGAAAGTGTGAACTTATAACGTGTCCTCATCTTTATAGCCGAACTTTGGTACTTGGAGATAGTTTTGTTGGTGAAACACATTAAAACCAAACAAATGATAGGGTTTTAGGATCTATCTTATAGATAGCATTTGGTTTCACATTCCTCATTAAATATTGAAGGCTAAGAGTGAATTATGTTGACTTCATTTTAGCATGCCTAGAGTCATTACTTCAGTTGAAACAAAACATCCTGGAATTTCATCAACTATCTTTCCCTTTTAACTGCCTTAAATCTAAGAGTGTATGACCTTGTCTCCTATAATACCCCAAAATATGCCCTAAAAATTTTATAACATGTTTAGGGTATATTATTAGTGCATTTTAAATTTTTCGTAATTATTATTTTGCTAAGTAAGAAAATTCGAAACCCGAAATTTGTACAAGATACAAGGGTAAATTTGTAATTTGTTAAGACGGGACACAAAAGTCATAAGATGAGAAGGTTATAGGCTAAAGTGAAATATGCATAACTTGATTTCCAAATAAAGGGGACTTTGAGGATCTAAGTGCAAATAAAAGGAAAATTAAGTATAAAAAGGGAATAAGACCAAAAATATCCCATTTTTGGTCTAAGGAAGAGAGCTCATACGGGTAGGATAAGAAGAGGAGAAGAGAAAAAGAAGAGGAAGAAGAGAAGAAAGCCAAGAAAGATATGGATTTTTGTACACTAGTATGGATGCCATGGCTCAGATGGAACTCAGATGGAAACTATGCTGTACGATTATCGGACCAGATGGAATTGTTTGATGAAGAAGAAACCATAAACCCTTTTTTTTTTTTATGAATTTAGGTCTAAAAGAACCCTACTTGGTATATTGGTTGTACTGGACTTGCTTTATTGATCAGAATCACCTAATACTATTAATAAATATTTGAGCTTTCTGCAGACACAAAATTTCTCCAACTTTAGATGGTCATAATTTATTCGGCCAAACTCCGTTTCGGATGTTCTTAGACTCTATGGAAAGCCCTTTGAGTCTAGAATCCATCCATATATAGCTTTTAAATATTGGAACTCATATTAGCTCTAGAAATCATGAAAAACAAGAGGGCTCCCGCTCGTTCCGACCGTAAATAATGCTCACGGGAAGCCCAACTTGGATGGTCATAATTTCTTTGTCTGAACTCCCTTTTAGATGTTCTTGGACTCTATAGAAAGCCCTTTGAGTCTAAAATCCATCCATATATTTTTTGATAATATTGGAACTCATATTAGGTCCAAAAATCATGAAAAATAGTAGGCCCTGCTGGTTCTACTCATAGTCAATGTTCATGGGAAGCCTCCAACTTCGGACGATTATAATTTCTTCGTTCGAACTCCGTTTTGGATGTTCTTAGACTCTATGGAAAGACCTTTGAGTCTAGAATCCATCAATATATAGCTTGATAATATTGGGACTCATATTAAGTCCATAAATCATGAAAAATAATAGGCCCTATTGGTTCTACTCGTAGTCACTGTTCATGGGAAGCCTTCAACTTCAGATGATCATAATTTCTTTGTCCGAACTCTGTTTCGGATGTTCTTAGACTCTATGGAAAGCCCTTTGAGTCTAGAATCCATCCATATATAGCTTGATGAAATTGGAATGATAGTAAATAGATCATAAGCATACATGGTAACCATAGTTATTCATGCATATAATGAAATATGAAAAATGCAAAGATACGAATAAATGATTGTAAATATCGCATAAGATTACCGAATGACAATAATTATTCAGGAATATGAGATATGTACTGAACATAAAATACACATGGATTGTCTGCTTAGAACCTAGTAGAGGGATAGATGGGCATGCCTATTAGGAAAAAACAAGTCTCAATATATCATCCGCTTGCCCCGCTGGGGTCATTACTTTTTATAGATGCATCATTGTCTCGCATAATGATAATAGCGCCTTCGCCCTTATAGACCACTGCTTTCATACAAGGAGTAAAGCGCCTTCTGACCCTTTATAGTTTCCTTTATCCACTTCTAAGGTTTGCGTACATGAAACATAAACAAATGACTTAAATATGACATATGAAATGATATGATATGATAAGAGAATGCTGGGACCGCTTATGCGACATGACAAGTATATCAGGACAAGAACATGGCTAAAAGTGTAAATGATAAGAAATGAAACATGGTATGATAAGTAAATATGAAATATGTATAAGCATGTTTAAATGATATGATATGTTAGATGTGTATGCATGTGTATAGAAGTGTGATGACTCTTATTAGAGGCCATCCATATGTATTAATTCCTACTAAGCTATAAGCTTGGCATGGGTGTTTCATCCGTGTAGGTACAGGAGAAGCATAAACGAGAAGTCCGGACACTCCACATTAGCAACCAAGGCCAACACACTACTAGGTGCCCACTAAAGACCTTTTGGTCTATTTTTTATATGTTTTGTTTTTTAGAACAATGCACATTGTAAATGTTGAACACTTCCATATATGGAGCTTGTGTATATTTTCAGAACTTAATCGCTATGTAATATAGTACAAGTTAAATGTTTAACATTATATGAATGAACAAGCTTAAAGGTTATAAGTTTATAAAATAAAAAAATAAAAAAATGACACCCTTGCTTGACACCGTGTGCCGAGTTGGGGGCGTCACATCTCCAATAAAAATTTTAGCTCGCTTTATGCATGTTTGGAGCATCTTCATCTTCATCTCCCATTGTCTATTAAACTTATGCATATTTGTTAGCGATTTTTGCTTGCACAAGTATTACAATGGACTAACAAGTCCAGATATCGATCCCACAGGGAAGGTGTGGTTTTAGCGAGAATTGAGTACCCCGACTATTGAAGTCATTCACTATTTAAGTGACTCGATGACTTGGGGAAAATGTTTTATAAACTAAAATAAGAATAAAATAAAGCAAAATAAAATAGGGTGTGATCAATGTTCACTTACAAGGACTTGGTTAATCTCAAAGAAAACTCTTAAGGAAAGATACTAGGGTTTATTGCTTCCGTTGATGCATTTTATTTATATTTATGAAGTATTAATTGAGTATATACTCATGTTCATCCAAGGAACACGGTATGAGGTTTACACTTTCATGTCTTCTCTCAATTTCTCACACCAACTCCCTATTCTCCTTTCGGTCCATCTAGGTCATCAAATGCAATACTTTTCAAAGGCTAGCTCTTTCCTGAATCCTATCGGGTCACCTCTCGTCCATACAATAGGACTATTTCAAACTACGCCAGATCGAATTCTCGTCCATACGATCCTCACATAATGCCGAGATGGTGCTTCTCCCACGAAATCCATCTGCACTAGGCATTCCTAATTCCCTAGACTTCTTTGATTAGGTTAATTAAGATTCCGACACTAGTCTACACTTCCTAAGAGAGCTGGCACTACATTTTGTGTGGCATAATCCGTTGCCACCAAGGATGCCTCTAGTATTGACTTAAGACCCAATCCTCAAAGATTCATTAATTAATCAAAACCTTTGTAATCCCAAGCACTACACCAACCAACATCAACAAAAGAACAAATTCACAAAACCATTCTAAAAGATATATAAATCAAACATCAATTTAAGCAATCAACCCTAGAGGAATGTTTAGCTACTCATTACAACCCACAAATCTATCAAAATCATGTTTATTACATCCATAATAATGAAAGAGATGAGAAGATAGTGAGTTAGGATTACAAAACGAATATGAGATGAGAAATGCTCAAAACTCAGCTCCAAGGTTGAATGAGGTCATCTAGTTGATGGGTTCTTTAATATTACACCAAATACAAAGTAAAATGAACAAAAACTAAAACCCTAAAAATGGTGGTTCAAGAAGAAAAGAGGAGAAACTCTGAGGGTGTTTTTCCTCCAAAAACCGAACCCTAGACAAGTCTAAAGAACCAAATTTTATAGACTTCAGGAAATGGGCCTTTAAAAGGGCAAAAAATGGTCAAAAATGGCTAATATTTGCAAGGCCCGACGTTCTTCGTGTGGTGAAGAACCAATAGCTTTCTTCTTTCCATGGCTCTGGTTCACCTCAACGAAGGCCTTCGCTGCGGCGAACAATGGCTTCGCCCTAGCGAACACCTTCTGGCTTCAAATGATCATAACTCTCTCATCCAAACTCCAAATGCAATGATTTTGGTCTCTATAGAAAGCTAAGAGAGAATAGAATCTATAAATATCAAGGTTGGAGTCATTGGAAGCCACCAATTAAACTGAAAATACAAAAACGTTGAGGGGTGTTATATGTGGTGTTTTGGAAAATCCTTTCTTGACTTCACGAGGTCGTATCTTTTTCATTCAAACTCCGAATTGGGTGATCTTGGACTCGTTAGAAAACATGGAAGGTGTAGAATCCATCCATATCATGCTTGAATCCATGGGAGGTCATGGTACAACCCAGAAATTCATCTTTTTGACCCTTTTTATGCTCTATTTGCTTCAAAATGTTCCTAAAGCCATAAGATGATAAATACATCGAAATGCTAAAAATAATTATAAAGGACATATGATTGATAGGTGATTAATGGTATAAAAGAATGTATGAAAAGCACCTATCAAATACCCCAAAACTTGACATTTTGCTTGTCCTCAAGCAAAGAACAAGACCATTTCCCTTTATTCAAAAAAACAAAACAAGTATGTTGAGCATGAAATTGAGATAATATATGATAAATTGACTCAAGGATCTAACCTTCATACAACACAAAGAAAAATTTGAGATCGCCTTTTTCAAAAAATAATAGATTGGCCATGAGTTGAACAACCTAAACCAAAGTTCTCAAAAGTGTGTGTATGGTCTTCCCCTCTCTAGTCAATTGCAGTTCGGATGGAATTAAATGAGCATGAGTGGAATGGGGATCTCTCACTCACATGATGAGTGTGCAAGACTCCATATGCTTGTTGGCATACCACTTTCCACTAATGTAGGCTATACCCAACTCTTAGGATCAATTAGGTCTTTATATAGCTTGTAGTGTATGGCTTAGGTAAGGGTAGTTAAATAAATCATTTAGTCTTTAGTTACCCACAACATACACATGTTCCTTTTTTCTCCACTAATCGTTCATCCTTTTGCATATTGCCTTCTTTTTCATTGAACCTCTTAAGCTTCCCCCCAAACTTAGCTTATTGCATCTTTTTATCTTATAGATCCCCCAAACTTGCATGATTTTCACCATCCTCACAAGAACACCAAGAGCTTTATTTTTCATATTTACAAGTGACCTGAGTAGTGCAATGTTCAACCCCTTTAAGCTTTCTACCTACCCCATGTAATCTATTTTAGGTTAAATCTGCACTGGGGCCAATTTTAGAGTACTAGGTGTAGAACACCCCTAAGAACTTACTTGCTCAAGGTAGGAAGGTTATATGGCCAAACTTACTCCTCCTTGCTTTTTTCTTTCTTTTTTCATTTTTTCTTCCTTTTACCACCCCAAAACCTCATTTGTTCACAATTAAGGCACACCCTCTTTAACCAACTTCCAAATTCACACTACATGTATTCGCAAGATATTGGCATTGAAATCAACATGTTAAGGTAAACAAGGGCTTTTACTGAAAGGTATTCAACACAAAGGGACAAGGGATTCATTCTTGGCTTTTCTTGAAGTAAAATGGCTAATATGACTCAAATTGGGTGACTATGGACATATGCACAAAAAGGTTAGCTAGAAAGGCTCAATCAATCCAAGGATGGCCTAGATCATTTCCTAATTGTCGTGTTGCCTAGGATTTCGCCTTGAGCGATAATTGAGCAAATTCTAGAGTAATAAGAGATCAAAATATGAAATGATCACCTAATTATTCTCTAAACCAAGTAAAATTGACCAAAAATGGTACATGACTTGTGCAAAAGTTGCTACGAACAAATAGTTAGGTCTACAACTAAGTGGTCAAACCATTATGCTTTATGTTCAAATATCTTCTCATTTTCTTCATGTGAGAGAAGGTTTAATCATTATTCATCATAGGCATCATAATTATCTCAAAACAAGCTCAACCATAACAAAAACAACCTAAAAATGAAAAAAAAATAACCTAAAAAAATTGAAAACACAAAAATCAATTAAACTCACAAGCAACAAGAAGAAAATAATAAAGATAGAATCATTGAAGCTGCTGGAAGAATTTAAAAACAAAGGAAAATTCCTTCAATACCCCCAAACTTAAAATATGCATTGTCCTCAATGTATGAAAAATCAAAGTTAAGAACAGAGGACTCCCCTAGATGATCAATTTTGATCATTGGGTGTGGTGGGTTTTGATGAAGCTCCCTCACTAAGATTCAACTTCAATGTCCTAAAAAGAAAAAACCAAATAAACACTTAAAATAAAATCAACATGCAACACATACTAAAAACAAACAACTAAATGAATAAAAATCCTTATTTTTGCTTAGGGTGCCTCCTAAGAGCTGCTCCGTTTTTAGAGTCCAACTAGACTCATTGGGGAAGTCTGAAATGTTTGCTTTGGCCCTTCATTCGTTGTGGCCAATACTCCCTCTTCATCCTCATCGCTCATGAGGATGAACTTCTCCACCTTCGGAATAATCAATGTAGGCTCAAATGTCAACTCTTTGGTGGGGAAAGAGTTGGCCTTAAATTTATATCCTTCAAGAATGTCCTCTTGAAGGATCTTAGGTGCTTGCTCTTCAATGAGCGGAAATTAACTCTCTAACTTCTTGCACGCCCTCCTTTCTTCATCCGCTAATGGTTTGCTTTTATGGTGGTCAAACTTCATTTTCTCCTCACCAATAAGGAGCGTCAATTCCCCATTTTCAGCATCAATTCACATTTGACTTATTGCAAAGAAAGGTTTTTCTACAAATGATACTTGTCGGTCCTGCTCCATGCCAAAAGTCTAAGATTCTATGGGGAAATAGAAGTCTTCAACCCCAACCAGACATTTTCAATTATTAGATCTGTATGTTTCTTTTCAACTTGCTTCTCTTTTAATGAAAGTTCTTCGTCAATAGCAAGCTCATTCTTCTCAGCCAATGTCGGGTCTTACAATTCTCCCTCAAGAATCAAGGACATTTTGTCAAGTTTCATTGTGATCTTGTCCTCATCCAAAGTCGAACTCGAAAGTTCATCTTCAAAGCTCAAAAATATGCTTTCACTCTCCCATATGTCATAATTCTTTATGTCGCTCAAGAGTTGCCTTGAAGATTGTTCCTTTATAACTTTTTCTAATTCCTGAACTTGTATTGTTGTTCTTTACATGATAGCATACATTTCTCTATTGAGATTTTTCGAATTGGTGCCCAAGTCTGCTATCATGTTGGCATCCATCTTGGATTCCATAATTGGCAACCGCATTTGTATAGCCTCATTATCCCTCTTAATTTCTTCCTTCAATGCAAGGGGTAGCTCTTCATCAGATGGTTGTCGAATTTGCTCTTGAAAATAGGAACTTAAACCTTCTTGATTGTGCATACTTGGATGTCCATAGGAGATATTGTCATATGTCCCCCAACCTGAATAGTTGTAACTTAGCATAATGTTTAGGGATGTAGAAAAGTAACCTGCATGGTTGTTGAAATGATTCCTCCCTTCAAAATTATAGGCTTGTTGGCTCGTGGAGGTTTGTGCTTGCCTTGCGACGATATCTTCCCATGTTGGTACTATTTGGGACGTGTGAGAAGAAAATTCTTGTTGGAGGGAGTATAAGAGTTCATTCATCTCCTCGTTTGACATTATGCTTAGCACCTTGTAAAAAAAATAAAAAAGAAAAAGAAAATTGAAGTATACAAAATTCAAATAAGAAACAAATAAAAACAAGAAAAGAAAAGAAAATCTTTGCTTAAATTAGCAAACTTCTCTTTTGCCAAAATAATAATCCAAACACCAAACCCTAAATTTCCCGGAAACAGCACCAAAAACTTGTTAGCAATTTTCCACAAGCGCACAAGTTGCATAAGTAATACAGTGGACTAACAAGTCTAGATATCGATCCCACAAGGAATGTGTGGTTTTAGTGAGAATTGAGTAACCCGGCTACTAAAGTCGTTCACTATTTGGATGACTCGATGACTTAGGGAGAATGTTTTCTAAACTAAAATAAGAATAAAATAAAGCAAAATAAAACAAGGTGTGATCGATGTTCAATTACAAGGATTAGGTTAATCTCAAAGAAAGCGCTCAAGGAAAGATACTAGGGTTGATTGCTTCTGTTGATGCATTTGATTTATATTTATGAAGTACTAATTAAGTGAGTATATACTCATGTTAATCCAAGGAACACAGTATGAGGTTTTGCACTTTAATGTCTCCCCTCAATTTCTCACACCAACTCCCTATTCTCCTTTCAGTCCATCTAGGTCATCAAATGCGATACTTTTCTGAGGCGGTTCTTTCCTCGGGAATCCTATTGGTCATCTCTCGGTCCATACAATAGGACTACCCAAACTACGCTTAGATCGATCACCTATTGATCCATACGATCCTCACATAATGCTGAGATGGTGCTGCTTCTAATGAAATCCATCTAGTACTAGGCATTCCTAATTTTTTAGACTTCTGTTTTTAGGTTAATTAGCATTTCGATTAATTAGTTCACACCTTAAGAGAGTTGAGACCAGATTTTAGGGTGTAATACAAGCGTCACCACAGATGCCCTATTATGGGGATCGAAGACCCAACTCTTAGCATTCATTAATTAATCAAAACCTTAGTAATCCCAAGCACTACACCAACCAACATCAAAAAAGGTACAAATTCACATAACCATTCTAAAATATATATAAATCAAATATCAATTTAAGCAATCAACCCTATAGGAAAGTTTAGCTACTCATTACAACCCACAAATATATCAAAACCATGTCTATTATATCCATAATAATGAAAGAGATGAGAAGAGAGTGAGAGTTAGAGATACAAAACGAATATGAGATGAGAAATGCTACAAACTCAGCTCCAAGGTTGAATGAGGTCCTCTAGTTGATGGGTTCTTCAATATTACACCAAATACAAAGTAAAATGAACAAAAACTAAAACCCTAAAAATGGTGATTCAAGAAGAAGAGAGGAGAAACCCTAAGGAGGGTGTTCTTCCTCCAAAATTTGAACCTTGGACAAGTCCAAAGAACCAAAATTTATAGGCTTTAGGAAATGGGCCTTTAAAAGGGCAAAAAATGGTTAAAAATGGCTAATTTTTGCAAGGCCCAACGTTCTTCACCGAGGCAAAGGCTCCTTCACCTCGGTGAACCGTAGCTTTCTTCTTTGCCTACCTCTGGTTTTCCAAGGCGAAGGCACCTTCACCTCGGCAAACGATGGCTTCGCCATGGTGAACACTTTCTGACTTCAAATGATCATAACCCTCTCATCCGACCTCCAAATGCAATGATTTTGGTCTCTACGGAAAGCTAAGAGAGAGTGGAATCTATCTATATCAAGGTTGGAGTCATTGGAGGCCACCAGGTAGACTGAAAATTCACAAACATTGAGGGGTGTTGCATGTGGTGTTTTGGAAAATCCTCTCTTGACTTCACAAGGCCGTATCTTTTTCATTCGAACTCCGAATTGGGTGATTTTGGACTTGTTGGAAAAGTTGGAAGGTGTAGAATCCATGCATATCATGATTGAATCCATGGGAGGTTATGGTACAACCCAAAAATTCATATTTCGGTCTCTTGCTCTCTCTTTGCTTCAAAATGTTCCTAGAGCCATAAGATTATAAAATTAAGCATTGGAGCCTTAAAAACACCATAAAAGCATATGATTGATAGGTGATTAATGGCACAAAAGAATGTATGAAAAGCACCAATCAATATTACACAAGAGTGCAATAGCAAGTACCATTAATTTTATTAGGTGTAGCATTTTCTTTGTAAAAAGTCAAGTGGGATGTGATAAGTTGCCCACATATGGTGGTACAACCTTGGTAATCTCAATTATTCATGTCATATTTCACCAAGACTCTGATTTTCTTGGCTTACTAATGGCTACGTGTTGCAAGTGTTAATGATCTAGCCGAACCCACATGTATCTCTTACCCATTATATCTTCAAATATTTGGAATCTTGTCTAAAGGAAAGATTGGCTATTATGGTTAGTGTAGTTGTAGGATGTTCATATATCGGTATGCTTTTATTGGGTAGAACACTTCATGATTATGCAAGGGTAGACCTGATTCTATCGTTTCCATTGAACCATATGCAGTTCTAGCTACTTTGTCACTAAAAGGTACATCTAACAAATCAAGACAAAATTTGATACTTTATCCCTATTATTATCACTTAAAAAGGTGCCTCTTAAAAAAGTGAGAGGACCATGGGGAATACGAGGTTGACCCATTCAAATGCAAGTATTGCACTTATTTGCATGTCTTGCTAGTCATACTGTCGAAAAAGCCAGATGCTCATATGCTTAAGGAAATCTCGCCGTCAATGAAAGATCCTTCGGGATCTGAGTGCTAAAGGTGAAATTTACCCATCATAAGGGATTTTAAATTATTCTTTTCTTATGAATTAGCCTACGATCATGGTACAATATAAAGAACGTTCTCCTTTTAAAATGCGTAATTACTTTAGAAGCTAAGGTGCAATCAAAAACAAGAAATATATTTAGAGGCGAAAGCACAATTGAAAAAACATGATTATTTTAGGTGAGATTCTCCACCTTGTGGTTCCCCATCTTGTTGTCAAAGGCCACGGACCTAAGGATCTCGGATCCCATTCTCCATCCTGCCATTAAAGGCCATGAGCCTAGGGATCTCGAGTCCCATCCTCCTGATAGCCTTCAAAACGCGATGTATATATGTACGCCATGCAAAGGCGCACGCGCGCCTCAAGTGCAATATAATGATAAGTGAGTATCGTTCTACTAGAGAATTGGGCTACGCTGGGCACCACTCTAATCTAGCCTATGCTTTATTTGGATGTAGGAAAATCTATATAGAAAATTCAAAGACAGTTTAATCTAGGTAAGAATGACTATATAAAGACTAAAGCCTTAAGGTATAGATTTCACCTAAACAATGATGTATGGAACCTCCAACCTCACCCACCACTACCACTTCACTACTACATTTCGGGCGATTTAACTAATGTATATTCGAATCTCTCTCTTGCATTCAGACACTACTCCCTAGAAAAGGTTATAACGTGATTCCCACTCAAACCATCACAATCACAAGGATGCATTGAACCCTATAATCAATACCCACACCTAATTCCCACTATATCTCTATCTCATGATAATTAGATGGGTGAATCATCCATGGTCTAATTTAATTCTCACTTCTCTAGATTTTGAATCAACCACAATTCATGCAAATATTGGCCAAATATTCTACAAGGCCATGATCTGTTTGAATACTCAACATAAATATGAAATAAAACATCAATCAATATAAATTAGAGAGATTTGCATACAAATATGTCTTTGGCTACATCTAAACTCCTAAGAAAACTAATTAAAACATAAGTGGAAAAGTAAATGATAATCATCAAAGAAGAAAACTGAAAAGGAAAGAGAGAAAACAAATTTGGCGTTGAAGCTCCTTTCTCCTCCATTATCTTCTACTTCCTCAAGTGTTCTTCCTCTTCCAAGAACAAACCCTAGAAATCTCTCCAAGAACAAGCCCTAGGTGTTTCCACCCAAAAGGAGATTGTTCTCCCTCAAAAACGTCCAAAAAATTGTTCCAAATCGTCCTCCCCTTCGATCCCTCCGGTTTGAGCTTTAAAACCCTCCATTATGGGCTCAAAATGGGCTAAAAATCCACCCAAAACCGACCCCGAACGTCGCGACGCTCGCAGCAACGTCAGCGATCGCCGGGATGCTCTGCTTCTAACGCCGCGACGTTGGTTCTCAACCGCCGACGTTGCAGCAGTCCCCTGCTTTGCTCCAACTTCAAGGCGCTACACTTTATCATACGAACTCCGATTTCGTGTTCTGATATAGTTGAAAGCTCAGCGTAGAATCCATACATATATGGTTTGATGCAATATGAGCTCACATGATTTCGGAAAAGTCAAAATACAGTAGCCTCTCCTGCTGAAGGTGCTGCAATGTTTGCTGATTTTCTTCAAGGCTTGGAACTTGCATAACTTCTTTGTTCGAACTCCAATTTTGGTGTTCTTGGTATCCCTGGAAAGCTCTTGAAATTTGGAATCCATACATATAAAGTTTGCTTCAATTGGAGCTCATATGATATATGAAAACATCAAAATACAGTAGTCGCTTCTCGTGAGTGCCAACAATTTGCACAATTCCAATTCAAATGGATGACTCACCATAAGTATGAACTTTTAGAGCATTAGGGCACTTATTTAACATAAAACACAGGAAAACTAACTAAAGCATAGGGATAAAATAAGTATTTAAGATACTCATCACACCCCCAAACTTAAATTCTTGCTTGTCCCCAAGCAAGAGATTGACTCAAAACAAAACAAAAAATTGAAAATGACATGAACTAACAAACAATGAGATGAGTATGATAACATGATGCCAAGTGGAAAAATCACTATGAACATAAGTTAGCAATATTAGCATTTTCAACCAAATTTTAGGATCCTTACAATTTTAAACTTTCTAAGGAACATGGCAAAGCAAAGCATAGTGAGTAAAGCAAATCAACCCCCCGAAGTCCTCAATGATCTTTCCCAAGGAAACTAAGTGTAGGTGATAGCATGATCTCCAATGTATAGCTAGGTCCAAGTACCCCCAAACTTAAGCTCAACTCACCTATTTGGAAGAAGCTAACTAAGAAAGGATAAGAACGCACCACACCCTTTTTATTCATACCACAATACCTAAAAATTACCTAAATACCTAAAAATGAAAGAAAACCAGTGCCAAGAAGTTTTAGATGAGTGTTCCTGTAGCGGGGATCCATTGATGACTCCTCACCAGTTGGTTAAGGGCACCAGGCATTAAATTCCCTTCAAACATCACCCCAAACACTCAACCAAACTCATGCCCTAAGTCAGGAAGGATCCATCTTCCGTCCTTAAGTGTAGCTGGCAAAGGAAGTCAATGACTCCCACCCGCCTGGCTCAGGCATTAGGCTTGAAAGGCCCTCAGACCGTGCCCTGGATTTCACTGATGATCCCATTTATTCTTATTCACATACTCTTTTTTTTTTTACTTTTTTTCTTTTCACTTTTCTATCGCTTTTTTTTTTTCATTTTTCTTTAGTTGGGGCTCAAGGCAATCCTCTTTTGATTGGGTGTCTCATCACTTAGGTGGCTAGGAATCCCCTAAGGTTAGTTGAATTCAAGGCAAAGAGTTCTAACTGCGTGCCATGTATGGGAGATTCACAAATGTGTGTGTGCGTGAGGATTCCTTGAGAAATAGCCTTGAAGCACAAGGGAGGTGACTAAGCTAAGTCACCCTACCAAGCAAGCATACAATCCCAAATCATTTAAAACCTAAGGGTCCAATCCACTTTGTACTTGCCCTTTTTCAAATGTTTGTGTTCAAAATGACCTTCTACAAGCCAACAAGGCATCAAACTCACTCATATGAGACACAAAATAAATAAAATAAATAATGAAAAGCACATGCAACTAACAACCAAACAACTAAAAGAAATAATCAAAACAGTATGAGATACAAAAGTTGGATTTGGAATTTTTTTTTCTTAATGAATTTTGAATTACTCCCCCAAAACTTGAAATACGAACATTGTCTTCAATGTGAAACAAAAGCAGAACTGGATAAATGAAGACTCTCGAGGCTGATCAGTTCTGAAGTTGCTCCAATGAATACGGCTCATTGAGGCAGAATGGGTACAAGAGGGGTTAGACCAAGTCCAAATGAAGGGATGCTTAAATATGGTTTCTTGGTTCTTGCCGCCTGCACTATCAATTCAAGCTTTCAACCTCGTTAGCTTCCAAAACCACATTTGAACTCTAAAACCTGAAATTAAAACTAAAACACAGAAAAACAAAATCAAGCACCTAAAAATTTATTTAAAAACAAATTTTCAAAACTAACTACGAAATAGAAAAAGGAAAGAAACTTTTTAAGTTTGGTCGCCTCCCAAGGAGTCAGTCTTTTCGAAATCCATTTAGACTTACCAACTACGGATGGGTTGGTGTTTCTTGCCTCCATCCTTCTCTAAGAGGCGATAGTTATGCTCAATCAGCAACTTGAGCACATAGTCTTCCAAGATCTTTATTTTTTTTATATTTTCGCTTTTTATTTTTCACAAAGGTCTTTTCATTTCATTGTCTAATTGAATGATGTACCATCCAATCTCAAAAGTCAGTCATCTTCTCATTTTCAATTCTCATGCATCTCACCCCATAAAGTCATCTCCGACATAGTCTTCCTAACTTCATCATTTGTCTTTCACGCGGATTCCGCAAGTTGGCCCATCTTCCTTCACAACTAAGGTTTCTAAAATTTGTGCATCATTCTCCACTAAGCCAAACTTCTCAAGTTCTTCATTATCCCTCGGCGCGATTTCTTCATCAGATTCAAGTTTTCTTCTTCTATATTCACCCCAAGAGTAGATGGCTTTTAACTTCCTGTCAGCTCTTCAAAGGACATTGTAGCCATATTCTCTTTGTTCATTCATATATTTTGCCACTCTGCTCTTTCTATACTCATACTCTCCTCTTCTCTTAGGTTGTTCTTCAAATGTAAGTTGAGTACCAGAAGTGGGCCATCTGAGCCATCTCTTCTTTCAAGCTATCAAATGGTGTATACCAATTTGAACATTAGCCCTTGTCAATTCCATGAATTGAACTTGAGATGTCACACATTCAAAGATGAACTCTTTTCATTTCAATTAATGTCGCTTTAATTTTGTCATTCTCTCATGTGGAGGTTGACTTTATCTCATTTGGATTAAAAACTCGAGGCAACCCAACTTGAGAGTAGTCCATTTCATCCATCGATCTTGAAAATTCGTGCTTGTGCCATGGTAAATGTAGCTTCGAGTTCTTCTTGATCCATCCATAGCTTCTTCTAGGCTTGATCTTGACTCAGGGAGTGTGCGGAATGGTATAGCTTGTATTCCATGAGGTGTGCCTGGGGTGTGTCTCATCTAAAATTATGATTGCTCAAGTATGGGGTACCTCCATATTGAGCATAACTATCGATCCATATGGTTGCCACACTTGACTTCGCACTGAGTTGTCAATCTTCTTGATGCTCATCACCCAATCACGCATTCTTAGTTGTCGTCAAGGTGAGCCAATGCATTTGTCAACTCGATGATAGGATCCATTGTGATTTTAACCTGAAAATTTATGCAAAAAGAAAACAAAAGGTATCAAAAACTCAAAAACCACACAAATATAAACATAAAAAATGTTTGAAGTATTAAAGAAGCACTTAGTATTAATATTAGCATAAAACACCGATTTTTCACTAAGAACGGCGCCAAAACTTGATAGTCAAAACGTGATGTGTATATATGTACGCCTACGTATGCCGCACGCGTCGCCCTCAAGTAATATAATGATAAGTGAGTATCGCTCTACTCTGAGAATTAGGTTACTAAGTACCGAATTCTAATCTAGCCTATGCTTTATTTGGATGTAGGAAAATCTATAGAAAATTCAAAGACACTAATCTAGGCACATGCAAGAATGACTATATAAAGACTAAAGTTTAAGGCATAGATTACCTAAACAATGATGTATGAACCTCCTAACCCAATTAATCGATGGTCAATTTCATCATGAAGATGGCTATTTACCACGTATATTCACCTCTCTCGAAAGATTCGCGACACTACTCCTGTGGTGCGTTATACTGCACTTCTACTCTCAAACCACCATAACTAAGGATAACACAAGAACCCTATAAATCTTAATACCACACCTAATCTCACTTATATCTCTATCTCATGATAATTAGATGGTAAATCATCCATGGTCTAATTTTAATTCTCACTTCTCATATTTTGAATCAAACCACAATTCATGCAAATATTGGCCAAATATTCACAAGCATTAAGATCTAAATGAAATACTCAACATAAATATGAAATAAAACATCAATCAATATAAATTAGGAGAGATTCATACAAATATGTCTTTGGCTACATCTAAACCCTAAGAAAACTAATTAAAACATAAGTGGAAAGTAAATACAACTATCAAAAGAAAGAAAACGGAAAAGGAAAGAGAGAAAACAATTGGCGTTGAAGTTCCCTTTTCTCCCTCCATTATCTTCTACTTCCCAAGTGTTCTTCCTCTTCCAAGAACAAACCCTAGAAATCTCTCCAAGAACAAGCTCCTAGGTGTTTCCAAATTCCGTGCCGAGCTTGTCTCCTCAAAACGCTCCAAAATTGTTCCAAATCGCCCTCCCCTTCGATCCTCCGTTTGAGCTTTAAAACCCTCCATTATGGGCTCAAACGCTAAAATCCACCCACCGACTCGAACGTCGCGACGTCTTGCAGCAACGTCGCTGACGTCGGATGTTCGTTGCAGAACGCCGACGTTGGTTCAACGTCGCGACGTTGCAGCAGTCCCCAGGTTCGCCCAACTCGTAAGGCCATAACTTTGTCATACAAACCCGATTTTTGTTCTTGATATCGCTTGGAAATCTCTGAAGTGTAGAATCCATACATATATGGTTTGATGCAATATGAGCTCATATGCGATATCTGAAAAGTCAAAATACAGTAGCCTCTCCCGCTGAAGGTGCTGCAATGTTTGCTGATTTTCTTTCAAGGCTTGAACTCAGATAACTTCTTTGTTCGAACTCCACTTCAAGTGCTCTTGGTATCCCCGAAAGTTTCGAAATTTGGAATCCATACATATAAAGCTTATGTTTCACTGAGCTCATACGATATAATAAAACATCAAAATACAGTAGCTGCTTCTGTAGCAGTTTTTCCACCAATTTTGCACAATTCCACCAAATGGATGACCTGATCATAAGTATGAACTTTTAGAGCATTAGGGCACTTATTTAACATAAAAACACTAGAAAAACTAACTAAAGCATAGGGATAAAATGAGTATTTAAGATACTCATCACCTCCATTTCGCCACTAAAGGCCATGAGCCTAGGGATCTCGATCCCCTTCTCAACAAAGGACCCTGGCCTAAGGCAGTTAACCCTTAACGACCTTAGGCCTCGGGCAGCTTAAGCCCCAAAAGGCCCTTACCATACGGTGACTTAAGTGGCAACTAGCCCTTGAAGGCCCTAAGCCTTGGGCAACTTAAGCCCTAAAAGACCCTTGGCCTAAGGCAACTAGCCCTCGATGACCCTCGGTCTCAAGCAGCTTTGCCATCTAACAGGCCACTAGCCTAAGATAGCTAGCCCTTGACGGCCCTTAGCCTCGGGTAGCTTTGCCATCCAAGAGGCCCTCGTCTACTTGGGCTTTAGCCCTCAACGACCCTAAACCTCGCAGCTTTAAGCATCCAACGGGCCCCGCCTACAGGCAATCAAATTCGATGACCTCGCCTCTGGAGAAGCCTGATCCAAGAGGTCTCTGCCTACAACACGCAATTTCAACGGCCTTAGCCTCGAGCAGCCTTAAGCCCCAGCGGCCCCCGCCCAAAGTAACTTAGCCCCCAACAGCCCTCTCGTTTCCACAAGAATCCCGCCTCGACGACCCAAGGCCTCAAACAACTTAGCCCTAAAATAAGCCCTTAACCTATGACAACTCACCCTCGACAGCCCAAGGTCTCAGGCAGCTTAGCCTTCAAAGAGGTTGCAGGCCTCAGACGCATAATACCTCGACATGTGAGGCTATGGGCCTCGAGACGCTCAGCCCCTTGAAATAAAGGCCACAAACCTCGGGGTCCCATACCTCCCCTCTCCTCGGCCATGAAAGGATTCAAGCCCAACAAGGCTTTATGACCAAATGAGGTCGCCCAACTAAGGCCAAGTGCCCATTAGGGCTAAAGTGACCCCGCTAAGGCTTAACACTCGATAACATCAAATTCCCTATCAAGCACAACCCATTATAACAAAAAAAGGAATTAAAAATGGGTAGATGAAATCTATCTCCATGCAAAAAATTCACTAAGCTATCTTAAATAAATGGAATTTAAGCCTCATCCAAAATCAAGGTGGGTTTTTAAGAAGACCCGGGGGCTAGACTCATATGTCCAAGATAGACTCATATGTCCGAGACTGATTGTCGTGTCCAAGCTAAGCTCGTATGCCCAAGAAAGACTCATACGTTCGAGACAGACTCACATGTCTGAGCCAAACTCTTATGCCCGAGGTAGGTTCAATATTCGAGGATTGTTTGAAAACTCTCCAACAGCCAAAGAAGCCAAGGCGAAGTTGATTAAACATGCCGTAAAAGGGAACCTCCTCCAAGTTTTGTGGCAACTTGACCTCGAGGACACATGCTTTGCATTCTTTCTAACAGGGGGACAATAGAAAGAACTCATGTTGGACTAATCATCCCAGCAAAAACACTCAATTAAAGGCTTGGTCTCACACCGGATAATACAAACCCAGAATTAGACCGGGGGTTAGTGTAATGGCTAATAACCCACGTTTTAATAAACATGGGTTGAATAAATCAAGTAAATAAGTCTTACTTAACAATAGCGACCCATTAAGTGAGTGGGAAAAACCCACGTCTTATTTCGTGGCTTTGAGAAAGCTTATATTTGTATAAAAAGAGGAACTCCAAAGAGAAGAGGAATTCAAGAAAATTCGTGTATTTTGTTCCTCAGAGTTATTCACTTTGCATTATTTCATAATATTTTGTTCCTCACAAATTTATTCTCACTAAGACTCGAAGCCTGGACCTCCCCTATGCCAACATGAGTTCTTAATTTGAGGTAATTAACCAACCTCATCTTTTAAAGTTATCATATTGAATTTGAATTAGTATGGGTCGATTTCAGGTTGCACGAAGTTTGGGTAATTAATATTTTTATTGTATTAAAAACATTATTATTTTTAATATTATATGTTTATGACACAATTTAAATGATAGTTCAAGCTAAAATATCTATTAATTAAAAAAAGAAAAATATTATATAATATAAATTTTTTTGAGGAGAAAAATAATTTCATTGATTTAAATGGCAATACCTTCGACGAAGCGTGTGGAATAAAAATCATTTAAAACTCGTAAAAATTAAACATCATCTAGGTTAGCATATCCATATAATGGGTCGATTAGCATACGTTTGATAATTGGTATACGTATTTGATATTCTTATTGTGATTTGAATACGTATAATTTCGATTTTCTAATGACGTATTGTGACCGTTGATTTGAATACGTATATACTTTGTTTGTCTAAATCGTCCAAACACAAATAAATATTGCACTACGATCGAAATGTTGTATTAAGACGATACAATCACCTGTCGCATCAAGACGATGGTAATCACAGAGCACCAATGCAACAACAATCACACGCCCACCAAAGTGACCACTAAATCATGAAAAAACAAATAAAACCTTAAATCTGTATAGAATAACCACTTTATTGGTGAAGAAAAAAATTGATAGAGGTGTAGAGAGAAGATTTCAGGCCAAGAATAAATAAAAAATCATCCCTCCTTGCTTAAAGAAAAAAGGCTAACAAATGAAAAGTTGAAAGAAAATGAGGCTATGATTTTTGAGAATTTTTTAGCATATTATATAATATAATTATAGGTTGATAGTTAACAAAAAAAACATAAATAAAGTATCACTATAGTTTATAAATATTACGATATGAAATAGATTATGGTTTATCGCGGATTAACATGATTAGGCTCAAAACCGAAGTTGAATTCTAGAGTGTTTGAATGACACAAATGGTGTAAGGTCTCCGAAAAAACCTAGTCGTTTATCCCTACCTTTTTCTCTCGTATTGTTTTCTTTTAGTCCTTGTTTTTTCAAGCAAAGTGAGATGATATTTTTTTTTTTTTTTGTCATTATTGACCCAGGCGGCTACATATTTTCTTCTTCCAAATAAAATGGTTTTTTAAAGGCTTAGAAATACATTTTTTTCTATCTCGTCATTTGTCTTATTCACGATGTTTGATTTATCATGCTTGTGCGGCGCATGATTTATCGGTGACTATTCTGATGTGATGTTTTCGTGCATTTGTTGTGACGTTTTATTTTTATGAGGCGATTCAGATAGGTAAAATATATTTAATTAGTCAAAGATATTAAATTTTGATTATCAATATGTTTAATTGTTAGTATGTTGAAAGAGCTGAATCAGTAGATATTACAGTCATTTATATTATATCAATTTATGGGTTTATCTTAGATTTATTATCTTGATAACCAGATTTTGTTTTATTTTATATGATTTTTAGTAATTTGTATCATGGATCTATTGATCTATTGTAAGTTTAAATCAATAATATTATTTTTCCTTTCAAAAAATATTCAAGAGTGTAAAAAGAATGGGTTTCTTGGGCTGCAAGTGATTCATGAGAAATTGGGAATGAATCCATTTGAACAAAGGACATATTCGGCCCAACAAAAATTATGGGCTTGTGATTTAATTTTCTCTTTGTTTGATCATGGATGACCTTGTAGCGGAGACAAAGCAGTTGCCTATTCACAAAAAAAAATAAAAAAAAATAAAATGTGTAGAAGGGGTAGATGAAGGACAAGACAAAGAGGAGAAGACAAGAGCCAAAGATTCCCTGCAAGAAACCAAAAAGACATTTGGATTTATGAGCGTTTTCCGCAGAATGTCTGTGTCGCTATTCAACATCACGTTGCTTTATCCCACTGTTTGCTTCTTATTGATAAAATAATTTTGAAGTTTAAATCTTACATACATATCTCGCGCCCATCCCAAACAATGACTGTCTTGAGCTTCGCCACTCTCCGGTCATTCTCATCCTACAAAACAAAATTGCATTATGCTCACTCTTGCCCTCTTCTTATTATCTTCATCCTTGCATTTTCAAATTTTCAACAATCCCTTGGTCCCCCCCTCCAGTGGTCCCATCACCTCACAAGGATCATTTTTCATATTCAAAATTAAAAACCATTCATCTTTCATGGGATCATATTGAGAAGATACCCCATGAATTCATTCTCTATCGCTAGGTAGTCATTTTATTCTTAAAGTACCGATGATACGGATTAATTTTTAAGGATACACGTGAAAAGAGAGTCAAATTAGGGTTACTAGTTTGAGTCAAACTAAGATGAATAGTTAGAATCAAATTAAGCTTAGAGTAAGTAATTAGAATTTTAGTACATTTTGGATTTCTTACAAAAGCCTATAAATAAGGCTAATTGATGTAAGTGAAAATAGATTTAACCGAGTAATGATATTTCGTTTTATTTGTAATCTTTGCCATTCTCTTTGACTTTCCTCTTAGTGATATCTAAGGTATGTATCCATTCCTTTTTGAACATCTTTTCTATTTTTATTATTTAATTTTCGTTATAATATTTTTTATCAATATTTTTTCAATTTTACTCCTTATTCCTTTTCTTAAACCCTCAATCATAAATTTAAAATAAAAAAAATAAAAAAGAAAACAACCCTTCATCGACCTTGGAGTAAGGCAACCTTCCTAGGGTTGTCCTACATCAACCGGTCCTAATTATTTGTAGTTGTGAGAAGGTTTCCAAATGGGTTTAGTGCAGTCTAGGTCATGCACAAAAACATATTAACTGCATGTGAGTAATAGTTATTAGTTATATGCAAGGCAGCGGCGCTCACTTCTATACATCACTCACCGAGAAAAGGGAACTCGTATCAAAGCAAGGAAGAAGAAGAAGAGAAAGAAGAAAGAAGATGAACGCCAGTTGTATAGCCGGTTGTTTAGATGTGGAAACCCCAGTTAAAGTGAGCTTCATGAAGCTCTATCAATGGCCTGAAGCAGATATAGAGTTCTTGAGAATGTTAAGCTCAACCAAGTCCATGTCCCACCACAACTATGTTTCCAGGCAAAGATACCTCAGAAGCTACACTTTCACGAGGAAAGAAAGCTTTCCGGATAGGACGAAGAAGTGGCTCAAGGAGAAGCAGAAGGTGAAGAAGAAGAAGAAGCCGACATACATGTCCGCTAGTGTTTCCTGTTCCTTTCTTAACGCCGTTTTTAATTTCATGTTCCGATGTGTCGCTAAAGTTGATGTACACGAAGAAGAACCTGCTGGTTTAACCAGAAAAACTCTGCAAAAACTTCGACTTTTTCAAAGGTGGACGGAAATCAGTGATATATATATCATTATCTTTCCTTTTTTTGCCATTGGACTTCAATAGCAGAAAAGGAAGCTAGATCATTGTTATAGAAATTCCCTCCATACATAGATATAATGAAATGAGTGTTTTTCATTTAAATAAAATTCAAAATCATTATTAATGTGCTCATTTATTTACATTAAAGTTATAGCAGAAGAATGTCAAATCTTTCAATTGTGTTTGACTACCCCACTTGGCCAGCAATGATTGATTAATCCAAAGACTATACTTTTGGCGCACATTTTTCTTTGAACGGCAAGCACCGTGCGTGCTTTCAGACCTGGTAGCAACTGGCAAAGGAGTACTAAATATGGGATCATTGGTACTGCAGGTGAGATGGAATGTATTCGAAAACATAACCATTTTAGAGATGTTTTGAGTTACGCTAACTTTTCAGATATGGTCCTCCATTTTAGTCATTCTTGTTTAAAACTGACTTTTCTGTAGGTGGTCCTTTCGCAGATAAGGAATCTGATTTTTTTATTTGCTACTTTCAAGTTTAGGGCATCAACCATCAATTGCCTGTTGAACAGTTGAAGTTAGGTTAAAGGGAAAAAAAACTGAGAAAAAAAAAAAACTCCGACACAAAAGGACTGAAACTTATCGGATGATGTTTATCTAAAACCACTCAAATACATCTATTTGACAGAAGAATTTATATTTCGGATTTGTGAAAACAATACCTTAGGAAAATTAGCCTGTTTTTGTTTATTGTTTTTTAAACTGTTTTTTTTTTCTTGAAAAAAGACGAGTAGAGAAAGCAAAACACAAAAAACACGTTTGAAAATCTAGGTCTTTTTTATTCTAAAAAAACACAAAAAATACTAAAGTCTGAAAGCAATAACAATTTTCAAAAAAACACGTTTTCCATATTTTTAAAAACTATTCTCAAAATCAGTTTTAAAAAATATGGACAAAATAGGCCATATATCCAAAGGCGTTTTCTCCCGGAATTCGATAAGCAAGTCTAATTTGTATTCGGATTAATTGGGTAACCAGGAAGTCAATTTTGAATGGGCTTGAAGGGTTGAACTGGGCCATAATGGACATGAAACGTTGGCCTAGCCTTAGCCCATGCAATATGGAATATAACTCACTTAAGTCTTTAAACAAGCATTCAACCCCATGAAACTCTAAGTATTTCCTCTGTTATGTGATTGGCATTCACATTTAAGAAACGCAGGATCTCACCAAATTGAAGATGGGAAAGAATTTTCAGCATTTCATTCTTTTTAGAACTGGCCTGAGGTCTCCAATTAGCTCATTTCCATATCATAACCTAGGGGTGGAACCAAATAGCAAATATGGGTCATTTCCTCTTCTTCTTTTTTTCTTGTTTTTTTTAAATAGGGAAATGATAATGGTTCAATATATGTTGATTTCAGTCTGGCTTTCTGGTGGATTGTTCAGTTGTCAGTAACACCCTGCCCATTACATCCCAAATGAATGTTCGCATGATTTGGGGGAACAGGCAGGAGGAGCAGGGATCAGTGCCAGTTGTAGTTTTATGTTTTTGGCGGAATGAGATAAACGCCCGCCCATCCATACTATGATGAGGCATGGTGGACTGCTTTCTTTTTCTTTTTTTTTTCTTTTTTTTCCTTTTTTTTTTTTTTTTTTTTGTAGTGGAACAAACCAAGAAATTAAAAAGGAGATTTGATTTACCAATTCAAGATAAAAGCAATCAAATGATGAAGATGTCTCACCATCAAAGTAGAAATACTAAAGTTTTTTCACATTTCGGCACAACCCCCATATGCATGAGTAACCTAATAGTTATTAGTTCGAATCCTTTAAGGTTATTGAAAATTATTTTATCATTAACTTCAAGATTTCGTAAGATTAACTAAAATTAGTGCAAACCGACCTGAATAGTCATGTTATCCAACAAAAAAGGTGCTACAGTAGGAAAGGTTAATGTGCCTAATTTCCAAGATTATAACTGATGAGTGATTGATGAAGGTCATTACCAATGAAGGCATACATGTTCGACAAGAACCATGGACTCCAAAACAATCACAAATTTATTTATTTTTTTTAGAAAAAAGAAGAGGGTTACTTGTAGTCTTTTAGTTTTGACTCAATAAATCATCCCCATGTTGCAAGGCTGCAATGGCTCCTCCTACCCACTTTTACTGCCCTCCATCTGTGCAGTGCTGATTAAAAATCTATCCTCATGCTCTTGCCCAACAGCCTGTCACCTCTTTTAGACCAACACGTGTTGCATCTTCAACATTGTATGACCCTTTGGACCACCGCTCCCACGTGGCCGCGGCCACCCCTTGCCGGCCTTGCCACCTGGACCCCCCCTTATGTGAATATTGGACCACCTTATTGATATAATCTTCATACATCAGCACTCCCCATTTTGTTTCTCTAAGTGCTTTGCTTTCAATTATTTCATGTCATTATCTTCATGGCCCCATCCCATAAAGTTGTCCACCCAAACACTTGCCACACATTTTTTTCTCCCCCCTTTTCATAATTATTGTTTTCCTATTTTTATTATCTTCTCCTCTTATTCCCTAGTTGAATGCGAGGAAAGTTACATAATAAAATTCATTTCTCCCGAAAATGGGTAGAGAATTGGAGCTATCTCCCAGTACTATGAGAATCAATGTCGGTCCGTACTTAAAAATGTAATAATCTAGGAAGAAAATTACCCGATTGAGAAGGACAATCGGCCCGCGTCCGCCCTCAAGTGCTTTCAGATTTTGGTATTCTTAAACCGGCTCATATTTCTTACTTTGTTTATTTTTAATTTAGATAAAGATTATTAGAATAGGGTGACCCGAATTCCGTTGAACTTGATCCAAAATATTTTACATGCTACATCATGATGTTCCTCTTTTCATCTTTTAATTTGTTGTTGCCTATTCTCGCTTTTTCTTTAATAAAGATATTAATTATCCTGCTAGTGTTCATAGATGTACTTTTTAGCACTTTCGACTGGAACATGGTCAGAGGGCTTTGCCCATACATATGATTACTGATGATCATACATTAGTGGGTTCACTGTTTTACCCTTCTTCTGTTCAAGCTTCGATCCATTTGGCTCTATCATCTTTGATGGAAAATCAGACAGACAACTACTAAAGGTTTTTTCTATTCCATGTGGGTTGAAAAGTGTAGCAGTAGCTTCAATGGGGGGTGTCCCCATTTCTAATATTTTAGACCAGTTTTATGATTGTTTTACTGGGTCCGATATCTATACATTTCACATATATAAAATTAATTTGGTACCCGAGGAAACTTTTGGGACTATAGAAGGCGACTGATATATCTAACAACTGGCCCCATAACAGCGCATTTCTTATGTGGTTAAAATAAACATAATCCAGGGTTGCGCGTGTGCGTGACATGAATGGTGTTAAATTATATTATTTTATAGAATAGAATATATTTCTATTATTTGTAGAATAATACATTTTTTTTTATTTTTGTTTCTTCTTATTCTTGACACTTTGCACTTATTTCGATTGTGATTCTTCTTAAAATTTATATATTGTACTTTATAAGGATTATCTATTCTAATAAAGAATTTTACTTTTATCTCATATTTATTGTAAGCTTTCTAATTCTAACACAGATCAAGAAGTATTTAATCCGATTCGACAGTGAAGAGGAAGAACACTTCATACACCCTAAATTCGAGGCTCGACGCTGACGTCTATAAATTATTCTCCTCGAAGCCTCGAACATCTTACGTCCCTGCCCAGAACTGGCGGCTACAAATCTACGGTGAACCTTTAACTTTTCAATTTTGATTATTTTTCATATTTTGTTGGTGGGTTTCTAGTCTTAGACTTTTAGTTCAATTTCGATGGTCGTTGGATTGATGAGTCGGTTTTGGCAATTTTTTACTGTTGCGTATTGGTTTTGATTTCAAGATTTTTTAAATTTGGTTTGGTTGATAATTATTATAAGGGGCATATTGGTTTTTTGTTAAGCCTTAACTCATATGTAGGTACATCTTCTACTTTCTTGGCGAATTTCAACTTTTTTCAATTTGGGTATGGGCTCGATTTGAGGATTAAATTGAAAAGTTTTGTGTTTTTTGTTTCAATTATCATTCTTCTCATTATTTGAGTGTTGAGGGTCTGATGGAAAAAGTTAGGATTTAGTGTTACGATTTATGTGTTTGGAGGACGGCGCAAGGATCGCATTAGAGATGTAGGACAGATAGCAAATTTTCTACGTTAATTCAAGGCCAGCATGGCGCTAATTTAAGCGTTTTCAAGCTGTAATCTGACTCATACAAGATTAAGACGTGATAACATCGCATCGGGTATTGATATTAAGACGGCGACGGATTCGTACCGCATCGGGACATTTTGGAGGTGGCTTGGCTAAAATTGAACGCCGACATCAGATGGTAATGATATCGCATCGACATCGGCACGGCTTGGAGCATTTCCAGACAATATCGACACGTGACAGACGAGCATCGATATCGCAGACGGCGATCAACATTCTTATAAATAATCGCACGCCAGCTTGGCTTTAACGTTAAATTATATTATATTATATTATAGAATATAATATGATATATTCCTATTATTTGTAGAATAATAGGATTTTTTTTTTCTATTTTGATAGGTTTCTTATTTTTAACACTTCAGAGTTTATTTTGATTAGGATTCTTCTAGTAAGTTTATATATAGACCTTTATTATGTAATTTTTATAGCACTATCTAATCTTCAATAAAATTTTTTGGCTTTTCTCTATTAAGTATGTAATTGTGCTTCCAATTTTAACAAATGGCACCTTGGACATTGACAAACGTTTGATATTATTCTTATGATTTTCTCTTCATCTACGCCTCAACAAGAACATAGATTTCAACTTTTCGGACCAATGGGCGAGGAAACTGAATTCATTAACAAAATTTTATATTGGGGTTTGGTGGGGGCACGAGAGACTCAACGCTTGAATTCTAAGTAAAAAAAATATGGGGTGATCTTTGGGGTTGCTTAACATCGTATATAGTATCTGGGAGACCCCATATTAATTTTTCTAGGAATTTAAATGGTTGGTTAGAGTTTAACATCATTAGGTGAAAGATACTCTCTTAAATATATATATATATATATATATATATATATATATATATATATATATATATATATATTTTAATAATTAATTTCAAGTGCAAACAAACAATTAGATATGATTGTCCTTGTGATTAAGCGTCTTGGGCGATGGATTAGCATCACCTTTTATATTTTAAGTGTTTGATTAGCTTATCATGCGTCACCATGAAGCCATGGACACCTCAAGCTATTTGGTCTTTAACAACCGACACGTGTGGAGCGAGTGGGTATAATTATGTTTTTTCATTAACTTTAATTTCATATCATTGTGTCTTTAAAACCCTAAAGCACCAACGGTTGACAGAACGACTCTTCAACTCTGGTTTGATGAAAATTCCATGTACTTCCTGCATATTCACGATAAGGACCAGTCTTTTTATATGGTCCCCATGGAAAAGCCTCCCCCAAGAAAATATTAGCTTGACTAATTGTTTTAATTAGTTGAAGAAGTCTGTAGGTTACATTACTCTTAATAATTATTTTTTTAACATGGATTAAATTTATGCATGGTCTTGGCATCACCAAATCACAATCAGTTACTGATTATGAGACTTGGTTAGTCTATTTTGAGATTAAATGGGCCTCACTTTTCCTGATTATCTCTTTTGTTTGATGTGTGAAACTTCTTTTACAGGAAAAGTCCAGTCTTTGTTTTTAATTTAAGCCAGATCATATGAGAATTTTATAATTGAACTGCATGACGTTTAGCCGGAGTCTGGGTAAGGTTGGACCGCAGCCGATTAGGGAAGAGATTATTCTAATTAACCAGACAATTTAGTCATATTTGACCAAAACAAGAGCTCCCGGTGAGGTAACATCAGCAACTGCTCTTACAAAGGGGGTGACAGCAAAATTTTGGAGTTACTTGATGACTATAATAATCCAAAAGCTTTTAAAGGAGTCAAATGACATTATCGAAATGTTAGTTGAAACAAAAGAGGATGTAGTTGGCACAATACAACCTTCCTCCAATATCGTTTCGATCGACAATCAGAAGATATAAACATCCCACCTGCCTCTCCCCTTGCCATTTTCAGATGCTACGGGCCTACGATCTCAGTTAAAATACTACAAGTAGTTTTAAATCTTTCTGTATGAAACCTTTGCCTTTCCATCTCTAGACAATGGAACACCACATGACGAGAATAACCTCTAAAACATGACTGGATGGGATGATGAAGTAATTAGTGATATGTTAGTGAGTGGAGGGAGGGGGGGAATGAGATAACTGGGAGGGAAGCAAAGTGGGGGAGTGTGGTAATTGCAAAGACTAATAAGAGTACTGGTAAAAAAATGGAGGGATTGAAAAGGGAAAGAGAAAAAGAAGGTGGGGGAGGCATCCGGAAAAGGAAAGGAATAATTTGATTGGTATGGGAAGGAAAAAGGAAAGCAGAGGGACCATCCAACTCCAATCGTCGTCCGTAGTCATATATGATGATAATGATGATGATGATGATGATGTGGTTTGTTAGAGAAGTGTAGTGAATGGGGGCAGCGGAGTGGACTCCCTTTTGTCCTCCTCTCCCTTCTTTTGCTTTGCATCATTTTCCTTTTCCGTCTCTCTATTGTGCAAAAGAGACAGTTAGAATGTGGTGTTGACGCTTCCTCGTACGACATTTACCTATGTACCTTCTTTTTTTTAAGGAATTTTCTCCCCTCTTGATTACCCCTTTTCTCCTCCGTTTGTAATTTATCTTATTTTTACTCTCTTTTATTTCTCTCCCTCTGATTAAGCGCCATCAGCTCCTGCCTTAGGACCAAAACTAAATGAACTACACACAGTGTTATATATGTGTGTGAAATCAAAAGTAAACAAGCATAGCCTTTTGATTTTTTGGACGTCCGTAATGGAGAGGAGCTGTCATACATGATACATTGGGGGGGGGGGCGCGCGCGCGCGCAAGTAGCAACTAGGTCCCCAAAAACTTTACACGGCAATCCCGGGAAGTGCGAGGCTGAGAAGTGTAGGAGAGTGACTTGAGGAGGAGTAAAGACTACAAGTCCCCTCAACTAAAGTCGTAGTAAAGCAGAAGAGGACTAGATGCTTAGACTGCGACCCCAAATACAAATCAAATATTTTTAAATATACATATTCTTGTGTAAGTTTTTAGAGATAGTATTCTAAATATAATTTATAATAGTTTTACAAACTTAGAGATCGAAGAAAATTCCAAAGTAAATATAGATTGCTATAATAAAAAAAAGTAATTCATTTAGTTCTATTATTTTACTTATAGAAGGTATTTTGAGACTTTCTCAAGATCTAAATATTTATAATTGTGATCAAATTTATAGAAAAACAAATAATACAGTAAATTGTTTAACTAAAAAATATATATATAATACTATTTCTAATATTAAGTGCTCATAATGGATCAAAACAATATCATTTGTCATTCAGCCTTGTAATCTTTTTTATTGGGACAACATGGTTTAGGGGTATTTTTAAAATTTTGCAATACCTAGGTTTAGAATAAATACTTTTTTTAACCCTAATTACATACTGTGGATTGGTTTCAACCCGTTTTTATGTATCTAGACATCATATTGAAACACATAAAATTTGTCCGAATTCTTCTTTCTTCTTCAATTTTCATTATTATTTCTTGTAGGAAAAAATCAATGTTTAATAAATTCGATTAGTAATTGAATTTGAAAAATCATCAATTCATGATTCAAGAATTTAACCACTAGTTAAATTGTAGTCAAATTGAATCGACATCGGACTAAGAAGGTTATTGATTGAGAATCTAATTGATCGGGTCAATCAATCAAATCCAATTTTTAAAACTTAAAAAAAAAAAACAACACCTAATACCGATACTACCATTCTTCTACACTAATACTTACCTTTATCAACTACTTCACTCTATCAAAATCAGCACCGTGGGAATTTTCCTAAGGTAATCAAATACTTATTATTTTAAATGAATCTTAAGATTTAGGGATCAAACTACCGTTTAAGAAAATTGGGAATTTCAAATTATTTACTAATTGAGTCACATCAACCCTTTCACACGTTCACAATACTATAAAAAATGGTCCTTTAGGTTGAAAGGAAGGTCACTACTTACTACTCGCTATGGGAAAGTGGAGGGCCCGGATCCCATCTCCTTCCGTGCTTTTTCTAACTGTGAACGTACGGAAACGAGACTATCAGCTACCTCGAATCTTTGCAATGCGTGCTCTTTATCTCTCATGCCATTTCAAAATCAGATGGCCTAAGGACCCAGTGTGACATGTACTATATTATGGCTGTAAACATTATACCTGGTAATTAGTGTGATAGCTCCCAGCCTTGAAAATAATTCTTTTGTGTGAGCCAGAATGTCACCATCCTATTTTCTAAGATAAAAATAATGGGCCTACTTTTTAATGAAGTAAAGAACGCATTAGTTTTTTTTTTTTCTTTTTTTTTTGGAATTAGTGAGTTTTAGATTATAGTTAGTAATGGCGAAAAATGATTGCCCCACTTTAGAAGTGGTGAATTATGGGCATTGAAGATCACAGAGATTAAGGATACATGAACAGTTTTTCGACTGCCATGGCTTTAATTATGGCATGAGGGGAGTGAATGACTAGACTTCCATTTTTTTTTTTTTTAATTGTAGTTCTCCCTCAACAATTTGTTTTTTGTACTATACTTTTTTCTTGTACTGTACTTTAATTATATATAATTACAAAAGTAAATACGTGACACCTAAAATCATATGTTTTAAGAAGATCATTCCAATTTCTAAAAAGTGAGGAAAGAAAATTATTTCATTTTTACACATATGGATAAAATTAAATTAAATTGAATACTAAATATAAATTATTCATTGATTTAAAAAATAAAAATCTTCCACTTCTTTTTCTTTTACATTTTAAATTTCATTTTCCTTGCATTTTCTTTCCAAAATTCCAAAAATCAAATATAGGTTAAATGTTTGATTTCAAAATCTCTAAAATATTATATTTTTACTTGTTTAATTAAACTGCTCACAACACACTTTTAATTTCTTTTTCATGTTTTGATGAAAGAATAAGGAAAAGAAAAAGTGAAGAGGTATAGATTAAAATAAATAAATAAAAATAAGATATGAACAAAAATTCCTAAAACTTATGTTCTAAAGTTTAACCATATTGTTTAAATTTAGAATTTTTACCACGAGATAAATGTTATCGTCAGGGTGAAATTATTATTTTACACTCAAAGGAAGAAAGATAACATTGTTTTCCTTGAGGTGATTTGTTCCCTTCATACCTCACAGATTTGATTACTTCAATCAAATTTAAAACTGTTGATGATCATGGAGAGCCCTAGACAACAACGGACACGGCCCTTTATTCACAGGGTTTCCCATCAATGTTCAAAGAATTGGTTTTCCTTTATTATATTGATTCACCCCCTTTATTCACAGGGTGTCACGCCCCGAAACCCACCTTAAAAGAGATGATCACCACACCCTCGTTCCTTCAAACAAGGCCTGCCACAAACGACACTAACCTTCTCAGAACCTGATATTCAATTACTAATCACATATCTGAAAAGAATGCAACCTTCTAAATTCATAAATTCTCCAAATTCAAAATTTAATACGATAAAATTTCTTCTAAATATTCAAATCTCAATTATTACGCCATATAGCCGTTTCGAATAAAACAATATTCAGATCTCTCAAATCCAACTTTGTACTAATATAAAAAGGAATGTTCACTGCTCGACTTTCTCAATTAACTTTCAAACCAACATTTCACATAAAACACGAATCCTACGAGCCTACTACGATCCAACATAAAGTTCTAATCAAACTTAATGCATTTATTTAATCCCCAACCTACCATCACCCTCATGAAACTAAAAGACTAAAATACGCTAATAACGAAATGGTACTAAAAGTCAATGTGTTAAATACTAATACGTTTCACGTCAAATCGCGATCCAACAATTTCATTTCAAATTTCGATTCAAACACTTTCATCAAATACAAAATCAGCCATATTTTTCTTCCGGTCATCAAATATCAAATGGTGCCCAAGCCATGTAGACTTTCAAATGGGCTGTATTAGTCAGAAATTGCCTTTTAAGGACGAACCAAACACTACTAAACAGAATCCTCAACCAAACCCCAGAGTACGGTGGCTCAAATCAATTACATTCCACCAAAGAACGTAAAGGCCAACTATATTATATCCCGCTGACATGTGCCGAATAAATAATAACTATTATATCTGCCGACAAGCTACGAATAGCCAACTATTATTCCCGCTGACAGTACTAAATCCAACTGTAGCCAAATATTTCTATTCAAAATTTAAATTACAAACATCATATCTCCACATTTTCTTTCTTAAACAAAACAAATCTCAAGTTATTAATCATACGGTAGTTTTCGATCCATGGATAATCAAATAATAGTAAAACATTTCATAAACTAAGATTATATATATAATTCAATTAAAACAATTTTCATTCCTCAAATGAAGTAAAACAACAATTTTCTTTTTAAAATTCGTATTAATATCTCTTACACATACATATATATAAAATAATAATTTTTAAAAGTCAGATAATCCCTTACGCATCAAAGCGAGTACTCAAGCTTTTCAAAGAAATTTAATCCGCACTTCACTCAATGAAATATTTCTCCAAATAATAAGGAAGAGACTATCATCATTACTTATTTATTCTTAAAACTTTCCCACTCCGATGCTCTTAACAATTATATTATTTTTTGCCTTACCTCAAACATATCGACAACTGTTCAAACGATAACTATTCAATTGCGTAGCTTTTGGTAAATTTTATAAAACTCATATTTCCTTCTCGGATCTTATTTTAATAATTTATTTATTTTTATGCTTTTAATCCGAACTAAATCTTTATTAGAAAGAAATAATATTAATATTATTTTACAAATTATATTATTACACACATCATCAGCTTTTACCTAACAATTATCATACTTGACAACAAGTATTATTAACAGATCTTATTTCCTATAATTGCTAACTAATTATTTCTAATCATATTCCTTATCTAATAAAATCTCAATCCTTAATAAAATATTTACTTGCCAAAATATATATATCTTTAAATACTTATCAAATACAAATATTTATACGTAATCCAACTCTTCAAATTTATCTTATTTATTTATCATTATTTTTTCAAAATTTATCCTTAAATACTTTTTAATTCTCATACCAGCATCCAATATGACACCACCAACTTTATTTTATTTTTATTTCTAAAAAAACCAAAGTGTAATCCAAATCGACTCTTCGCAATGATCTAAACTGAAAGTTAAAATTAAAGTTAATCTACATCAGTTAAATTTAAGTTAAACTTATAAGATCTACCTGTAGAATACCTTTCGTTTTTCAAACCCTAGATCCGAGTTCGTACGTCCTCCTGAATTCTACCCGCCTGAGAGAAATTCAAAGAAGAATAGAAATGATTTTTCTTTTCTTACTCCAATTTATACCCGAGGTAATCTATTAGTAAGTTACCTTTTACCCCTCTTTCATTAATTTATACCCCACATGATTTTTTTTGTCATTATACCTCCTTTCATGTCATTATACCTATTTTATCTAATTTTATACCTCTTTCATGTCATTAAATTAATCGATACCTATTATGATTTGTCATTATACCTCTTTCATGTCATTATACCTATTTTATTTCCAATTTATACCTCTTTCAAGTCATTATTATTTTCCTTAATTTATACCTATACAAATTCCCATCATTATTATTTTCCGTAACTTATACCTATACAAATTCCTATCATTATTATTTTCCTAACTTATACCTATATTAAATTCCTCGGCCATATACTGCGGTTCTACATCAATGTTCAAAGAATTGGTTTTCCTTTATTCTATTGATTCACCCGTAGGTAATATATATACAATACAAAACTAAAAGTCTCAAGCACAGCTTACGGTAATATGCCATAAATACGGCTATAATGTGGCACTATACCATTGACCACGCTTACAGACATGCCATAACACGCTATATAATGCAGAATTATACCATCACCAAATCAGACATACATATTCTAAAAATAGAAGATTAGATATTCTAGTATAATCTTAATACCCCCTCAAGTTAAGCATGAAGATCACAAATGCCCAACTTGCCAAGTAGATAAAACTCATACTACAAGAGCCTCAAGCAAGATGCTCCAGTCGATCTTCGCACACATGAGACGTAGAAATAATACCATCACGAACTGCATCACGCATTACACGACAATCAACTTCAATACGCTTGGCACGCCTACGAAGACAGATTTCGAGCAATGTAGATTGCCGACCGACCATCACAAAGATAAGCCGCACGTTACCGCACGCGTGACACCTAAACTCACAAGCAAAGCCAGAGCCATTTCAACTCCGCGACCTACACCATGGAACGATATTTCCGGCCAGCTAGAAGACCGAACATCAGATAAGTTGTTTCGTCTTCCAAGAAATCGAGAAGATCCAAGAAATACTATCCAACCAAGAAGAGACCACCTAGTCAAAGGACACGTACTCTAATCAATCGCGCACCAACCCGTCGAGATAACTCACAATCGTATGTAAGAAGAATGCCTTGACCCGACATCCTTTTTAAGTAGCGAATCGCGGTTACGCATCCCAATGATCCCCGACGGCGCTAAGGTGATAAACTGAGCCAAGATACGAACCGTATAAAACCAAGTCAGGATCGTGAGGTTGCAAATGAGACGACCCACGTACCGCCCATACCTTCGTGATCGGGCGAGTTAAAGGGCCTTTGGCGAGAGCCAATGTGTGATTCTGCTCCATGGGAAAGCCAATGGGACGAGACCCCAATAAGCTTAGTTTCAAAGACACATCAAGAGTGTATTTTCACACACAAGAAGATGCCTCCGACCACGAGCAACCCTTAATACCAAGAAAATACTCTGCTGCACCCAAATCTTTCATATGGAAACACTGCAAATAGGCCTGAAATGGTCAATAAATAAGCATCATTACTAAATAATGAGATCATCAACATACACAAGAACATTAAGTCAGATCGATCCTCGATGCAGTAAACAGAGAATAATCAATAAGACTCAAGGAAACCATAAGTCTTCAAAGAAGCAAATTTAACTTAGCATACCAAGATCACGAGCCCGTCAGAGACCATACAAAGACTTTCGAGATCTAATACACTAAAAACCGTGATGCGAACGTTGAAGCCAGGAGGGAGTTTCATGTAAACTTCTTCATCAAAATCACCATGAAGAAACGCATTATGAGCATCCATCTGATGCAAAACCCAATTCTGGAGCAAAAGTTTCATTATAATCAACCCTCAACTCACGACGCTGCACAACCGCACGAGCCTTAAGACGCTCCACTCGCCATCCGGCACGATATTCGATTCAGATACCCATTTAGAACCAAGAGCCTTTTTATGAGGAGGTAAAACTGCCATGTCCCAGGTGCCATTAGCTTCTAAAGCAGCAATTTCTTTCTGCATAGCCTCGCGCCAACCTTCATCTTGCATAGCTTCTTTAAAAGAACGAGGTTCAATGCCTTCAGTGATCGCTGCAAGAAAAACACGGTGTCGTGGAGACAACTTATTACAATTCACATAATGTGCCATATAGATACAGTACCCGAGAGCTAGAGAAGACGGCGAACACTCGATGGACTCGAAGATCAGACAAAGGTGGGTAACGAAGTCAATAAGAAGAACTGAGGGATCGCTTAACCCCGCAACCCGCGCCCTAAGTCATCTGGGTGGAGGCGTGAGGGAGACGTATGCAGGGGGCACAGGAGGCGATGCGGATTCAAAGACAATGTCACCCCAATTGCGTGGGTCGATGATCATTAACCAAAGGCACTCCAAGTCTTCCAGAAAATCAACATCAATCCTCGCATTAGAATCAGGTGGCGACGAGGAATAAGCTGGCACTTGAGAAGTAGAAACAGTCTTGTAAGGAAATTCATTTTCATGGAACTTTACATCTCTGGAAACAAAGATGTCACCTGTCTGAAGGTCATATAATTTCCACCTTTTCCCATGCGAGCAACTAATAAAGACACACTTCCTACTTTCGAGGAGTTAAATTTATTACCTTGGCCTTTTGATTGTGGGCAAAAGCTAAAACAACCAAAACCTTAAGTTCATCAAACTCAAAAAGCCCGGCCAAAGAGAATTTCAGCGAGTTTTAGACATGAGCAAACCGTATGAGTTCCACGAGATACACCGCACCAAGCACACATTCTCCCCAAAAGTAATAGAAGATTCATTTTTGAAACATCAAAGCACGACCACATTAAGAATATGTTGATAAGCCATGCCTCCATTACCGACCATTTTGGCTGAGGAGTCCCAACACAAGAGGTTTGAAAAATAATGCCATGTGTATCAAAATAATCCAACATACATTTAAACTCGTACCATTATCAATTCCGTACTATTTTGACATGCTTTCAAATCGGCGGGCAATCATAGCAAAAAATGAACAAAAACTTGATAAACTCATGTTTTGTGAACGCAATAAATAAAACCCATGCCTCTTGAAAAATCATCCACCAAAGTCAAAAACAATGTGCTCCACACGAAGAGGGTATCTTATTTGGGCCCCATAAATCACAATGAATAAGTTCAAAGATTCGACTAGCTTTACTATCACTAACAGGAAAACTATCCCGTTTTTGCTTTGCTTGAGGACAAACTTCGCATGCTTTATTCAATTTATTTCTAGAAGTACTGGAAGAAATAGCCGGAACTAACTTAACAACTCTATCTGACGGATGCCCCAGACGACGATGCCACAACTCAAAATCTGAAATCTCTGGAACCGTTACCGCACACACTGTAGGAATCCACCGAAAATAATAGAGTCCATCCTTACGTTCACCGGCTCCAATCAGACTCCCCGAGCGTAGGTCCTGTATAGCACATAATGAATCAGTGAATTGTAAAAGACATTTAGAATCATCAATTAATCAGGATTAATCGAGATTAAGTTGCAATGTAACCGTGGTGCCAAGCAAAACATGTTCAGCATCAACCCATCAAGCCAACAAAACGCCACAAATTTTAAGAAGAACAGACGCGCGACCGTTGCGTGAACCCAACCGAACATCGCTAAATATGATGAGGTCCGTCAAACATGATTCAAGGCAATGTGCAGGAGAAGCACCGCGATCAATAATCAAGAAAAGGAGAGGAACGCACCCATCATCCGATCATGCCGGCGATTATTTATCATATTCAATAAAATTCAACCTCGCTTCCGCTTTAAGTCGCAAAGAAATGCCAGAGGACCCATGAGAGGAGGCCATCGACCGGCCCCACCAGCTCACAAGACGGGCAGCCACGACCGCGGGCAAATGACGCGCTGGGTCACCACGCAGGAGCAACGCGATGGAGCCGCGTAGGAGGTGGTTGTGCATCGGGCTGCACTCGCTGACTCCACTCTGCTCCGATCTTTCCCACCAATCCGATATCCATATGGAAACAAGTATTGTTATCATGACCCGATCGCTTACAAACAAGAATACAATTTTTGATTTATCGACGGGTAACACGAGCTCGGGTCGTGGCAAAGCAGAGCAACGTATGGATTTCCTCCGTCTCGCTCTATCTCGAGCAATACCCCGAGACTTTTCTTCCGGCGACACGCCATACACACGCATCGGTGATCGTGCAAAGGAGAAGCGGACAACAAATTAGAACGCACCGCTGCATATAACTCATCGTTAATGCCAACGGTAAATCACTGAGCCCTCCTCCCGATCCGCAAGAACGACCAAAGAACATCACAAGTACACTACCACAAAGCACACGCATGGAGAGGCTCGGAACGATCCGTTAATTCATCATACAATCCCATCAAACTGCATAATAATCATCAATAGACATATTAGAAGCTCATGCATAATTGCAATATCACGACCGTTGAAGGCGAGACCACTGCCACGCAAAACCGCTCTTCTCAAGATAATCCTAAAAGTCAAGCCAGGCCATCATGAAAAAGGAATGGAGATTACCAATTTGGATCAAGAGTCCGTGTGATCCATGAGACAAGCATAGGAATCGACAAAGGTCCCAATCGAGTCGCTTCTTCTTCTCCGTCGGGTTCGCGAACGTCATCCCATCAACAAACACAAACTTCTGGGCTGAGCCAAAGACAACTTAATCGTGACGCGCCCATGAAATATAATCACATTAGAGCGATCAATGGGTGATCATATTCCCTGCTGATCTCCGCACTCCGAAGATAATAAGGAGAATGGGGATCTATTTTCCCATCACTACTATACGAGAAGAATCTGGAGAGGAGAGGGTCGATGGATTTATGGTCAAGAAATTTGTAAAGAAAATAAATGGGTAAAAGCTTGCTAGGTCATAGGCCTGATACCATGAAAGAATCGGGTTTTCCTTATTCTATTGATTCACCCGTAGGTAATATATATACAATATTACAAACTAAAAGCTTCGCATACATAGACATGCCATAACACGCTTATAATGTGGCAATTTATACCATTGACTACGCTATGGTATTTATAAATACGGCTATAATATGGCAATTATACCATTGACCACAGTTATGGTACATGCCATAAATACGGCTATAATGTGGCAATTATACCATTGACCAAATCAGAATATACATATTCTAAAAATAGAAGATTAGATATTCTAGTATAATCTTAATAAATGTGACCCAAAAATTAAGCCCCAACGCTAATGTCATCCACATCAATCCATAAAACACCATGCTCCCCAAACCAAACGCCATTTTCGTCGCCCAATCCAACCACAATTGGCACCGCCATTGACGTGGTCCTTATTCCGCTGGAGTAAATAACTAAGGTGGACGAAGAATAACCACAGCATCTAATCATGTAAGTATTGTCAATTTTAGGCTTAAAAAACTCTCACATCTTTAAAATGCATCTATTGATTTATTAAATCAAGAGGCTCAATTTGGTACAACGCCAAAGGATTTTTCCTCTTGACCCGACGTGGATGTGATAACAGAAAGTGATGGGGTCGGTACTTCCACCGTTATTGTGAACAAAATCGCGACGCAATGGGGCGTGGTATTACATTAGGGGTGTAATTGATATGATCTCACATCACACACCTAAATTACGTGAATTTAAGGCTTGCCTTTAAAACATTCTTCTTCACCCATCGCGATATTTCACAGTTTCGCGCCGTCACAGATTTTATCATAGCCAGCAGAAGAAAATAACCACTAAAAAGGGTATGACCACCAAGGTCGCGTGCACATCGCAGCGAAAGCCATCTAATCTAGGATGGTAATAATATATAATTCCATATCTTTGGCCCAATACGACATTATACATATTTAAGTCAGTGCCGCTTTCCATCTATTGCACCAATTTTCGAATTTCATTCTATTGTTTCAAGACTCATTAATAATCGAGTCGACCTGTCACATAACCAATCTCAGTTTCACCTCACCAAAATTCTTGCTCTCGAACTCGATTCAAATTAATCAGCCTGGGGATGCTCAAAATTCAACTCAAAATGGGGCTGAGCTATTAATTAACCCATTCACAAAGGTTTTAATCAATAAAAAAAAATTAATAAATGACTATACTCGAACTCAACTCGATTAAACTCGCAAGCAACTAGAGTAAGGTATTATGATACTTGAATTCAACTCAACAAACTTATTAAGCTCGATTAAATTAAATTTGAGTCAAATTTAAGTATTCTACGAATCGAACTCGAATAGCTCACCAATAACTTAGTCATTTTACACCCCTATCCTATTCCTACACTTGCACTAGTAGATTGAGTTTTTAATTATGGGGATATGAGTGTATCTCTCTTGGGAATTATCGGTCGATGATGGCTTAGAGCCGTTTTCTTAATCCCAAAATTAACAAGATAGATGGTTGATGTACGTGGGGGCGCTATCTAGAAAAGGGTACCGGGTGAGGTTTTTTGTGGGCGTTGTTTGGCAGGAGAGAAAAAAGGAAGGCAAGAAAAAGCCAAGTCTATCCTTAACCCCACAACCACCTAAGAAATAAGAGGTGGCTGTAATTCTTCACAGCGATAATGCAAACGTGAACGTGAACTTGTAATAAAAGAATAAAGGAGAGGACGAAAATCATATGCGAGTCCAAACAAAAATTTAAAAGAGCAAAAAAAATAGAAATAATTGAGAGAAAGGAGGCACGTGCGTAGCCGACTTTGGCACGTGAAGAGCAGATGAGATATTAGATTTCAATGATGGAAGTGGTCCTGTCAAGCGTGTGAGAGGAGGGTGAGATTCACGTGACATCACCCAAAAGACGACAGATGGGAGAAGGTTGGCCTGTCATCTTTCAATCCGGTTTGCAGTTGGAAAGTTTCATCTCACTCTAAAATCTAAATCTATCTTCAGTCTCAAACCTCTCTACCATTTCATCCAAACCCAATCTCATTTTTCTTTCCCTTTTTTCCTTTTATTTAATTTCCTCCATTTAAAATAAAATTGAGCAGTTCTTATCCACTCTTATCACAAATTTTTATACGGGTTTCATGGATATAGATTCCCTTATAACACCCATCTGATATGGATGGATCTTAGTGATAATAATAGCCTTTTAATTTCTAACATTTTTTTTCACTCCTCTATGCTTTATGCAATTTTCAATTAAGACCTTTTAGGCACACCTTTTGCAAGTGAGATGCGCTAACCATTGATTAATTAGTGATTGCCATGTCTCTTTTAGAAAGACAAAGACATGCATAAACAAATCATAATCTTTTTGCATTTTTTTTATGTGATTTTTATTGAGGAATACATGCTAACGAATGTGCCCACTTTTACCTTCATCATTTTTTTCAGTGGAGCAAGTTTGAAATTGCTAACCAATGATTCATTTTTTGATTTTTAACTATATATGAGTGATTAAGTTGAGAAGAATTTATCATTCAGAATCTTCGTGTTTTATTTCTTCTTTTTTTTTCGTTTTGCAAATTGAGTGTGGACTTGACGGGAGACTGGTTGAAGCACCAAACACAGACATTTCCTTTTGTATGTAAGAGATTCTCCGAAGAATATAAGGTTAAAAGAGGAAAATATCCTAAGACTTTTCCCTGTATTGGGTCAATAATCCTTGCATTCAACTTTAAATAAAGCCAAAAATGTGAATTTTCTACCAAAAATTGAAAACAATAGTTTGGACTCATTCACTCATTAGGAGGCTGCCAAAGGATAGAAGACAAAACATTTTTAAACCTTCTATGTCACTAATCTAACAGTATGTTTGGTCTATTTTTTTGTTATGAAAAATAAGAAACACACATATTCTTTTGTTCCCAAAAAAAGATAAACTCAAATAATAAGAATGGTTTTTAGGTATCACTAAAATAGTTTTTTTCATATTTTTAAGAACCATTATCAAGAATAATTTTTAAAAATAGGAATCAAATAAACCCTAAGTTTCTAAGGTTAATTAAAGAGGAATTAAAAGAAAGAAAGAAAAAAAGTTAGGTTGATCCAGATATTTTTCCAAACACGAGGAAGAAAAGGCATGACCCATATGCGAGTCATTCAGACGAAAAGTCTCCAGCATTGAAGCATAAGACACCTCTATCCAACTCACCACCAGTTACTTATATGGTGCCATGCAAAGTATCAAAACCACATTTCAGAAAATTATTATTATTATTATTATTATTATTATTATCATTATCATATCCTTACCAATATGCCCTGGATGTGCTTTTTGGTAATTTCCTTATCGTCTACCATCAAAAACCTAATAGAAAAACACCAAACACCTGTAGATATTAAGGTGATATGAAAAGGGTAATCCAACATACCCATCCTGACATTGTCAAAACCGTAAAGCGGTTAAATGTGGCTTTCAAACCTAACTTGTCAATAGCCCAACCCAGTGGCACGTGCCACAAATATTTTGCGTGTGGGCTTTCCTTATTAATTCTCTCTTTCCCCTTTTCTTTTGTTCTTCACTTTCCCTATCTCCTTTCGGGTTGGGTACTCGGCCTCCCAATTAATTAAATAAATAGAAAAAAAATCGTCTCTTCCAAAGCCTAAAAAATAAAAGGATGACTCCAAAAGACGAGGATAGCCCTATAAACTTTACTGTTATCAAATCATGATAATGATTGAGATAGGGCATTGTGGTCATTTGGACAAAAACCAAGGATGGTGGTAGTTTGGGTCATTGAGATGACTTTGTACTGACCTTATCTTTTTTATATTCCGAAGTTTGCGTTGGTTTCCAAAGGCGCATGGAAAATGACAACAATGACCAACACTTTCAAGTGGCATTTTGGTCTTTAAATAACATTATGTATTGGAGAATAATATTAATACTAGACGATTATTATCGGTGACGACGTTATTGATTGATAATATCAGTTTACATACCATCCAAAAGGACTCTTCGCCACCACCACCCTCCAAGTTTCCACAAGGGTTGTTTTAGTCATTTTACATTTAAATGTATTTTAGGATATCGTTTGTTCGACTATTTATTATATGAAGAATATGTTATTATTTTCTTTATTTTTAAGTCGGATTTCTCATAAATTTCTATGCCAAGTTGATTGAATAATGAATTTAATAAATGTAAAATAAAAAATAAAAAATATATATATCGGCGGAGATAAAAGGAGGTTAAGAAGGCGAATAGCGACATCTTCTCTTCTCTTCTCCTCTCTCTTGGGGGTGGGTTTTGCGGGAGATATATCAGTGCCCAGGCCTCTATTTTCTTCTTTATTATTTTTATTCTTTCATCATCTCTTTCCGGAAGGCAATTTGCAGAACGCTTACTGCAAAGCGCAAGAAAGAAAGAAAGAGAAAAGGAGAGAAAGAGAGAGGACAGAGACTTAGAGACACCGCGAAGAGAAAGAAAACAATTCTGAAGAAGCTTTCAACCCACAGAAGAGAAAACGATGTCTGAGAGCTATGCACCCTTTCACCACCTGCAATTCTAACAGGTGTATATACATCGATCAGCAACGCTGAAAATGAAAAAAGAAAGGGGAAAAATGAAGAGAAAACTAGAGAAAGCACCAACAAAGACCCATATGATGCCTTCTCTTTTTCTCCCAGTTTCTTCTTCTTCTTCTTCTTCTTCTTCTTCTTCTTCTTCCTTCTTTTTTGTCTTTTGAATCTATTATTTCTCTTACTCCATAATGGGTATGCTTTGTTTTTCCTTTTGACTGACCGATCCATGGCTGAATTGATAAACAGTGTTAAGAGAAGGAAGTGGGGGTCACAAGGCGGAAGAGAGAGACGATGATGATGAGGAAGATACTGATATGGGAATAGCAACACAAACACCGCCTCTTCCACCTGTTTTCTCTCACTCGAAGGTAATTTACAACCCAATTCCAATACCACACAAGTCCAATTCTGCGAATTCTATGTCCCAAGACTTCCACCAAGGTATCTTCAGTTTCTCGAATGGGTTCGAGAGATCGGCGGTGACACACCAAGAACAACAGCAGCACATAACCCAACAGATCCGGAGGGATAAGCTGAGGGTGCAAGGGTTCGAACCGCCACCGCCATTAGTGGCCATAGAAAAACACGGCAACCCTTCCGTGTACGAGACGGCCCGAGGATCTTGTCGAAATGTTCAATTTCGATCTGAAACCCGACCGCCACGGAACTCTTGGAGCACCGGCTACCGGTGCCTCCGGAACCCTCGGCCGGCGACGGCGGTGCGGGGCGACAACTCGAAGAATCGGGCGTAAGAACAGGCAGAAGAATGGTGGTGGGAGGTTTGCAGGACCGTTGATGATTCAGAATCAGAACGCAAATAACCGTGACCCGGTGTCGCTCCAGCTTTAATCACTCCGTTAACGATAATGCGGATTCAGCTGCTGCCATGCAGCTTTTCCTCATGAATCCTGGCCCAGATGCTGCCTCCACAACCTCATCTCATCCATCCCATCCCATCCTCCATACAACTATTCTAACTTCATACGCTGCAAACCAATCCACTTCGCTAAGTTTAAGCTGCTGGTTCTGCACCTGGAGGGGAGGTTTTGATATAATTAATATCTCCTTCTCAATTCACGCACTTAGGTTACTGAAGTAGTGGTCATGAGTACTGTCTCTAGTGAAGTGGAGAGGATTAGTAGAAGGGCAAAGGCTTTCCTTGTCCTTACCTCTCATTACACAGTGGCCCACAGGAAGCAGCTAAAGCAGGAGGAATTGAGGAGTGGGAGATGAGGGCATCTGTCTCTGAGCAGGAAGGAGGAGGGTTCTTCTTCGGCAGCTCAATATCAAGCTATAGGTTTGAGGGTCATCAGCAGGCATTACATTTGCGAAATTGATCCTAACCACCAAGTTCATGTCGGCTTTACGGATCATTCATTAGAGGCGATGAATAACTATGAGGAATTCCCAAATAATAATATTCACCCAAAAAATTGTTGGAAAGAATTTTGCAGTGTTGGGAGAGTCAGTTCAGAAGAACAGGACCCAGCAGACTAGCTTCAACCTAATCTAATCTAAGGTGGCGCCAGGATATTGCTGGAAGCAGTGGCAACTCTTCATCCTCGTCCAAAGATCTCCCTCTTTTGACTCTTCATAGTAGAATTGAGCATCAGAGAAGAAGGTCGACTATGTCTTGATGAGGCACCAGCAATGTCTCCTTCTCTTCTCCTCCCCTACCTCCCTAATAACTTTTTCAATTTATTTTAATAATTTCCCCTATCAAAAAGAGAAAAAAACAGTTTATTCCATTAATTATTTTTAAAATCACGGAGAAAGAGAAAAAATAAGCTGGTGCAATAGTTATTCATAGGATCAAGTTGGTTGAGTTTAGATTATAATTATTTTTCAAATTATTTTATTCGTTATTCGATTAATGGTAGGGTGTTAGGATACCATTCCTGGGTTTAGTGAGACCTGATAGACTTCTTATTTAGGGACTATTATTCAATAATCTCAGTCTTGTGATTGGGAAGATGTAGAGCGAAGTGAAGCCACAGAACTGTTATACATTAGGAGGTTATTAGGAATATATATTCTAGGAGATCCATTCCCATCATGGTAATATTGCAGGGAAAGCCATTGATTTATGTCTTAGTTGACCTGGGGATTGTTTTCTTTTCTTTTTTTTTTTTTTTAATTTCTTACTCTATCTATTGGCCGTATTGGGAAAAGAGAGTAGGAAAGAAATACAAGGATATTCTTTGTTCCCATTAACAATAATATCACTGTACACAGCCTTTGATTCACACATTTATTCTTCTACTTAGGCCTGGAACAAACTCTCTTTTCATCTTATCTTTCTTTCCTCTCCTCTCCTCTCCTTCCAGCCCTTTTAAAATTCCACATGGAGACTTCTAATTTATGATTCTTTTCATACTTACATTCTTGCTAGCCCACATCTTCTACTCTAGTAGCTGATAGGCAATACGAATGCTGCAGTGGCTTCTGGATCTATTCCATATCTGAGCCGCCACGAGGATGGGATAGTGAGAGAGGAGAAGAACATCCATCCATCAAAAATTCATATTCATTGGTAACAGTAGTTTGTATTTTGAAACATTATCTCAGTTAATTATAAGAGCTCTTTGTCATAGTCTTTTAAATTAGATACTTGATCAAATCAGAATTAGTTATTTTTGTCGTGTAATGTAATGTTGGTGTGAAGTGGATCGAAGATATAATCACTGCTGAATATAAAACTCTAATCATTAGTGAATGTTGATCTGTTGATGGTTCAGGCAGTTTCCACCACCCAACAATAGCGCAAAGGCCATGTCCAGGCACTTCCGGTGTTTGAAGGATGCAATAGCAGCTCAACTGAGGCACAGCTGCGAGGTGCTCGGAGAAAAAGACCCTTCCGGGACTTCCGGAGTGACCAAAGGAGAGACACCCAGGCTGAGGATGTTGGAGCAGAGCCTCAGGCCTAACAGGAAACCTTTACCAAATGCAGGAATGATGAGCAGAAACTTGGAGGCCCCAAGAGGCTTCTGGAGCGTTCTCATCAACTGTTTTGAGATCCTGACTTTTTGACACTTCTTCATCGATGATGCCTTTCCTATATTTTCTTAAACTGTGAAAATATGAAATCAAATGAATATCTTTCAAAAATTTTCTATCAGGAAGAGTCAGGTCCTAACGATGTAGTAAAAATTCAAATCCATAACCAGGACCATGACTTCCTTGTAGTCCACTTTTTCTTTAATATAAAGACAAAGAGAGGGAGAGAGAGAATTATGGATAGAAAAGAAAACAACAGGCGAGCGTCCTAGGCCGTTGTCTTGTCGAAAACTATAAAACATCTCTGTTTCGCGTGCATGGGTTTTCACTCTGATTCAATAAAATTAGTTGAAGAACTCCGCATTAAACTATAAATTCACTTAAACGACACTTTCCCTCTCTAGGCCTTCTTTTTATTTATTTATTTATTTAATGGATCTACACTATATGTAAGAATGATAAAGAGCATAGAAATGACAAGGAAATTACAGTTGTCCTTGTTAGCTGCAACAGCAGCTACTCAGGCCCCACTAAATCTTCTCACTTTAGATTCTCGCACCATGCAGAGAAGTTGAATCCACTCTGGATGCTGAAACTTTTCTCTGTACGTTTAGACCAAGGAGCCCTAAATCATCATTTTCTGGTCTCTTTCTCAGGTACCCAAGCGATGCAGATAAGCATCTGTTGGCACGACAGACCGGTTTATCGAGAAATCAGGTTCTTTCTTTCTCTCTCTCTGCCATACTCATGCAACAAGACGTGCGCAGCAAGAGCTCTTCCGATTATCTTATAAATCTCCCTCTTTCTTTTTATTTAAAATAGTCACCGGAGAAGCAAAACCAATTAAACAAGCTTATCCACAAATGATATCTAGTATATTTGACTTCAACTTGCATGGCTTTGGGTTATTTTTCTAAATTTTCTCTTCTTTCTGTTGCTGAATTCTCAAATGTCTTCTTCCATTTCTCTCTCTATATTCTTTCTCACCTACCCGGGTTATAAATTCTGAAATAGAAAGAGAACCCAGTAGTCAATAAGAGCATGCTAGATCTAAAATACGGTAAGGATTGAAACACAACTCATAGGTTGCAGCTTTGATTCTCTCCCTTAATCAACAAAAGCCAACTAATATAAAGACGATTTATAAACTTTTCTGTACTTGAAACACTGAATTTCTGGTCTTTTTCCTATTTTTTAATAGAAACGACTCTTCTCTTGTGTTTCTCTACAAAAGCATCTCGTGTTAATTTATTATCAGTTTCTGGAACTTCATACGTATTCTTTTCAGCTCAATAAGCTCTTCATCCATCATTAAAGCATCCAACTCTCTCCTTCTTTTCCTTCCTAACCACTACAAAGATTCTAACACTATTTTTTTATTGTTTAACTCAAAAAAAAAAAATCTTCCCTCTATTCTTGTTGTCACGTCAAAACTGGATAATTGTCTGCAAAGCAAGTACAAAAACTCATATGTTAGAAATATGGGACACCTTGATAAGGGCTGGCTCATCAATATGAGTACCAACATCCCCCTCTGGGTGGTGTGCAATGTCGTATAAGACTACTAAAAATATATAGTCAGATCAACAAAGTCAGATGTCTTTCACCAAGATTCAGGGAAACCAGTTAAAAACGCAGAAAAAAAAACATATATACAAATTGCACAGGCAAAGAGAAAGCCAGCCATATAGGAAGACAGTCCCATTAATGTAATTTTGAAAAAGAATTAAATGTTGGGGGATATACATATTTTGTTTGATTCTGTTTTTGTAATTTCTTTCTCCAGGTGTCGAATTGGTTCATTAATGCCAGGGTCCGGTTGTGGAAACCCATGGTGGAGGAAATGTACCAGCAGGAAGCGAAAGAAGGAGAAGGAGAGGGATCAGAAGAGAGAGAAGTGAATCAGCTGCAAGGCAGTGGGCTAGCACAGACACCAACACCTTCGACAGGTGCAGGAGAAGGACAGAAATTACAACATCAGCAACGCCCTCACCAGCTCGCTCCACTTAGGCAAGAATCCGAAATCAAGTAGGTCGATGGCGACCCTTCACTCATCGCAATCAATAGACAATGCTTCTCGGAAAACCAAGCAAAACAAGGCACCTCCACTATCCCCTACCACAGCCACCACCCTCACCCTCACTGATATCTCCACCTCCACCGTATCCCAATGTTTTTCAAACCACCCACTTGAGCTCAGCCTACCATCATCGACTCCTGGTGATGACACACATCTCATAAACCTTTATTTCTTGACTTCGGGACCACTTCCCACTAATCAACATTAGATTAACCTCATCAAGTTCAGAGGACCACATAGTAGTAATATCTTTCCCTCCTCTTAGCCTCCTCCATAACAACCTCCCCGATAAGAGTCCCTTCTCCGTTAGAGACTTCGGTGGCTGTTAAAACAATTCCCCCACTTCCATCTTATCAACCCTTTTTGTTTTTTGTGTTTTTTCTTTCCTCCTCTTTCCATAATTAATTGATCTATTAAGAAAAATACATCCATCATCATCATCCTCTTCCTGAGAAACGTAGCATTACATTAGCTAGCCTTATTGTAATTGTATAGTACATTGTTTTGCTTCCATCTTTTGCCTTTTATGTACTAAAGGTTTTGTACTTTAGTATATATTTCTTAAATAATATGGAAACATGCTTAGAGAGAGAATTATAAATTATACCTTCATCTTAGTAAAATATCATGTATGTGTGTGTCTATATAAGTATATATCGACCCATTTCGTGTTCCCGGAGGCAAAATGTTGATAGTTATGATTGGGAACCCTACAGGTGGGCTGTTTATTCGATTCTACTAATCTGTACATCTGCAATCTTAATGTGATAGTGATTTGGGGTATATCTTGAAAGCTATGGATGTTTTTGAATTGTATGTGAATGAAATTGGCTCAAAGAAGATGGCAGGTGAGAGCTTGGACTAAGGCATACCCATGAAAATTCCTATCTTCTTAAAATCACCAGTGTGAAATCATTTTCTTCTTGTTTTTAATTTCATGATGGGGTATTTGCAGCCACCTTCATTAACAACATTATTATTGTGAAATAATGGCACAAAAAATGTCCTCAAAGCCAGTGAAGCAGCATTAAATTATAGTGACAGTACAAATCTTCTAATGGAATCAATGAATCGCGATAGGACAGCTGAAATTAGACTCTGTTCCTGTATTAATTTAATAGGATTCCTATTCCAAACAGTTATTTCCTCCATGGTACATATGAGCATCTTCATCTCCATTTACTTCACCTATTAATTCTTCTATTAAGATGGGTGGAGTATCATGAAAACCAAGTTTAATGTATTTTCCTATGAATGATGGTAGGAGAATTCCTTACTCTTACTTGCAATTAAAATTTTGTTCGTCCTAAAATGACGGTGACAGGTTGAGTGAAGAAAAATAAAACAACCTCAGTTCTTTATCATATTGTCCTACTTGCTTCCTGTCCCCCCAATCCACGAACCACTGTTTCTTGGGTATACTTATTGGTCATTATCAATGGTACGTAATCAACTATTCCAACTTAACTGCCTTTTGTCTAGTTCTGAATGAAAAAATAAATGGAGAAATTTATGACTTTTCCCTGGGCCGGCCTCAATGGCTAAGAGTTTGACAGAGATAAGAAAGGGATTAGTTTTGAGTCTCCACGTTAACAGAATACATTGTATTTCAAAATGTAGTTTATATCAGCCTCATGCTTGAAAAAAGCCCTTCTTCTTCATCACTGCAAGATTTTGAAACACATATATCACCAACAAAACAATCTTAGAATGAATCAAATAAATAGTTGTTTGGTAGTTAGAGAGAAGGAAAAACAAAAGTGAATGCAATAACTGAGCCTGGTAGAATACACACCTTGGTTTGATAAATGTTTTCTCCTCTAATAGACCACTATTTATTTACTAATCTTGGACACTGCGAAGGTTCCTTGAAATCCGAAAAAAATGACTCAAAACAACAGTAACCCTTTTACACAATTTGTTGCTTTTCTTTGAAAACACTATACGCTAACAAGCTCAAAATGGCCCTACAATTGGAGTTTTTCAGACTAAAATTCTCTATCAGTCGATCTACGCTTACCTGTCAATCTCAATATCTATGATTTCATGTAAGAAAGTTTATAAACCACTGTGTTTCGGGTATATGATATGATGCAGCAGCAATCAAACAGTTATGGTATCAGCTCCTTTAAAAAAATCCCTGTAAAGATATCAGTTTTTCCCTCTTTTTTTTTCTTTCCACATATGTAGTTTTCAAGCAACGTCACTGTCACTTCTATCCCATTCTTCTTGATGGGTGAATGTTAGGTTAAAAAAAAAGTGTAACATCAAGATTAAGGTACTTTGATGGGTGATACTCCTTCCCTCATTCTAGGTAAAATTCTTAAATTTTGTGTAGGGCCTCTCACCAAGGGGTGCTGAAAACTACCGGAGCTATGCTTAGGATTGACGACCCTTTTTCTGGGTACAAGAGAATTCTAACTGTGGAAGTAGAAGAAGAAATCATTAACCCATTTGGGACTCTGGGAGAGAGAGAGAAGCCCCATTACTCCCGATCAGTCTGATGATTATTGCACAAAATAAAGGCGGGTCAATAAATGAGCTGTTTTGCCTCACCCATTCAATGTGTTATAAATATGACTATTCTGGTGGGTGGACTTTTATGAAGAACAAGGTTCATAGGCTTCAAGAACCACCACCCCCTCTCGCTATTCATAAATAAGATTAAACAATAGGGGTAGTTTATGTGTTTTCCAACCCCAGAATTGTTTCTTTGTCTTGCTCGCCCACATGAATTAAAAAATAAATAAATGACAAGACAGGGACTAAAATTATTATGATAGCTCTTGAAGGCCTTTGTTTCAAAGAACACTTCCCCTCCCCCTCCCCCTCCTCTAGGCCCCAGTCCAGTGTTCATTAGTCATTGCAGTTTACAGGACAACACAGGTCGATTGGGACCCTCTTCCTTATTCGGTCGCTGAAGAAAGGTACATGTATACTGCCAACGACTGTCACCTATGAATGCCCCTGATCAGTGAGCCTCAAAAAAATCAGTCAGACCACTTGGTGATTTGGCTTGGGCCCATCCTGACCTGTCTGATCCTCACTTCAGATCAATTTTAAATTCAGATAGAACCATAAACTAATCTGTGGACAATAGCAGCTATCTTCTTTTCAGAGCCACCATGACCTTCGATTATTAAGCCACCAAGTATTCTGTAAAATATCTTTGGTGAAGGATTAAACAATGTCTGAGAAAGGCTTGGCCACCCCAAATCAGTCTATTTATAATTACTACAAATTTGGGACTCAACTTCTACCAAAAACATTATGTCTGCCATTTTATGCTCCAATTCATTGGATGTTTCCGAAAAATAATAAAAAAATTCTTTAAAAACGTGTGGTTTGAAAACTAATCATATTCTTCACATAAAGCGGCAGGATTCACAATAAGCTTTAAAATTTTAAAATATAGTTTGTGATAAAAAATTATGAGAAAGAATTATTTTGAAGTCCTCTTTTCAATTTTTAATTTTAGAAAATCTTTGTCAATACTGTTTTTAGTATAATAATTTAGAAAATGTTTTTAAAAAGCGGCACTAATAAATTGAAATTTTGAAAATTATGAAGTGTCTTTTTAAAGATGGCCACTAAATGCGATAAAGTACAAATTACGATGATGTATCTTGAAGAATCTTTTCGCTATATAAATATTTTAAAATTAAAAAAAAAAAATTTATTCAATACAAAAGTAGAGACACTTTTGAATTACGAAGGATGACAAAAACTATACTAAATTTATGAATATTTCTAAACATTTTATATTTGAAGAATATTTTTTCATTTTTTCATTAAATGTCTAAAAAGCCCCCTTTGGGACCTTGTTGCTCAAAACGAAGCCATTCTGCACTTACACTGCAAGCAATACAGGAGATGGCATCAGATAAAGAAAAATAAATATCAATTTCTACAAAAACTTTCTAATTCCCTCGTCATAAAGTGAAAAATATATTATTCAATACAGTTTCATAAAAAATAATTGTGTTTTATATATAATAATACTTAGATACTACCTTAATAAAATATAAGTCTTATCTTGACATTATTCATTATGATAATACCTATAGTATATGAAAAATATATATATGAAATCTTCCACTTCTTTTTGCATTCTATATACCTTCTTTATAATTATTCCCAAATTAATGTATTTAAAGCCTCAAACACATGTTTTCCTAATTATTCACCTGTGTTAGTATCTAAGAAAGTTAGGAATCCGGTAACCTAAAATTTGGTCAGACAATGAAGTACAAGTGTACAACTGTACAAGTTAGCACCAACCGGTTGGCCTTTTAGCAAGAGTTCAGAAAAAGAAGAGTTCATTGCACCAAACAATCAAAACAAAGGCAAATTTCCATTTCTCTTTTCATTTTCCGTTTTGGGTAGAAACAAGGGTCCATTACATCAAACATTTGTGACCCAGAGGGGGACACTAAAGAAGAACAACACGTGAACTCAATTTTGTAGTTACTTGAAGGGCTCAAATCGCTGGAAGATTGTGTCACATAGTATTCACTAATCAAGACAATACGAACAACGCTACCCCCTGAGTCTTTGCTAGTCATGTCAATCATATCATTATCCTTCTATTGACTAAATAAATGAAGAGATTCCTAGACGGAGCTTCAAATCATATCACCATCCTTTTATTACTGCATAACCAGAGGTAGGATGGGATTCAGAAAAATGATGAGTTACAGTTTATCATAGTTCATGGCAGTTTGATAGATTAACAGCTAACCAACATGGGCATTTTTCTACCTTATACTGTCAGTACAGAGACAAATCCTGCAGTCTTTCTGTTGCATGGATAAATTGTTACACCACATGCCACGGTAAACAATTCAAATACCATTTTCATACGATAGGTGGATTCATTATGCATTTCTAGCTTTTACCAGTAAAAATATTGGAGTAAATTTAAATTCACACAAAGCCTCAACTCCATAATACATTTCTTTCCAAGTATTTCTACATCAAACAATCAACCCACATTCATTCATCAATGCACAAGAAGTTCATTTTCTTTCCCTCTTCATGTTACCTTATCATCAAGAATATTCAGGGGAAGGATTCAACCCAAGTCAGATACTGTTCCCATCTCGAAAGATACCTGCCATTGTCAACTCTGTGAACTAATCCAACCAACGTTTCTTCTTCTCTTTTTCTGTTTCCTTTCAAGTAGAAATGAACTCCTCTTTGTGAAAGATTATCCCGATTACATTTATACATATCATTACTTGCAAGTTGCAACACACAAGTGATATGCTTTTAGCTACTATCATGAAGCCATTTAGCTATCTGACTGCATTGGACTTCCTCGAGGTTCAACATAAGGTCTAATGAAAGTTCTACGCCACCAGACCTCAAAGGCTCTCTGAAGATTTGGGCAGTTATCACCAGCCTTCAGAAAACTGCCCAGCCAAGAAAGCAAAATACTCTGTTGATCCTCTAGAGGCAGTGTCAGGATTGTCCTACCAATTCCTTCCTCTACAACCTTCCTGTCAAATGACCTACACCCATGTTGTAACCAGCTGTAGTCATTGATCAAAGGCTGCAACCAGGTCTGTAACAACAACTGACGGGTGTCTTTTGAGGGTAGCAGCTCCCCCCTTCCTATTCCAACAAATAGCCTTGCAGTTATGCAGCTCACTTGGTGGCGAGAGACAATAGGAAGCTTTGTATGTAAGGTTGCTAACTCTTGCTGGGCAGACCACATCACTGCAAATGCATCGGCTGCTTGCCTGTCTGCTAAAATCTCGAGTAACCATGAGAGGTTATCAGCCTCCAATGTGATCTGCTTCAACACAGGTTCTCTGTTTTCCATGGGTTTATCAGTAAAACCTGGTTCAGCAGCTTGCCTGAACATAGATAATAGCGAATCCAAGGAGCTTCTGCATGAGCTATAAATAGTTTCATTGAAGATATCAGCTGAACCTGCATAGCTGGGGATACTGCTATTTTCTCGAAGGAGCTTCAGGACTATAGATTTCATCTCACGTCGACCTCTCTCTTCACTACTATTAAGAACCTGTTCCACTATGTGGAAGAGAGTTTCCTTTGGGTGGTTACCGACTTCAGAAGAGACTCGTTTCAGTACTGGGGTAACCCCAATACCCTCAACCTGGAGACGAAGAATTGAAGAGACCACCTTTTCTTCTTCTTCTTCACCAACCCAGGGAACTGCCTCCAAATATTCCAAACATGATTGCATGCATGACTTGAAGCCAAGTAGTTCAGCAACCTGCAAAATAATATCTTTCGGGTAAGTTAATGACATGTAAAGAAAATTTTGGCATCTTTTATAAATTTAACCGAAACAGCCAAGAAAACAGAGACAACAGCAGCTTCCAATGAAAATGTCTACAAACTAATAAAAGGAGAATTTAGAAAGCATAAAGTAGTACAAATCCTCACAATTATACACATGTAAGCAAAACTAGCAAAATAAATTAGCTCTTGTCAGCTTATTATGGATCTAGAATCAAATATAAGACAAAATTACCTACAACAACTGGAAAAAGAAAGCTTATGCCCCGATCACTCATCCCTCCAATAAAATCATTATATTTCACAAATTGGAAAAATGTTACTCTAGCTTTAATTTAACTTGCTGAGCTAAGCTAAGTGAAAATCAAGGATGACGAATAACTGATAAATCGAAACACAAAACAAAAAGGAAAAAAATAAAAGAAAAAGGAAAACATAACAAGTAGTTAACAGATTAAGTAAGAGGGAAACATTGAAAGGTATGGATGTCAAACGACCATTTACCCTCACTCAGGGCCACTGCCAGCTACTGTTACTGCCCTGTCAACAAGAGAGCAGCTATCTAAGTCCGGATAAGTAACCGGCTTTGTTATTGCCCCAAGAGAAAGAGCAGGCTAAAGCTCATCTAAAACTTTCTAATGGAGTTGAAGGCATTCTAATGGAATTTCAGTGCTCCTATATTACAACTACTTTATTACCAGTTACCACTCCCTCTCACTTTACTGTTGGAGCATACAGATTCTAAATTTGGTTGTTGAGAAGCCAGCATAAATAAGCATTTTCATCCCATCACCATGTGCTAACTTACACAGGTCAACAAATTGCTGATTTCCAGATAATTTAATAAATAAATAGATAACACATTAACCGATTTCTCGTAAGAAATGAAAAGGTGATTATACAAAATTACAAATAATTACAACTTTCTTTTTTGATAAGTACAAATAGTTACAACTTTCAATGATTCATATGTAGATTTTAAGGCTTCTAGACCATTTTTCACTGATACTTCTAATTCTATTTCCCAGTAAGCCAAGCCAAGTGTAGTTTCTGAACACAATAAACAAACAACATGGCAAATGTGTTGGGATTCATAACCAAGTTACATTCACAATTCAAATGAATTCTCAAATCTATGACACAAATTCATTAATTGAGCATGTTATCTAAGTACACAGAAGAACCATTATCCTTGTGGCCTTCGACATTGTCCAAGTGTGGAGAAGTTTTTCACACTCATTCAGAGTTACTCTTCTAAAATGCATATTATTATTTTACAGCTGTGAGGACTAGAACCACTAAATTAGTTGGCAAAATGATGCATAATATGTTGGTCGGAAAAATGGTGCAAAATATTCTTAGTTAACACAGTCTGAAGACTGATTGATCAGACATATTAGAAAAAGTTTATGGTCCTCTTCAGATGAAGTCTTCATATTACGAACAGTTCAACATCAGCAAAGCACTATGCTTAATTACTACTTAGGCACCACAAACAACAAAATTGACAAAGAGAAACTAAACCGTTTACAGTGTGCTTCATTGATTCCTAGGCACCTTTGACAACATATATGTAGACAAAAACAAACCATTTACAACACACAGACAAAATATCAAACAATTATAGGATAGAGTGAGGAGGAATCATAATTGACATAATTGAAGAGAAGATAAACCATTTGTAACATCCAGAGAATACACCAAAATATTATGGTTGTCTTGCAGTACAAAATTCAAAACATATATGGCACAATTTCAGTCAACATATAGTCATAAAATAAAGAAGGGATCCATTAGCTTATTACCTTGAGAATACGAAGCACTCGTGAGACACTTTGTTTGATCAACCGTTGCTTTGTTTCTTTACAATACATCAATCCCACTGTTTCAACATAAATTTCAATGTCTTCACAATCCTCAATTTCAAGACAGGACAACCTAGACTGTTCTTCAGAGAGTTTGTCAGCGAAAAAACTGCTATTTTCCATGAGAACATTCTTGTGAACACTCAACTTCACATAAAATCCCTGCTTTCCCATCAACACCACTTTCATATCACTGGTTCCAGGTTCACCAAACTCGATTGCCACCTTCCTAGGTAAATTTTCGATCTTGGGCCTCGGGGCTCTCTCATTAACCAATGTGCCTAGAGAAGGGGCATCAGAAGCAAAAGTTCTGTGATCATCAGGAACAACAGATGGCCTTGATGGAGTGGAAGTTGGTTTTTTCTCTGTCATTGGGACCTGCTTCTTCTGAACAGTGGTCTTGGTGGGTGCACTGGGTGGTGAGGATGAGGGTTTTGGTTTATTTAGAGGGTTTTGAGCTTTGAGAGTCTTTTGAAAAACAACGGGGAGGGCAACACCAAAAACCTTCCGGAGTCACAGCAATTGGAACATTTCTGATTTTAGTTTGACCTTGTGCGACCTTGGTAAGTCTAATTTCAGCCATATTGAACAAGAATTTATAGCATAATTCGATCAAGATATGGCATGTAGTACAATTAAAAACAAAAACGTGGGGACTACTCCAAAATAAACTAATTTAATTGTTCTTCAAAATGGTGGAGAAAAAAATTCTGTTTTTCCAACAAAAATGAGGGCCAAGAACTTCAAATCAAAAAAAGAAAAAAATGTTACCAAGCAGCTGTCAATTCCACAAGAGAACACAGAACATGGAAAACCAGAGCTGAGTTTTACTTGCCCCTAGCAGCTAGGAAACAGATGAAGGGAGAGGAATGTGAACTTCGCAGAAACACAGAAAACCAGTCTCAAAGACAGAAACTTAAGATCTTTTTCTTAAATACTATAAATTTAAGCTCACCAATATCTCCGATAGAAAGGCACAAAAAGCAGTCAAATCCGTGAAGCAGAGAACCAGGGATTCCTTGACTTCTCCATACCTCACTATAGATCAAATCCTCGACAAAGACCCATAAACAATTAAACCCACAAGTAAGCATGAAATAGGGCTTCTATATAGCATTGAACCCCCAAAAATATTCCACCAACTCACCACCACAAACAGGAGAAGTTTGTGACTTCTTTGAAAACCCATCTCCCTATCTCTTATCTTAGAGGCCACGAGCGTCCAGAATGATTGAACGGAGCTCCGATGTCAAGCATCAAGGGAACCATTAAACACAAACTTGCAGGGAGAAATGATGGGTGTCCCTTTATTTTATTTTTTTGGTATTTTTCATAAAGAAAATTAATACACCCAAAATAATTTTAATTCAGGAAAAAAACACACAGAGAGGGAGAAAAAAAAAAGGGAGAAGGGGCAATTGATGGGTTGTGTTTATTCTTTACCACTCCCTGCAAATATTCTGTCTCTAAACTTTCTCTTTATTTCTCAGTGATCAAACAGGCACGCCACGCTGCTGTCTTACAACTTTCTTTTGCTTTTTTTTCCTTTCTTTTATGCCTATGTTGCTTTTGTGGACCGTTGCAGGATTCGATTGCCTAGACACTGTTGTTTTCATGTGTCTTCTAATCTATTTGGACTTTTAAATTCTCACAAACACCCTTGCAGCATTGCTTAAAGTAAGGCTCAAAAGATTCGAGATGTAGCATTGTCCTTAGGGCATTTTGGGAACAAAGGCTGGAGACTTGGAGTAGACGAAAATGATGGATGGACCTATTTCCTAAAAGGCCTAATACTATTATTGGAGAAAAATAACAATTCATAGTGCTATTTCCAAGTCGTTTTGGTAGTTACAACTCACAAGTCACAACGCAATTTATTATTTTGTCTAGCCCAAGTTTGAAGCCAACTAATCACATCATTCAATGGACTCAAAACTTTGAAAGCACAAAAATAATTCCAATTGCCCAAAAAACAACTAAATTTAAAAGTGCTATTTCAACAGGATATGTGTGGTTTTAAAAGAAGACTGGATTAAAGACAAACAAATCTAATTTGAACCCCCTTAATCTTCAATAGGATGATTCATGATACCATGATGGGCCCATTTTGTGATACAAAATATGAAAGGAAAAGGGCATGATTCAAAATGATTGGATACAAATGGGTTTCATTCTTCATTGTTCTTTCTTCTTTCTTCTTTCTTCTTTCACTTTTGAAAAAGAAATATAAAGAAAGAGTGGGAGAGCATCACCATCAATAGCACAAATTCACATAAACATAGTTTTAAGATACAAGACCCAAATGTCTATGAAGTTTTGAATTTCTTTTGACCATGGCTTTTCTTCTTTCTTTTCTTCTTTTTTTTTTGGGGTTCTGCCCCCATTAATTAAAGCTATGGGCCTTGGTTTGTTGCTGTGCAATAATGGAGGTTTTACATAAGATGCTATTGGGTGCAAAAAGAAAGGAAGGCGCACGTTATCATCATCAGTGGGTACAGAAAAGAAGCCCTGAGCCAGATGGCAATGGCAAGACATTGGCCCCACCCATTCTCATCACTCCATGTCTCCATGTGGGTACTATCTTGGAGAACACCAAACACCCTTCTTTTCGCTGACCTGATTTTAAATTCTAAATTCTAAACCCTAAAAACATCGTCCCCTCTTTCATCCTAAACCCTAAAAACATCATCTCCTCTTTCATCCTTTCATTGATTTGATCCCTTGTCAGAGATCTATAAATTAGATGTATGGAGTCAACTCCCATTTGGATGCTGCTTTTTCAAGCTATAATGGAATCAGAATTGTACCAGAACCAGATCATTAATTTGAATCCCACTAAGTCGTTTTCTGTCAATTAAAGGCTATCTTAAGTCACAGATGGAAATATGGATGAAATTTTCCTTGATTCGGTATAAAGCAATTATTTAAGGCTTCCGTTTTGAGTATAGTTAAAGAATCACATTGACTGCACCGCGGACACAAACATCATGATAATGAATCTATCGATAATCATGATGATCATTGAGATGGAAATCACAAAGATGGATGGGTTTCTCTATCTTCAATCAATATGATGAAAAAACATGTTCAGTGGATCTATCATAATGAGTTGATTCAATAACCACTTTGGTGCATTAAAGATTGGTTTTTCTCAAAATATTATCATATCATGGAGCCTGTTTGACTTTTCTTTTTGTTTTGTCAAAAAATTACCGAATCTTGCATGACACATGATTCAGCCAATAGATAAATTAGTATCTGCATTTGAACAATGAGAAAAATGGTTGTTCAGTATTAGAACCAAAAGTTGCTCGCCACGCCTGTACTTGATTTAACATTCGTCATCTAAACCCCCCCATGTGATCATGGTCCCCTGCACGTTTTGGTTCTAAAGCTAAGGTTGAAATCAATTAATGGCGGGCGGCTATGGCTATAGCCTTTAAGCAGATGGTAGATGATAGCCGAGTTTTGTACGGAACTAAGGCTTTTAAAAATAAAAATCCGAAATATGATGTTGGTTTGAATAATGCCCAGTAGTGCGCGGGTTGGAAGCGGTGGCGAGCCGGCGTTATTGACGCCGGTATTGGTTAAAATTTTGGCCGCGTTGGGGCGGCGGTATTGGGCATTATATTGTTCCTTCCCCCTCTGCGTTCTCTGCTTTTTCTTTGGCTTCTTGCTCGCGGCGGCGGTTCAGTTCGATCCGATCAACGACTCTCCAGGAGTTTGTTTACCGTGGGATACCGGTTGTTTGTTTATGGTTTATTTGATTTCGTTTCTGTTTAGGGGTTTTTTGTTTTGGTTTCTGTTTAGGGTTTTTTAGAATTGGTATATTCTTGTGGGATTAGCGAACACCATTTTGTATAGATCTGAGGCAAGGCTATGATTAACCTATTGATTTGTTGGTTTTTTAGGTTCAGTTTGTTTTGGGTTATGCCCACTTAAGGAAGAAATAGGAAGTCATATAGAAGGGAGGAGAAGTCGTTTTTAAATAACTCTTCCCATAGGCTGAACATTTCTGTTTTTGGAGGCATGTAATAAAATTGGAATGATACAGAAGATTAGCACACATCGAGAAATGGTTAAAAAAATTCTATTTTCTTTTCTTCCTCCTCATCCCAGCGGGTCTATATTTTGATCTAAACCATTCATTAAAGGGCATATTTATAGTTTGTTTATAAATAATTGTCCCTGAGTTTATTTGTTTATAGTTTTTAAAAACTATGTTATGTTCTCAAAAACAGAAAATATGATTTGTTTGTTTATATTTGTTAAAACTATTTTATTTTCTCAAAAATAGAAAAACATGTTTGATTTTGAACTTCTTTTCCTTTAAAAAAGTCAGAGAACACAAAACCATTAAATTAAAAAAACAAGAAGACGTGAAAATTTAGTTTTGAAAAAATATTTTAACCAAATCACCATTTGTAGTATTTTGTTATGATAGAAACTTGAGCTTGGGATGTCCCGTAGACCCATTCTCTCCTATATCACTTCAGCTAGGCCAACCCCGTCCCAACCCCGTCCCAACCCCGTTTCCGTTTAGTTAAACCATTTCCCATACTTGTCCCGTGAAAAGAATAAATGGGGTGGGGTAGGTTTAGCGGGAATAAGAAATTTTCATTCTTATCTTGTTTAATTTTAACAGTAACTTGTTAAAAAATGTAGCTAAACTGGAAGAAGTAGGCTGATGCAAAGTTATATATGTTGTTGTTGTGGTTATTGTTGATTATAGAAGAAAGGGCCCGCTTAGGCCACTTTGACTCAAATTTTGGACCCACTGAGGTCATTGTATGATATTGAGCCGTGTTGGTTGTGTTTTTATGACAAATTGTATGTTGGGTGAAACTCATTACAAGGAGACTGCTGGGTACTATATATCATGAGGGCGATGGGGAGACACGATTGGGACCATTAATTTATAAACGAAATGCAAAGGATAATCATTTCTCATATTATTTAATTTGTTTACTTCATTTGAACCGAATTCGATTATGTCTGTTTCCTCTATTCCCGTAATGTGTTACTACGATGGTCATATAGTGAGGGTGATAATGATGTGAATCTGATGGAAACAAAGCTCGTGTGCCTTTGGAAATGCCGGTTGGTACGTTTGAACAATTGGGTGATAGCATATTTTCAAGCACGCAGTAATGAGAAGCGGAAGTTCGAACTAGTCTTCAGTCTGAGTATCCTCTAAAATGCGAATAGGTTGACGCTTTTGATATGGAATGATAGATCTTTTGCGCAAATGTTGAACATGGTTCCACTTGGTATCAGTGAGGAAATTGAATTGTTGTTGAAATTGGATTTAGAATACGCAGACAAGCGAATGTCTGATGGCGTTGCGAAGTGAGAATTTAGCGAAGTGACTAGCAGTTTGTGGGCACAGTAAGCGGTCGGTGCTAGATGCGGGAGCATGGAGATGATGATGCTTGGGCTTATGGAGAAGGTAATGATAAATCTGATGAAGATGTTAATGATGAATATGATGATGATGTTAATGATGAATATGATGATGACTTACATGTTCAAGCCGATAGACATGTTTCATCCTTCCAGACTACAAATCAGGTTTTGGAGAATGAGCGAGGGATATTTGTGTCTGCGCATGCATTATCTTGTGATGTATCGAATATCGCAGATGACGATGACCAGGACCCGAGAAGAGTCGGCCACATTCGGTATCACCTACCCACACCTTGTTTTGAACGTAATCGAAAACATAGATATTCTTTATTTGCGGTTGGACTCCATGGGGCGAGAGACAACTTTGTTATGCAGTGGTGAATTTGTAGTTGGGCAAGTTTTAATTAAATCCGAATTGCAGGAGTTGCAAAGATTTACTCCATTAGAGCACACAGGGTTTATTGTTGTTGCCTCCTCCAAAAAAATGGCACCGTCTTAAGATGTAAGAAGGCGAAGAATGTCGATGTCGATGGGGCTGCGTGCCATGGTCGTGAAAAGATACTAACATTTGCGATCAACAAATATACAAGACTAGCATACTTGTGTAAGTCAGGTGTCACGAGCGAGACCATGTCAGCTTACGGACTCAAAGTTGGTTGCTGCTCACATACAGGCAATAATTAAAGCACAATTTACGTTATCCCCTGTTGCTATTCAAGCAATCGTTATGGAGAAATGGGGATATGAAATTTCATATAAAAAGCCTTGAATTAGAGCATAAGGCATTTAGACACTTATTTGGTGATTTTGCAGTCATATCTTGGAGTCTCCCACGTATGTTCTTGGCAATAGAACAAACCCGATCTGGATGTGTGTTGTCATTTGGAAAACCATCTCCCATGGTGTGGCAAACAATGAGACATTCCAGCGTGTTTTCTGGGCATTCAAGCCATCTATTGAAGGGTTAGCAAATTGTCGTCCGGTACTGAGTATTGATGGTACACATTTATGGGAGTATAAGGGACATTGTTGATTTCCATGGGATGTGTGGAAATAATCGATTGTTCCCATTGGCATTTGCTATTACGAAGCGAGAACAGTGATAGTTGGGGATGGTTCTTGGCATGCTCGGGGAAATAGAGTAACTCAACGGACGGGGATGTGTGTTATATCTAATAGACATCCAGGTATTATATAAGCGGCTATGATCTCATCTTAAATTGGGATGTACCATATGCTATCCACGGGATCTGCATGCGTCATCTTGCAATAATTTTATGACACTTCAAAGATAAAGCGTGAAGAATTTGGTATCTTAGGCGGTACATTTGCGATGTTGGAAGATGAATAGGCATGGCTACATTTGGTAGAATTAATCTTGAAGCACTACAATGGTTAGAGCGATCTCTTCCGTTATGGGCACTTTCACATGATGGAGTCGAAGATATGGGATAATGACAATAATATGTCGAAGGTATTCGCGGTGTTCTTAAAGGGGCGCGCGGCTTACCAATCAACGCATTGGATTGATTGACATTTTCCCGCCTTGGTTACTTCGTTTGCAAGGAGGGAACAAGGTCTTGCTAGATTGGCATCGATGAAATGAGTTCACTCCGCTATGTTGATGCTCGGTCGATGTCGTGGTTAAAGAAATTTGGTCGATGGAAATTGTTCTTTCTGATCACTTCTGAGGGGAGATTTCCGCGTAAAGTCGGGGTAATTAACATTCATCCTTGAACTTAAATGAAAGAAATGTACATGGTAAGACAACGATATATGGATTTACATGTGGCCATATCATAGCAGCATCTCATCATCGATGTGTTGATTTTCGGTCATTTGTTGAGGCTACTACACTCACGGAGTCTTCTTATGACACTTGGGGCGAAAGCTTGTTTTTATCCCATATTGATGAAGGCAGGTGGCCTCTTTATGATGGTCCAGCGATCATAGCTCTGAATTGATGAAGCGACAAGTAAAGTGGTGGAATCCTAAATGGAAACCCGTTTGCATAATGAAATGGACATTAGGGAGGGGAAAACCAAGATAAAATGTGGGTTGTGCAAACAACATGGTCACAATCGGCGGTCTTGTAAGAGTAGAAATCAAGTTTAGTAATAGATGTTGAGCAAGGCAATTAGTTGTTTGTTTGTGAATGAGGCCTGTGTTTTATTTTGTGGTTGTTCTGTATAAGACTTATGTACTAGCGTATATTTCTTGTAAACGAGGCCCCGAATATTTTGTAGTTGTCTTGTATCAGACTTATTCTATTGAATGACACAATCTTATTATACGTGTTTATTGTAAATTCTAGCTATAATTAATATTGCTAACCGTATTTGACAATTACTCTGAATTTGTTACATATTATAGACATGGCGTTCAGGGGGATTCATGATGCGGATCCGTCGGATGCATACGTCTTGCTGCTGTGAGACGGGGCACCGATCACGCTTAGTGAATACGAGGAGCGGTGCGTAATTTGTTAATTAGCAATTACTATTAGTAGTTGTACCATGTAATTTATACATAACCACCTTTAAATTTGGATGTTTCATTGCTTACAGCTGCAGGAGATCCTCCGCCCTCGACAGCAGATGAGAGCTTTCATGTCTATGTGGAGGATGGATATTGGATCGACCATCGTGATTAGATGCAGATTTTACGGTATATACCGTTTGTTTATCGCGTCGATTGGCCACTTATCCTTGCACTCGTCGAGAGATGGCGACGAGACACCACGTTCCATGTGCCGAGTAGGGAGATGGCGATTACCTTACGGGACGTCGCCATCACTCCAGCAGCCTTCGACATCCATGGCGGTCTTGGCACATGTGTGTTGATGTGGCGGCGTTGTCTGTGAGAAGTTGCTGGCGTCATCCACCATGATCTTTAGCGGAGGAACCTTATCTCGCTAACGATTGGTTATGTTTGGGTTATCCACCCTTCACACGATCACGAGATGATGTCACATTAGAGCGTTGTGCGCGTGGGTTCATCTTAGCGCTTATTGGATCCTTCTTGTTTGCGGACAAGAAGGGTGTGATGGTTCCCATGTGCTATCTACCGCTACTGCGAGATTTGACGCTTACTGCGACATATAGTTGGGGTGGTGCAGTACTAGCACATACATACCGCGAGTTATGCCGAGCCAGCTTGGATCGTAGCCGTGGTATTAGCGGTGTATTACACTTATCTGGTATGTAATAGCTGGGAATGTGTGTGTTGTTGTGTATGGATGTGAATTGGGATGTTTGTACCTTATTACTCATAATTAGGCTATTGGGGTCATTGAGACTTGTTAGTCGGTCTTTTTGCCTACGTTGTATTTTTGGGTTGAGCTCCCGATACAAGGAGACTCTGCCCGATTTTAGTTAAATTAAGGTCCCGGAAGGAAACGATTTTATAATTTTTTACTTACGCAGTATAACCTTCATTATTTTACCCGACTTTCTCATTATTTTGTATTCGATATGGTCATGGGAGGCGCACGTCGGGCTGGCCAGATTTTGGGCGAGCACACGATGATCTAAGCACCACCACCAGCTCATGCCTTGCATGATGGCGATCATCGATGTTGGTGATGGTGACCTACGAAATTTGTCCCGATGGGTTCTGGCCCATCCTCCGTGAGCGAGGACGGCCAGCTCTTCGCTCGGTGTAGGTGGAAGTACCTTTGACAGTGCATAACCCGCTCCGGGTGTGCTCCTCCTATCTTAGAGATCGACTAGATGCACGGGACTCACGATCGGGTAATGTTTATGTAAAACTTTTGGTTCTATATTAGGTATATTCATATTCTGCAGAATTTATTGACATAAAGTCTTCACATGTAGGTCATAGCGGCCATACGTGGAGGATTATGTGACTCCCGTATATTTGCTTAGGCGATCGGGAGATGCGGCGGACGATCACCGCTCATATGTTTGAGATTGTTGGGTGATCGTCGGGAGTCTGCGGCGGGTTTAGGATGCGGCCCGGAGATACCTCCGGCTTGCTCTTACGGCAGGTTGCATGCGATTGATGCATTAGAGATACCCGGCCTTGATTGGGCGATGTATGGACCATACCTTAGCATTATGGGAGTGTTGCGGCTAGGATCAGCGAGGCACCCTATCTTGGGTTTTGTGGACTTTCATGATCCTAAATGCGGTGGTATGCCATTCGTATTACACGGCGTTCTATGACACCCGTTGCATAGGGATGACGCGAGGTTCCATACTACGTAGGTAGTATGGATCTTTTATTAAGTTAAATTAAATTGTGTTTCTAAAATATTTTACCTAATTTTAATTAATAGATTATGTAATTATAATTCTTTCTTTGATTCACTCAGGATGCGCCATAGTGACACCCAGTCATTCGCTCGGGTTAAATACCCCACGGTGCTTTATGCGACATACATCATATTGCCGATCGGTGTTACCGGATCGGTGAATAACTGTCGTAGGGTACACTCGGGGAGGCTTGGTATCCACATAGGCCATTTATTAGACCTCCGATTATCGTACACAAATCCGTGTCACGGCTGTTCGAGGGTATAGGGAGGGAGGAGAGGGAGGGAGAGGGGAGTTGATCGTCGGAGGTCGTGCTCGAGATGGTGAGTCAGGTCATGGTCCAGACAGTGAGAGCGGTGTAGGTACACTGGTCGACTATGTCTACTACGATGCCCTCCTATACTTCCCTCACCGAGCCGTTTGCTTACAACCCTTCTGGCATCAGCCAGCCTGCAGCGTTGACACATCACCTTTACGCACATTACATCACCTTCCCTACGCACATTACACATCACCTTCCATGCCACGAGACTTGCATTTGTACCTTATCCGGTGTCCACAGGCTGACCTCCTGGCATTAGTCTCCGTTATCGTCCACCGCCATTTACCCATCCGCACATTTGCATCCCACGGATGATACCATCATTGACGCTACAGTGGGGTAGACTTCGGGTAGGCGACCTGGTACTCGGCGTGTACATACATTACTCCATCCGTGAGATCACTCGGCTCCATGGCTCCCTCGCCTCCATCGGCTCCTCGAGCTCAGTCTCGGACTCCACATGACCTGATGGTGTGAGCATTATTTTTTGGCGCCGTCCTAAATATAAAGCGCCATCTTGTGAGACACATTGATACATATTATTTTTATATATGAAAATTTGTATAAAATGTTTTAATATATTTAATTGTTTTGGTATATGCATGATTTGGTACATACATGTCTTTTACGTACCTTTAGGTATACGTATACAATATATGATTTTTTTATCAAAGTTCGAAAATAATACACTCAAAATTATTTTCCTAAAGATAATCATTTTTTTATAAAACACATGTAAATACTTAAAATAATAAATTATATTTTTATTTTAAATGGATTATTTTTCAATACAATACATAGTACAAGTTAATTGTAATAACGTTGAGAAAAGTTTTTAACAGCATTTTTTGATTAGTAACATTACAAATGAATATTGAATTAATATGATCAACTTAATCAATCAAAACTGAGATAAATGAGGTTTGATTAGAACTTTAATTTAGAGGCTGAATTGAGTTTAACTTAGGTTGATTACTTTTTAATGTAAATTATTTGGGCATGCTATTTTCTCCAATCGAAACTGAGAAAAATGAGCTCTGATTAGAACTTTAATTTAGAGGCTGAATTGAGTTTAACTTAGGTTGATTATTCTTTAATGTAAATAATTTGGGCAAGCTATTTTCTCCAACTTAGGTTGATTAATATTCAACATGTTTTTATAGTTAAATTAAATTGGTTGAGTCGACTATAATACCGGCGTTGACTTCAGCATGTTATTTACATGTTATTCAAGAGTAATTAAGGCCATGCTTTAGCAAACATAAAAATTCTTTGGGCAAGCTATTTTCTCCAACTTAGGTTGATTAATATTCAACATGTTTTTATAGTTAAATTAAATTGGTTGAGTTAGCTATACTACCGGCGTTGATTTCAGCATGTAAATTTTACATGTTATTCAAGAGTAATTAAGCTGCAGTGAGCATAAAAATAGTCAATAGCCGGCGTTGGGAACGCCGGCCTTTAGAAAAAACTCCGTCGCAGTCATCCCGAATGCGGCAATTGGATTGGTTAATGGCGTTATGGCAGAAGCGCACACAATCGATACGGAAGTCGTTCGAGATGCGGCAATTGAAAATTTTGGTTAATGGTGTTCGCCGCACTTCGGCGCTGCTGTTTGGCCGCTACTTTTGCGTTATTTTGAAACTAACATCATATTTCGGATTTTTATTTTTAAAAGCCTTAGTTCCGTACAAAACTCATGATAGCCTCCATTAGATCAGTTGGTCTGCCCTTGACATCAGCCTAGGAATAGAAGAATGGGCACTACGTCAAATCTTAGCCACCTATAGAAATGAATAATTTAATTAAATGAATAGATTTAATCTTCACAAAACGTTGACCATTTCAGTTCAAGTTCAATCCTCTTTCTTCAAGCACCGGTTAGATGACTCATATACGGATATACCACACCACCATCTGTTCTGATTCTGAAAGCTCTGGGTACAGAGAAGCAAATGGCAACACCCACAAAGCTATTCAGCTTGTGCTCTCTGTTAATGGCCTCCCTCTTTGCTTTATCTTCATCTGTTCAATTTGACGATCCTGGTAATTTAGTTTCACTGACCATTTAGTTTTTTTTTCACGAGTTACAACCCTATCTAGCTAACTCTATCAATCTGTGTTCTCTCATCTCCTTTATTTTTTGGTTGATTTGCTTAGATTGGTATTTCTGGTTTCCTCTCTATGCGGCTGCATGTGGTGTTAATTTGATTAATGGGATCGGGGTGTTGTCATCGAAACCCATCAATAAGATTGCTAAAGTAGCCCAATGGCTTGGAGTGTTTCTGTTTTTCAAGGTTGTAGTGGAAGATTCTGTAAATGGAAGAGCTGGGTTCTGGTCATTAGATTTGAAGGAGAGAGTCGTTAGAGAGAAATTTGGAAGTGGATTTGTTGTCATTTCCATGTATCTGCAGCTAAAAGCAGCATCTATCCAAAAAGGTCACGTCAAAAGGAAGGAAAAGAAAGGGGCAAAGTATGTTGAATGTGGTGAGATCATCGTACTCCTCCCTGTTACTTCTCCAGGATCTTTTTTTTTTCTCTGATCATTTTCGTATGTTGTATAGGAGTCATGAATTAGTATTAACTATTAAGCAATGCAATTTTCAACGTAACTGATTTGGTTACCTGGAATTACAGGGATGGCAATCCTGGTGGTAGTCAGCTACGGAATGTCCTTTGTCTTCTTCGTATTGCAAAAAGATGAAGTGAAGAGTTGATCAGACACATAAATGTATCCCTATCATGTGTTATAATAGAGCTAATGCGCAGGGATGGATGATGAATCCAAGGGCTGATCTTCGGGAAAACTATGTTATGGCGCTTACGGGGGGGTTCTTGTTACATTTGACTTGCCAGAGGCGGCTGGGCATGGGCAATCTGGATACAATCAACTAAGTGTTGTCTTGTCTCGCTGGGGTGGGTAATTGGGAATCTTGTAGTTAGTTTTGGGGGGGAAATTCAGTTAGAGGAGTCTGGAAGAATCCTACAAATAGGATTGTGTTTGAGGGGAAGGATACGATTCGTGTGCTAGAGCTTGGCTCTTTGGGAGAGACCTCACCTCTCGAAAGTTGGGGGAAAATCTATGTACCATTCTAGCTATTGAATAAAAGAGATCTGCAATTTACCTTATAAATTCTATTATGGCTCTATCATGTCCCCATTTTAATTTATTTGAAAAATTATGAGCAAAAGACCTGAAACGAAGATCATGTCTTTTGATTTCAAGAACAAACAAAAATAAAAAATAAAAAAATTGATAAAGGATCCGGTAACCTCGCCCAGGTATGACGCTAATAAGCGTGTCTGAAGATCATACCTAACACAAAAGGGAAGTACTTATCCAAGGTTTATTGGGGTCATGCCTAAAGTTTATTGGATCATTTATCATATACTTTAACTTTTTATCAAATATTTTTGTAATCAAAAGACTTGCCTAATGTTACAGGCCATTTATTCCTAATTTTTCCAATAAATTGAAAAAGGGGCACATAACATAATTTTCCTCTGATCTAAGGGAGTAATGTATAAGTTGGCAATGTACTAAACTTTCTGCCATAGCCTCTTTCTGATAATATAAGTCAGCTATATCAGAGACCTATCATTCTAGATATCTCCTTTGCACTTTTCTCCAAAATGATAAAACATGGGTTGCAACCTGCACGCCATTTCAGAAGATAATAGAAGCTCAGTTAATCAGTATGTATACACATAGATACAGAGTGGCTATAGTAAGTAACCTTCAAGTCATCATCATCCATCATGGGCACTGGCCCAGCGCCTCATCTATGGGACTTGAACGAACAAATTAAGATCCTAAAAAGCTTGTATGGGACCAAACCAGACCTACTTTCTCTATGAAATCATCTATTTTCAGACATCAAGCAAAAACACACCAAGTCATCAAACAGCAGAAAGACCATTGTTCAACCGTTAAGGTGGGCATTTTTAAATACTGGATTACATAATTTCTTCCAAACTATGTCGAAGCTCTATATTGTAAAAAAATGGGTAAACGTGTTGGAATTTTTAGCATAAATACGCTCATTTTAAACAATGCACATTTGTTATCAGAAGACCACCTACTTAAGGTGGGCATAAAACCATCTACAACTCGCTAATCCAGACAGCCTTCAAGTTTAAATAAATAAATAAATAAAATTCAAATTTTCCAGATAAGATGTGCTTCCACCCTTTCTTTGAAGACCTGTGTATAAAGGAAAACGCAAAGATACAACCACTACTCAAGGGGAAAGGCAAGCACCTAATTACAGAAGAATGATCTGGAGTTTAAAGAAGCTGGGTGCGCCATTGTCAGACCCATCCTGTTTTGCTCATTGCCTTGGTGTGAGGTGTACAGCTTACAAAGGTGCCAGGGATGTGATCCACCGTTCTCTCTATCAAAAATTGACAATTTTTACTAGTTGAAAGGAGCTTTTACCTCTCAGAATCTCCCATCCTCTAATCATTTAATTCTATAACCAAATCCTGTATGCTGAACAAGGGCAAAACATTGAATAAAAGATCTAGTGAAGACGGCCTCGGCACTTGGAAGCTCCACAATGACATGGGTACCCTTCTCCAGGCAGTAGTTTATATCGATAATCATATGTCAGTTCCTCACCCAAAGCTATCTGCTCACAAAATTAACATTTAGAGGTGGACCGTCACCATCCAGGAGAAAACAAACAGTGGCATAGGAATATCTATATGAGCTGGTAAAGGATGAGTAATGGGTTATGTTTTCACAAATGGAGGACAAACACCCATTTTGAGTCCCACCAGAGATCTCCACACACACCAATCAAATAATGCACCACCCATTCCCAACAGGAGCTATCATCTTAAAAATCAATTTGGAAGACATGGACAACTTAGATTTTATGTAGAAATCTGTATTTAAAGGACAGGAAAGGGATCTTACATCTCGATTTGCAAAGAGACCAATATGTGCAAGCTGACAATCCATGCTTTCCACAAGAACTTGGTGATTAATGAGGTTTGGCGAGCAGCTACCAACAAAAAAATGTCAGAGCAAGTCAATAGCTAAACAAAGCCTTCCAATATCTCTCAAAGAAAATTGGGACAGAGCAGTAAACTTTAAAGTTTCATATTAAGAAACAAACATAAAAACTTGATGATCAATGAGGTTTGGTGAGCAGCTACCAACAACAATATGTTGGAACAAGTCAATGGACATTTAAACAAAGCCTTCCAATATCATCGCTCAAACAAAATTGGGACAAAGCAGTGAACTTTAAAGTTTCATATTAAGAAACAAACATGAGGTGCATGAATCAAGCTTGGAACTTTAACAACATTGTACATTTGTCCCTGGACCAACACAAAAAAAAATTTTTTTTTTTTTTGAGCGAACAAACAAATTATATTGCTACTGTAGCTTTCATTATATTCCCTTTTTCCAAGTCATATTGACTAACTGCTTAGACAAAAAATAGCAATGGTGGATGTTATAGTATTGTAGAATTAGAAACTAGTTGGGAAAAGAAAACATGTATTCATGTAGAGTAAGGAAACTTCATATTTTTTCCTATTTGGTTTAGGATTGTCTTGTATATAAATAGGTTGTTTGTGATCAATGTAAAACACAATTCGTCCTTCAATTATCTCTGACTACATGGTATCGTAGCCTGGTTTTGAATGTTCCCTAGAAAAGGCAATTTTTTTAGAGAATTTTTGGAAAAAATAGAGAAGAGGAGAAAGCCGTGGGGTGTTTCTTTGAAACACCAACTTCAAGGGCACGTGGGGCGACACCGCCCAACTGAGGAGGAGAGTCTGGCCGATCACCTCACCACTCACCAAGCCAGGCCTGAACACAGCCAAAGGTTGCCACGCGCCGATCTAGTGAGTTTGCTCTGTTTCACACTCTCTGCTGGACTGCTGCGATGGGGCGCATGGTCGCTTCCGTCGCCTCCGACGACTATAGGAGGGTGCATCTTGGCCTCGGGAGTCCATCCATCTAGTTTGTGGTGCCAAACTCCAACTATTTTTGGTGTTTTAAGTGAAAAATTGTTGCAAACCTAGGGTTTCTTCAAGGAATTTTTTGTTTCTTGTCTCTGGGGTACTCTTTCTGTTGTTCTAAAGAGTGACACAATGAAGAAGTCCAAGCAGGTGCCTGACGATCGTAAGCCGCTTTAGTGCCTAAATGGTTCCAATGATGTCCAAAATCACATAACACAAACTGAATGGACTCACCATTCGGGACTATAAAACAATCTGCCTCTATGTAAGGAGCATCTCGCATGACCCGCCTCATCTCACCAAGGACCTACCAACCTGATGGATTTTGAAGAATAGCTGGATGAGAGAAGTGAGGGATTGATCAGGTTCACCAAGAACACGATTTAATTCTTCACCCGCCAGTGCGACAGAGTAGAGGCGTGACTAAAATAAGTGAATATACCTATCATGCAGGCTCATGGCCTGATTCATCGGTTTCAATCGAGTGAAAAGACGACACGCATGTGTCGGATTTACCTAACTGCCAGTGCGCTGGTGCTAGCAGCATGCTCACAACTCGCATACAACTGCAGTTACCGGTCCGGTCCCGCTTCAGCATTACTTTGCAAATCTAAGGAGCGCATCAGCCTGGTTCCTCGATGGTCGTGCTTTCCTACACATTCTCCCGACGCTGTATGCCCTGAAGCCATGCCACCGGTTAACATACCACCTTCCTAAGGATCTGTTTCGGCGCTCGCTAGTCCTATCCATCGCTTGGTTTGCAGCTCACGCCATTGTTACTATTATTTTACGACGCACACGAGCCCGAGATTGATTTGTGAGACTTATATTGTCGCAAAGTCTCTCGTAATGGTGAAATCTTCCGATCTCGGTAGACCTAAGATTTGACCGTATCAATTAGCGAGATTACAGAAAACTTCATATCGCCATCTATTTTCCTCCGCTTGTTGATTCATATCAAGATTTTGAAGACGAAGAACATTCAACTTCACAGCTTTCTGGCTTCCATGAAGGGCAGCAGTATACTGTCTCGTTTTCAGTCGATGAAAGAAGAGAGCCTCAACATTTGTGAGACCGTTCCCTTTCCCATAATACAGAAACTCCAAGTAATCCATTAATTCTTTAACAAATTCACAGTGATTAATTAAACCGATTATCTCATTGTCAATGGAATTACGAATCTGTATTCTGGGAAAGGGAACGTCTCAAGAATATTTGAGGTATGCAAGGCTTTTCATCAACCTGAAAAACAGGACAGGTCTTGTATTGCCCACTTCATGGAATTCAAGAAAACTTATAAGGAGTGAATATGTTGCTGCCCTTTTGTGCCGATATCAAAGTCCCAAGAAACTCGTGAGAGAACAGGCGCTATGAGTTTTCACTAGTCTCCTTTTAGAATTTAATATGGTCAACTCGATTCTCTCTCAAGTCCCGAGATTTCCTCACATAAGAGACTTCAAATTCGATTATTACATGGTAGATCTCCCCATCTATTAAGATAAGTAATGCATTAGTCAAGAAAATAGTAACTATGAGCCTATGAAGTAAGAAACCAAGAGCAAAGTGGATCTACTTTGCCTCGGATCGCCCTGTGGGGAGTGCAGATGTTATTATTGTCATAAGCCATGGCATACACATCGGGAGTGTAGGAAGCTGCTAAATCGAACTTCTATGATTTCAATCGCTTCACGCTATAGCCCGCAAAGTAATACCATAATCTATGCTTTTCAGAATGAGTATGCCAAGTTATCAAGTTTGCTTCTACTCCACGCACTTACCGAAGCCAGTAAACTCGACATTACGCCTTTATGTCCTCTTCCTCCAACTGGTCATTAACTCGGAGCCACTTGCTCACACATGTAATTCTAGTTTATTCAATTATATTTCACTACACGATTACTCCTATCACAATTCTAGCCGATGGTCTAAATCATGAGTTCTCGGGGTCAAGCACAATTAACTTACCTCATCCCTTCACCTTGTTCTACTAACACCAATCAGTAAATATTTCCTGGGCTTATCGTCTCTGCTTCGCAGATCTTTAACGGTTAGACATCGGGTAGTAACAAGAGTCTAGGCTCTACATTTCGATCCAAAGCTGCCAAAGCTTATCGCATGTTCGGGGATCATAGCCCACACGAAGTTCATCACTCAGTCATCCATCTCTTTATCCGTCAAGAAACTATTTCTTCAATTTTCTAGTTTGTCCTCATTGAATTGCGAGTCATGTCAATATGCTAAGCTTCATCGCATGCATTTGAGTCATAGAGTCAATAAACGAGCTTCCACTCCTTTTGACTTAATTCATTTCGATGTTTAGGATCCTTGTCTAGTTATGTCCCCCACTGGTTTTAAATATTTTGTTACTTTTGTTGATGATTTCTCCCGTGTGACTAGACTTTGTTTAATGAAAAATCATGCTGAGTTATTTTCTCATTTCACTGCCTTTTTTGCTAAAATTACTTGTTCAAATATTAAGGAGTGATAATGCCAAAGAATATTTATCTGAACCTTTTCAATCTTTCATGTTACAACACGGGATTCTCCATCAAACCTCTTGTGTGGATACACCCTCTCAGAATAGGGTAGTTAAGAGAAAGAATAGACATCTTCTCGAGACTACACAAGCCCTATTGTTCCAAATGCATGTTCCCAAACACATTTAGGCTAATGCGCCTACCGCCCGCTGACATTATCAGATGCCATCATCGGGCTCTAAACTAGGCAACTCCTGATCATCAATTGTTCCCTAATAATCCCTTGTTTCGTATTGAGCCCAAGGTTTTTATATTCACATGTTTTATTCGAGATGTCCGTCCACAAGTCTCTAAATTTGATCTGAAGTCCTTAAAGTGCATTTTTCTGGGCTACTCTCGTGTTCAAAATAAGATTTAACAGTATCTGTCTCCTCCTTCAACATACTTTGTGTCTATTGATGTTACATTTTTTGAGAGAACCCCGTTTTCCCTCTCTTCTATTGTTACTAATCAAGAGGAGGATGATGATTTTCTGGTCAGTGATACACTATTTCCTCTCCTATCTACCCGCCCGTTAAACCTCCCATTACTCAAAGCGTATTCCCTACAACAAAACCCCAGGTAGTCTCTAGTCCAACACCGACTACTTTGTCATCAAATCCTATTCAGAATGATGATCTTCTGATTGCTCTCTGTAAAGGTAAACGAAAGTGTACTCACCCAATCTCTTCACACTTATAATCATCATTTCTCTCTTTCTTGTCTTGTATTGTGTCTTCGATTCTCTTCCCAACATCAACCGTGAGCTTTATCTCACCTTGGTTGGCGTAGTGCTATGGTAGATGAAATGTAGGCTTTAGATAACAATGGTACGTGGGACGCTTCTTTACCACTGCATATTAATGGGTCACGTTGTATTCGTAGCTTCAAGTTTAATCTCGATGGGTTTATATAAGGATTGAAGCGCCCATCTTGTCGCTAAGGGTTACGCTTTCAAACTTACTGAAATGATTATTCGATACTTTTCTCTGCATTTGCCGACATTTGTTCGTCTATTCATTTCTCTTGCTACTTCTTATGATTGAGACTTGCATCAGCTCGAGCATCGTGAATGCCTTTCTACATGTGGAGATCTTCTGCGAAGTTTATACCAAGAACCTCCCATTATTGCTAAGGGGGAGATGTGCAAGGTGTGTCGCCTTTGGAAATCTTCAGATAGTCCAAACAAAGTCCCCGTGCTTGGCCTTGAAAATTCAATCAAAGTAAATTTGAGACATCTGGGCATGCAAAGTAAGTCTAACCACTCTATATTCTATAAGAACTCCAATTTTGGTATTATTCTACTGGTAACAGAGGTATGATAGTATCACATCACTGTGAGCTACCCAAAGGATATTATTCTGTAAATCCTTTCTCTTCACAAATTTCGCCACACAAAGGATTTAGGAATGTCAAGCATTTCGGATGTTAAAGTCATGAGAAGTAAGCAAGGAATCATGTATCTCAACAAAAATATGTACTGATGCCTCTGAGACAGAAAATCGGGCTGAAACCATGCAAGATTCCTATGGCTCCTAATGTACAACTAACTTAGGAAGGAGAACTATTTGAAGATCCTGAGAGATACAGAAGAATGGTTAGGAAATTAAATTCATCTTTTATAAGAATCGCCTGCTATCATTATCTAAGTGTTTTTAGTCAATATATGTCATCTCCCACAGACAATCATAGGGGGGTTGTAGAGCATATCCTATGCTATTTGAAATAAGCTCCTGGACGTGGAATATTGTATAAGAAGCATATACATACCAGGATTGTGTGTTTTTCTAACGCAAATTTGGCATGATCTATGGAAGATAGGAGATCCACCTCAAGATATTATGTCTTTTTTGGAGGAAATCTAGTCTCATGGAAAAGTAAGAAGCAAAGTGTTGTCTCGCGATCTAGTGCGGAGTCGTGAGTATGTAGCCACAAGACACCAGATACTTGCATCACGTGATACGTTACTGATGGAAGTGGGCATCAAACTTCAAGACCAATGAAGCTGTGTGATAAACTGTTGTCATATATAGCATCTAACCTAAGATTTCATAACTAATTAAAACATATTGAGATGTGACTCACATTTCTCGTCTGCAGTGAGTAAGATTCAAATACTGATCTCTATGATATGTAAAGACTAGAGAACAATTCAGAGATATTTTCATAAACCTTCGAGGGATGAAGATTCTAGCGGTTTTGCAATAAGTCAGCATGATCAAAGATCTATGCTCCAACTTGAGATGGTTGCATGTAATCAGTAATTAAATCAATGTAAAAGTACATGTATTCGTGTAGAGTTAGGAAACTTCATATTCTTTCCTATTTGGTTTAGGATTGTCTTGTATACAAATAGGTTGTTTGTGATCAATGTAAAACACAATTCTTCCTTCAATTATCTCTAATTACAAAGGAGAACACTTAAAACACTTTGATGCTAGGCATCCACATTCTCAGCAATACGTCTCTTGCAATATGCAGGAGGACCACCCAAAGCATTCTTAGAAACCATATCATTTTCATTGATTGATTCCTACTCGATCTTCAATATGTGTGTTTCTACTTTCTAGAACCAATTAGATTTGAACTAATAGTAGTTACACAAGCACAAAAATAAGAGACATTGTCCACTACCACTTTTCTAGTCAATTCTAAATTATGTAACACGCCGACAACCATACAGGATGCTGTGTGAAACACAATTGCACAGTGGCAGTGGTTCTGAGCAAAGGAAAGCAAAAGAAGGTCCATTGCAGTAACAAGATAACAAGGCCATGCTGCAGGTTAACTATGTGACCCTGATGAGGCCGGTGGTGGGGTTGGCACAACATCAGCAGTCAAGATTATAAATAAAAAGTAAGTGTTGGAATAATTAGGTGAAATAATATTAAATTGTTGTATTTGATGTGGAAATCAGTTCCACCTTGCATCTTTTGGACAGTGTGGAAGGAGCGTAATCGCATAGCTTTTAGAGATGGGACCATTGATGTTCAAAATTCAAAAACATTCCTTTGTTTATAACTTTGTGAGCTGAACAGTCTAGGCCACAGTTTCTTAGAGGCATGCGTCGAGGGGTTGTGTGGTTTGTTATTTGGCCCTTGGTTTTTATTGGTAGGTATTTTTGGCTTGTTAGTTTTATGTGTGTTTCATCTTTTCCTCTTTTGTCTCCTTTTGTATACCCCTGTGTGCTTCTGGGAGCCTGGGAGCCTAGTTATCTTTTGTTCAATATACTGCTTTTATTGATCAAAAATATATATATATTGGAATCAGCTAAAACAATATAAATTGATTAAAACAATAATAAATTAAAATAAAATTTTGACTATTATAGTAGCCTCTAAAACAGTGGGAAAGTTGTTGTATTCCCAGAAAGTACAAAGGAAAAAATATACAAAAATTGGTTTTCTCATGTTTAATTTCACAATAGAAAATATGAAAGAAAATCAAATATAATTAAAATTAATTAGAAATTTTATGTGATCTTAAATTATTTAATCTTTATATAATTAAGGAAAATAAATTAAATAACTTTGAAGAAGAATATAAAAATAATTTATTGAGTTTAGATCTTTTCTCTTTGGTATATACACATGCATATAGGCATCCATGCATAAATCTATGGTGCATTAGTGTTTGTATGCGAGTCTGTGGAGGGATGTGTGTGTAAATGCATTCTAGGGGTTAAAAGGAAGATCTATGAACTTCTTTCACAACTCCCTGATTTGTAATATCTATGGATGATGCTTGAATGAATAAATATTTACTAAATACAAAAATATTTACACTATAAGCTTCTCTATTCATTTCAAAATCTTTCCTTCGAATTTCCTGTCCAAATTGAGGGGCATGAAGCATGTGCCTCAAGTAACCAGGGGCCATAGAACTCACCCACACTTCACCTCCTTAAACAATATTCAAACTTGGGATCAAACTGGTAACACAACATTTGAATTTTTATTGATCCTAATGATTGCACAAGTAGACAAGTCGCAATATATAGCTTCCTAAACCAGAGCATAAGATAGCATATTCTGAATTCAGAGCATAGTAACTGTTCCCTCACCTGTGATTGATGAACCGTGAAACATTTCCATATCTTGTGGCATCAATTACATAAGAGACCTGTCCTTCAACTAATCTGCTCATATCATTGATATGAGAGTCAATGTCAAAAAAATAGCTGCAACCTTCTTCACCATGCCTGTCATTGTAATCAACAAAGTCAAAAACATAACAATATTTAACGTAGAATGAGGAAACCATGTCCATTAGTAAGAGTGTGAAACCTATTCCCCCTCTTGTCTGCTTCTTGCTCGCTTAAAACCTCTCCTATGTACTCGCATATGAACGTACCCCGAAGGATTGCTTCACCTGCTCTGACTGCCCAACCCTGTGAATAATTTAAAACATTAACCTAAAATTCTTGTCTTGACGTCCATGAAAAATTGGATAGCATTACCTTTTCCTCTGTTCTGAAGACTTCCAACTTTACTTGCACCCCATTCTGCAAAACCCTATTCTGACATGTGCTATTGCAGCTGCACTTGCTATTGCACTCGTAGACAAGGTAACCCTCCTGCAGGATTATAAGCAAACAAGGCTAATGAATCAATCCATGCCAATGAAGGAACAAGTCCAGGAAAAACAATTTTATCTTCCTGCCGATGGAGTTTGTGACATTGTGCCAATAAAGGGACAGTGAAAGATTTGGACAACTGTATAACCCACTCAAATCTAAAACTTACTATTCACGGACTGATTTTATCATTCTAGCACAAGTTTGAATAAAATGTCGTTTCAGGAGTTACATTAGATGATTAGGAACCCAAATTGGGTAATCTATGGCTTTCACTGTTTAGTTACAGTTTTCTGCATTTCAAATAAGAACAGAAATAAGAAAAGAGCACTCCTTCATCACCTAATAAAAAATTGTCTAGCTTGAATGGTAATCATACCATTCTATACATATTCTTACACAGTCTAACTGATGAAGAAAAGAACAAGGAATTCCTAACCTAAAAAAGCACACGCTATTTCAGATGTAATAAAAAATACAGTGATTTGATTAAGAGACCTTTTGAAAACTAAATTTCGGAAATTAAACCCTTCATCAATTTTTTACCTTATTTTGACGAAAACACCATTATTATTTTCTTGTAAAAATAACCCTTTCTTTTCAAAGACATGTAAATACATGAAATGACTAATGTCATTTTTGTCCACAATGAGTCATTTTTCAAGAAAAAACAGGAGGGTTAGATTTACAAATTTTGACTTATTTGAGGTCTTTTAACCAAATATTTCTAAAAAACAAAGGTTCAATCATTCAGTATAATCAATTTTAGAGTAAACTTGTAGAATAAATTTCAGTACCTCCAAGATAATTCGTCCTTTCTCATTAAATGGGAATCTGCCACTCATGGGTTTCCCGTATATATCCTTTGCATCTGAATAATCATTATCAAAGAGGTATACGTGATCACATCTTTCAGGAGAGCAAGTTGAGTGCAGACAAGCACAACCCAATTGCCAACTCTGAAACAGATAAGAAGAAAGCAAAGGAAGCAAACACCAACACGAAGAATAAGTAAATTTTCACAATTGATGCAATAAGGAAAGAAAATGCATAAGCATGTATCTGGTGTCTGTTATGTGTACAATCATGGCACAGACCAAATACATGTAGAGAGGGAAGGAGTATGTGGTGTGAGAATAAATGCATTCAGAGAGAGTAGAATAATGGTGCATGAGAAAATCCATTAACACACACATACACACAAAGAGGAAGTAACTTCATGAGAAGAGAGCGGCTTAGACCATATGGCCAATCAGGGGTGATATTAAGGAGACCAAGTTACATATTGTATACAACAAGGATAGTGTGGTCCATAATGATATAAAGATAGCTTTGCCATTAGAGAGCACTAGAACAAAGACCAAAGTAACAAGTAAAAAGGTACCTCAGTATCAAGACCAAGGGACTGATCAAGCAATGGCTTCGTGACATAGGTAAAGCTCTCCCAAGGCATGGAGCATCTGGTGGCTTGGCCATCAGAACCATCCCCAAGGATGTGGAGGGAGTCCAGAAGATCTTCATCCACTAAACAGGTAATTGGAACTGATTCCTGACCAAAGCTTATATCATCACACACAACAACATCTTTTTGCAAGAATGTGTTTCCAAAATGACGTGAATCAATGACATAATGGCACTCATCCATTTCCCATTCCCCACTCACAGGATCTATTGAAGCACATCCATGCCCAATAGTACCATTTGAGTGTGGCATCAGCAGAGATGGAAAATGCACATTTGACACAGGTTTGCATCCATTAGGACAAACAAACCCATCTTGATGCCAGCTCACTTGAATATTATGTTCACTGCAGAGTTTGGCAGCTTTCAGATACAACCGTTCTGGCAAAACTCCATACTTCTCCTCCAATAACGCTTGGAGGTTTACCTTACAGCAAGTTGAGCGAGCAATACACAAAATATCAAGGTTACTGGGTCGGGGTCTTGTTTTCTGAATCTCAGAGAACAATATATTTGCTACATCAGAGCATTGGGATTCCACCAATCTACCAAGGCTCACTGGCTCAGTTACATGAGAAGGTTCTCTTAGTACCCCAGAACTTGTTACATGAGAAGGTTCTCTTAGTACCCCAGAACTTGTTGAAGTAGATGCCTGGATGCGTTTCTTAATATTAGCAGCACTCCTGTTTCTGATCTTAAATGATGCTGCTCCTAGACCTTTCTTAAATCTAGGACGGCTAAGCCTCCCTGATTTTAATCTATAGGCATAATAACGAATCCCCTTCTTTCCAGGGCGAGAGCTAACAAGATTTGGACCCATATGAGCAGCTTGATGGTGGCGGCCAAGATCAGGAAGCAGATCAAACTTCAACCCACAAAACCTACAAATGAACTTGCGGAAACCACCTTGACCTACAGTGTGATTCTCCACAGAAACTGAATTACCAAACTCAAGTTTCTGCAGAGAATCTTCAACTGCAGACACATTATGCTGTTGAGTAACATCTGACAGCCTGAAATCAACAGGATGAACTGAGACCACATGCAACCACAACTCTTCGGTATTCCCAAAATGGCTGCCACAAGGAATACACTGGAAAAGCATGCATTGTTCCACAAATTGAACATGGTGTCTGTCCTGCACATGGCTTTCCAGGACTTTTCTATTAGTAAAAGAGTCGAGGCAGATGGCACAAGCATAACCTCTGAATAACCGTTGAGATTCCTTTTTATGATTATCCATCCAGTGTGTCCCTAGTGCTTGATCATCAGGAAACTCCTCAGAGCAAATTTTGCACTTAATGATTTTTGCAGTGTCACAGCCACTCACAATGGCCTCCGGAACAGGAACTGCCTTTTCCACTACAGAGGAGGAAACTTGTTCATCAGTATCAGTATTAAAGCCCCAGAGTCTCATGAGCTTATCTTTTTCACTGCAAACCAACTTTGTCAAGGATTCCCCAACACCAGATTCTTTTGAAGCTTCAGATAGGGCCCATTGAAATTGAACTTCCCTAGGAACTGGATTTCTCAAGGACAAAATACTTTTGAAGAGTCTGTAGAAAAGCTCACATGCTTGATGCAAATGCAATTTTTGCTCCTGTGAGCAGCAATTCCTTAAAAGATCTATAAACACTTCTTTTGAAATTATTCTGCTCTTACCATTCCTTGCACGTTTAAGCCAGCTTGGAAGGTGTTTATCACAGTATAATGAATGCCGCTTTGGACTTTCCAAGCAAGGATCTCCACCATCTTCAGGTTGTGAACCAATGCAGTGCAGTACCTCTGTGCTCATATACCCTTTAGAACACTCAGGATTATCAATCAAGCTGTGTCGTCTCTCAAAGTTGTCTCCCTTCACAACCGATATTGGATCCACTTGAAGGGGGTTGTCAACTTCACCCGCCAATATTATATCTTTACATTGTGTGGTTTCTGAAATTGATATAATTTCCTCATGTTTTCTCTTAAGCTTATTCTCTGGTGAAGTCAAGGTTTTTCTGGTGTCACCCTGGGGTCTGTGTTTTTTACAGAATGATGAACCATAGAGAGACCGATGCTTGCATCGAGTGCCAAGGGTTGTGGTACCTTCACACATTGGCATATCAACAGGCGGAGCTACATCTGCTTTTGCAGAGTTCCCCACAAAACGAGAGGCCAAATGCACACAACAATACACATCACCATCATTTGCCCACCTCACACATTGTCTTCCTTGGCTTCTATAAAAGCAATACACTGGCGATTTTTGTTCCCAGAATCCAAGGATTTCTTAGCAACCACCTCACTCATGGGCGTCATTTCCACATCTTTGGTTTGAAAAGACTCTGCATTTCCGGATTCAACCACGATTTCATTCCATCTATCTGCAGCACCACCTGGAGAATTTGTTGTTACAGCTCCCTTTCCAAAAACTTCCTCCTTGTAAGGTTCAGATGCTGATGGTGCATCATGCACAATATCTCGACTATCAAAAAATCCAGCGTCAATGTCAACAGTTGCAGCCTGATGTAACCCCCCTGTCTCTGTGACTGAAGCATGGGTCTCTGCACGACGAACTTCAAGCTTGGGCCTCTTCCTGTTAATTTGGAGGCTTGAGTTCAAGGGGTTATCACTGTTCTGTTGCTTCATGTCTCCACCACTGGATATGGGATGAGACATTGAAAACCATTTCATTGCTTCATGCTTCCAGGTCTTCCACTCAGAATCCAACTCAGGTTGCACTGGTGCATCCCAGAGTGATTTGATTTCATTCCAGAGAATGGAACCAATCAATTCCTGAGTTAGAAAGGAAGAAGAAGCCATCAGCCAACAGTGGGATAAAGTCCACAATTAAGATCATTTCAAAATAAACAGGGTCTATTCAGTTTCATTAAGGCTATAGAACTAAATTGATAGCACCATCTGCATTCTTTCTCACTAAGCAACATTCAGAAAATGGCTCCCCTGAATGCAGTTTTACATATCACACTTCAACAAACTAATTGCAAAATTCCAAGATAACCTTGAAGCTTCCATGAACTGTTTACCTCAGGATAACAACACTACACCACTCCAATTCCAGAGGCAAACACCAGAAGCAGGTAATTTCTGAATAACAAGTTGAAACAAATCAAAGAACATCAGGTGAACATGAAATAACAATCCACCATCACCTTTTAGACTTTTATATCTATCATGGAGTTCTAACCGCTATTTTTTTTTTTTTTTTTTTTTTGATTAGTAAAAAGCAGTATATTGATCAAAAAAATAACCGAGCGGTTCCAAGAAGTACACTAGGAGGTATACAAGAGGGAACCATATGGGAACAAAAAAACAGCAGAAGAGACTGCTGCAAAAAACCTACCAGCCCTAGCAAAAGCATGACTGCCTTACCAACAACCCAACCAAGCAAAAAAAATACTGCTCAAGAAGCAAAACAAAGAATTCGCGTTATCAACACTATACAAGTTTACCCAAGTCCATAAATTGCTCAAGAAGGTGGCTTTTATCCTTTGAGCTGAGGTAATCCCATTCTCAAATGCCACCCTATTCCTTTCCCACTATTTATCTCATTTCTTACTCCATTATGGCATTATGGGTGTAACAGAAAGGAGTTTCTATTCCATAAGAGGGATTGGTCGTCCAAGTTTCTTAAAACTGAATACCCTACAACATTCATAATTACTAGAAGCCAAGAGAAGATCTAACTGAAACAAATACCAAGCCACAATTACTCTCCGTTTCCCTCTAAAACAAACTTGACAATGCTCTAGCCCATCCGTAAAGCAAGAAGGAAAGAGGCGATACTAAGAGAACAGCAGAAAAAATGTGCAAATGTTGCAGCTCCTTGAAGTTCTCATAAGGGCGGGCTGAACCAGACTCCATCTAACCGAGAAATTAACATAGGCACCAAACCCAGTCATACTTCCATAAAATAATATTGAGAACTATTAGAAGAAATGAGCAGTTCTTCCACTTCTTTGTTTCCCTAGATGAGAGACAAGCTATTATGTAAAATGATTCTGACAAAAAGAACACACACACACACAGATATAAACCCAATGCTGACCATGTGGGTTGAGCAAGCTGCCATGCCTATGAAATTCCTTGATTTGGGGTGCCCAAGCCCTATCCCATACAACGATTGGAATAGTTACTTATTTTAGCGCCTCTTGTTTCATCTCTCAAAAGGTTGCAGCTTGGGATGACTTGGAGAATCAGAGATCCCTTTCTTTAGCTAGACGAGAGGCAAATGGCAAAGTATGGAGATTTCAAGAAATGGTCAGTTATGGAAACTTCTTGAGGCAATAGTCTAGGGAATACGGCTAAGGGGAAACGGGGAACACAAGCTTTTTTCACAAAATGGCAAATTCCCACAAGAGGAGGAACAACATTGAAAGGATCCGGATAAAAGGAGTATGAATTAATGGTGAGGAGGAAGCTAGAATAGGCACAGTGAATGCTTTTAAAGAGCTGCTCTTTGACCCAAGGGTGTGGAGAGCTAGCCCTAAGGGGTTGAATTTCTCAAAGTTAGAAGAAATTTGGAAGTTTGCTAGGGTTAAAGAGCTACCTTTTACAGAGGAGTGCATATTGCCCTGTTTGATCTAAATGGTGACAAGGCCCTTGTGGATAAAACTACTATTGCCTTTTGATTTAAGTTTGGGTTATAGTAAACTTAGTATTATGGACCTCTTCAAAGATTTTCATGAGAGGGGCAAATTTGGCAAGAGATGTAATTCTACTTTTTTGGTGTTGATCCCAAAAAAAGGAGGGGTTGAGGATTTGAAAGACTTTAGACCTATTAGCCAGGTCGGAAGTGTGTACAAACTAATTGCCAAGGTGCTTGCTAATAGATTGAAGAAAGTGATGCATGGTCTTGTCAATACGGCTCAGAATGCTTTTGTGGAAGGAAGACGGATTCTACATGCTTCCCTAATTGCCGATGAAGTAATTGACTCAATTCTAAGGAAGAAGGAAAGGGGTTTACTATGTAAATTGGGCATAGAGAAAGCCTATGATCAGATTGATTGGAGTTTTGTTCTAAATGTGCTGAAAAGAATGGGCTTTGGGGAAAAATGGTCCGGATGGATAAAGTGGTTCATTTCCGTTCTTCTTTCGATTTTAGTTAATACCTGAGTCAACCAAGTTTTTGGGAGTTCGAGGGTTAAAGGGCGGGGGGGACCCTCAATCGCCGTACTTGTTTGTGCTTGGCATGGAAGTTCTATCCTTAATGATTGATAAAGCAGCTAAAGGAGGTTATATCTACGGGTACAAATTCAAGGGTAGAAATGGGACGATGCGCCGGATTACCTCATATTATTATGGATGATAGTCATACTTTTAAGGACTTTGAATAGCTGATGACTTTTTCAGGCTAGATCTTGGCATGGTTCGAAGCTCTATCAAGGCCAAAAATCAATTTAGAAAAGCCTCATGCTGCTTGTGGGTAGGGTGGACAGTGTGGAAAGGTTGGCCCTTGAATTAGGATGCAACATTGGCTCCCTTCCAATTGATTACCTTGAGTGCCTTACAGGAGCAGGCTTATGGGGCCAGTGTGGGATGGGGTGGAAGAAAGGTTTCGCAAAAGGTTGGCTCTATGGAAAAGACAACATATCTCTAAAGGTGGGAGACTCACTCTCATTAAAAGCACATTATCCAATATGCCTACCTATCTAATGTCCCTTTTTCGCCTTCCTAGGAGGGTCAATCTAAGACTGGAAAAAATTCAACGGGGCTTCTTATGGGGAGGTGGCAATCTTGAGAGGAAGTTGCATTTGGTCAACTAGGAAACAATTTGTCTAAGTAAAGAGAAAGGTGGACTGGGCATCCGAAATCTTTCTAAGTTCAATAGGGCTTTGCTAGGGAAATAGAGTTGGAGGTTTGTTATGGAAGATAATTCTATGCGGAGGAATTTTATTAACCTGAAATATGGCCCCGAGGAAGGAGGTTGGTTTCCTATCATCCCTAAAGGCAGTTACAGGGTAAGCTTGTGGAAGGAAATTAGTAAAGAAACAATACAGATTAAACATTTTTGCTCTATTGTGTTAGGTGATAGGTGCAAGACCAGATTTTGGGAAGACTTATGGTGTGGGGAAGCGACCCTATGTACTTCTTTCCCCTCCCCGTATGAAGTGGCTGGTTCTAAAGGAGCTAGGGTTGCAGATCTCTAGGAGATTTCAAGGTCGAAAGGTTGTTGGAATTTCAAGTTCAAAAGACACTTTAATGATTGGGAGATGGAAGTGGTTCAGAACTTCCTAAGCATAATGAATTCTAGGAGTTGCCGTAGCATAGTGATAAGTTGGTGGAAAGAACTTAAAATCAGTTCCTACTCTTTGTAAAGTCTGTTTTGATCTTCTAGAAGTGGGAGCGGCATCGGTGCCTATTAAGATGATGTGGACCCCCATTGTTGCCCACAAAAAGTCAGGGTTTACTGTGTGAGGTTTAGTGGGGTAAAGTATTGACTATGAATCAGCTCAAAAAACGAGGGTTATCCTTGGCTAGTAGGTGTCCCCTTTGAAAAGGCAATAGAGCATTTGCTTATTCCTTTAGTTTGGAGCATGTCAGGACCAGCCCCTCATCAACACAGTGGCGGGAGGGGTTGGGTTTGTCCCTTTTCGGTTAAGGATCTGTTTCTAGGGTGGCCTAATCCCCCTTAGGGGAAGAAGGAGTCTAAGCTGTGGAGAATGGGGTGCCTCACGAGGAATTCAAAGTTGTGATTTGAAGATGTTGCTTCTCTTACATGATTTGAAGTCCTATTTTGTCGAGGTTCCCTTGCTTTCTGAGGCTGAATCTATTCGTGTTTATTCTTTTGTACGATGTATTATGTGTCTTCTCTAGTTCCCTCTAAAGGGTTGGTTTGTGTTTGTTGTTGCTCAGTGCCCTATGTTGTTCTAGCCTTTGGTTTCCCTGTGTATACTACCTGTATACTGCTGGGTGTCTATCTGGCTTCTTTTTTATTTATTATATTTGATCTATTTATTCATTAAAAAATAATAATAATAAATAATGCTTGTCCAGAATTATATTAGATCATGGCTGCAAATGATATATTGAAGGAACAAAAAATGACTCCTTGAAAGAAAATGAGGGGAAACTTTGTCACCTAATCAAGCTAGATGTTAAAAGTAACTACAATGATAAATAGAGAAACATTTGTACTCTATCATCCTGAAGGTTATATCAAAAAGCCATTGTGCATTACACATAAAAACACGCTTGTACTACATCTCTTTGAAGCGTCAAACCACTCATAAACCTTAGAATACACTGAGAATTTTTAAATCCACCAACATCCTGCATGTAAGAACTTCAACATAAGCTTTTGAAAACTAGTGGGTTGAGGTTCGATCTACTCAACTTGCAGCACTGGTGATGTTCTTATGAGGAGAGCACAGTAGATGACCAACCAACGGTCTTCATAGAGTCAGTGAGGAATCAGCAAACCACTCTTATCCATTTTGATTAAACCAAAAGTCTGAGAGATAGTTGTTCGCAATATCTGGACAACAGTGGGTGTTTCCATATTCTGTGGGTTGGAAGTTGAGGGCAACAACAAAAGCTGGAGGGTGTGGAGTATGTCTCCTCTTTGTTCTGGTGTGTGTTTCATGAAGAAACAGAAGGATCTTACATGGGGAAGAGCTTGACAACCATAAGCTGAAACAGACCCTTATTATGTGTCTTATGGAATCGCCTGAGCTCTGTCCAAGAGAGAATGGTGCTTCTCTGCTAGATTTTATAGATGACTTGACCTATGAATAGTGGTTTAATTAATCTTATTTTTGGTGCAATTTCTTTTTTGTCTGAGTCGCAACTCTGGTATACTCTATGCTTCTTGGGCATGCCCCCCTATTTTTGATTGGACTACGTCACTATATCCTTTTGCAGCACTTGAGGTTATGATAGAGTGGCAATCATGGACACAATTCATGGCATAGTGAAGGTAGAGATTTGGCAGTAGTGATGGTGAAGGCAGTCCAACCAGAGCTTTCAGCCGTGCTGACATTATGGATAGGATGGTTAAAGTGCATTGGGGATGCCAATGGTAGCAATGTGAAGAAGGAAAATATCAACGTTCTTCCAGGCATATTACCAATTATTTTTTCCTCCAAAAGCTAGAAATAAACTTTCAATATGCTACCAGAAAGTCTTTCAGCATCAATTTACACATATATTCGGTACTCAAATCCAGGTATTGGATCTTAAGCAGAAATAGCTCAACATAATGTTAACCCCAGGGCCCATCTTCTTTTTCTTCTATATGCCGCAAATCTTGCTGCAGCTTATCCCTTAGCGCAAGGTAACTATAATATAGCACACCAAACGTTATGCCTGCTAAACATGAAAAAGCAGCAAAAGATAGATCTATACCTCCTTCAGTATTTCAACCGATTCAGCACTATCTGCACTCTGACACCGTTCCAACCAAGATCGAAAAGAATGTTGTACCCAATCAGGACTTATGTAGTTCATCAATATCATCTGTTAAGAAAAGAAGTGTAACTTTAAGATTAAGCACAAGCAGAAACAAAGAAAAAAATTACAGAATAAATATATACTATAATGTTAGCATAAACATCACTATCTTTTAATTACAAAACAAATATATATTATGATGTCAGCATAATAAAAAAACGCTGACTTGCATAATTACTCTTTAAATAGCATGATCTAAATGGATTTTACTGTCCATACAAGATAAATATGCAAGGTAAGACTCAATATTCAACGGCCTATTTGAGATACCATGTCAGTAATCAACAAGATAAGACTACCATAAACATCAAACTGTATATATCCTATCATGGTTCACCAAGTTGTAAATAGCAGGTCAATGATTACAAAAAGAATGTGTTGTGACAGTATAAACTAAGATGTCTACATTGTCGAGCAACAATAATAGCATGCCATGAAAACATATAAGCACAAGACTGCCTAAAACCAACACCCTGCCATTTTCTCAAAAAAGGTCCAAAAGCTCAAACACCCTGCTGCTACTTGTTGATCCTATTTCCTTCCTTGGTCTCCTTTTATATTTGATAGCACAGAGTTGGTTAAGCAAGTCAGATGTTGCTCTTTCGGATTTTTACCATTCTAACGACGAGCATAAAATTGTTTTATTTCAAATAATTTAGTGATGAATGCATGAGATACCATGTTCCCAGAATAATAGATTTAATTTTAAAATTGAAAGGAAAAGAAGAATATGCAAATTTGCTCTGAACAAATTTATGGCTAAGCTTCAGCAACCAAGTTTCTTCATTAACAAAGTGCAGGATTACGGTTCATCGACATATCTTCAGCCCAGAATCAGGTAAGTGCACGTGATACGATCTAGCGTGGATTGTAGATTGGCGGAGTCTTTACAACCAGTGGGTTCTCCACCCCTATCGACCGGTCTTGAGTTGGGCTCTCCTACTAGGCTTGGGTACCTATCATTAGTGCTTTCATTAAGAGTCGATGTGTAGCGGGAGAGGGCTAGCTAAGAAAGGGCGACCTGGAAGAGGGCTACCCAGTGCATCAAAGATGGGGCGGAGTGAATGCTAGCAAGTGCTTAGGCCACAAAGTGAATGTACGTCGTGGACGTGTTACCAAGGAGTATGGAGATAATCTGATCCAGCGTCGGGTTCGCATAAGATTGTAAAGTGGTGCCCCAGGCATTGGGTTCTCCCCCACCTATCAAGCCAGTCTTTTGGGTTGGGCTCTCCTATTAGGCTTGGGTACCTATCACTTGTTTAGCAACAAAGAGAAGCTTTCACAATTAATTTCATTAGGACTAAGAAAAATAGGTCATGCAAGTTACCCATAGGTTTCCAGACCTACCTCATTAATACATGTAATTTTAAAATTGAGAGATAAAGAAGAACATGTAAATTTGCTCTGAACAAATTTATGGCTCAGCTTCACGACCAACTTCTTCATAATCAAGTGCAGGATTACAGTTCATCATCCTCTCTATACTATTTAGAATCAGGTCAATACTTGTTAATAAGCAACAAATAGATGCTTTCACAATTAATTTCATGAGGCACTGAGAAAAATAGACCATGCAAGTTACCCATAGGTTTCCAAACCTACCTCATACTGTAAGGCATCCCCTAAATCCAGATGCTATACCTGAATGCATTATATTTGTGCCCAGAATCTCCACAACTCATATCCAGCACATATATTCTCCAATATTAAAGAAAAACCACAGCACCTTAATCATCATGACGTTTGATCTCTTAACATTATAAGGCTCATATACAGAGATTCAAAATGATATCAAACCATGTAGACATGCATGCATGTCATCAGAAAGTATGCAAGTCATCAGATTATCCCCCCTTCTTTTCTTGTTTTTAGAGGATGGTCCTATGACCTTAGTTCATTTCATTGATCGAATGGGTGTTAATTGAGGGGGTTTTTTGTCTTGCTCCCTTTTTGTGGATGTTTTTTGTAAGGGGGTAAGGTTTGTTTTCTTTGTACCTTTTTTGCCACTACTTTAGCGTCTCTTTTTAATATACGTATCTTTACTGATCAAAAAAAAGGTGCTTGTTGTATACTCCCTATATGCTTTGGGTTGTTTTTTGGATGCCTTTTATTCATTATATATAAATTATTTAGTATCTATAAAAAAAAATGTATTTCGTGTTTTTAAAAATAAAAAAATATCATGTACCATGGTTCACCAATTTATTCATATCCAGGTACAAGCAATATCACCTATGTTATTGCGATTTTAATGTAACATCTCACTGCAGCCCCAAAAGGTAACCACCAACAACAGCACCCAAGAGATGACCTTTTTTCCCTTAGATAAGCCAAGCGACAGCCATACATCAATAAGAATGGGAATTTTCTCCTCAGAATGCCAGAAATCTTTATCTAGGAAAGATTTCAAGCTCCATAGCCACTACAGAAACCTTATAACGCAAGAAAAAAACCTGCTTTTAGGTCAATGACACTCAGTACAGACATAACACTTGTGACTGCATTTATACAATCAGCACTCAAAAACACAATCAAACATAATTCCTTTACCATTATTTTTTTTTTTATAAGTATAATTCCTTTACCATTATCATAAATCATTTTCATAGAACACAATGCCTCTCTCTCACAACCTAATTCAATTTGTCAAAAATAGGGTCTGGATATGAGGCTTTGGAGAATGAGGAATAAAGCAAAGTCTAAGCTTTATATTGATGAATTGTCAGGGTCTACTCACTGATAAATGTGAAAAATTCATCTGAGGCTATGTTAAACAAGAAAAAGAACTCTGATAACAAAAAACAAATTAAAATAAAAAACAAGAAAGAGAACTCGGACATTATTTTCACTGACTAATTTCATAAATTTTCAGCACAGAACATTATAAAAATTATATGGTAAAAAATACATTAAATGAACTTAAACACCTTGCAATCTTTAAAGACCTTCAACGCACTCCATAAGTATAATGATCTTTAATGTTTTAAAGACAACATCTGATATATGGATAGTGAATCCACAATAACCTATGTCAGACGAGAAAACATAAAGAATTGTTATACTTCATTATCTATGAAGAAAAGGCAAGAGATTACACTTTGAAGCCTTGGAAGCATTCTTCCAAGATCAGAATACCCTTTACAGCGGGAAGCTTCCATTGCAAATTCCTTCCAGCATGTCACATTCCGAAAATTCTCTGTCAGGGCCTACAGAGTTGCAGATATTGAGTAAAAAAAACACAAGCAAAGGAGAATAAAATGTGAGAGAAGGAGAAAAGAAAAGGTACCATATACCTCAAAATGTAATTGATCACTGATATGCAGCATGCCAACAGCTAACTTTTGCATAATAAAACGGCGTGCAATAGTCAAATCTTTAACCATTTCTAATCCAATATAATGTGTCTTGTGTGCAATGGACTGTGGAAACTCATTAATTGGGCGGACAAGAAGAACATCTGCCCAAGAATAATTTCTTGTATGAGGAAAAAATATGACAACATACTTCTTCCTATCATGAGTTGGCTTCGCTTTCAAAGTTGATAATGGCCAATCAGCCCTTGAGCACCTGATTCCTGCTTGCCACTTCCCTCGCCACTATACTTGGAAAAACAGAGTGACAACAACATGGAAACAAAGTCAGCTCGTGATTATCTTTTCTCATGACACATTACATCAGAAAATTTTACAACATACCAAATCTTCTGCCTGATAACTGGGACCAAAACACTTGAAAGGCTTTGTTCATGGAACAGAATACAATGCTGACTAATGGTGTGTGTCAAGTGTCATATTTGCTTAATCCCAAAATTAAATGAGAGTGGGGCATGGTGTAATAGCCTATTTTTCTTTCTTTCACAATTTATACAGCCATATTGAGGTGTACATAATAATGTCAAATGTGCATAAAGAGTCACCTGTAACCAACTAGGAATCATTTATTCCTTTTCCTTTTTTAATGTACATGTTGGGTACATACCATATCAATAAGCATATCGGACATATATCCCACACCCAAGTCCATGTCATGTAACATCTAAAATGGTAATTTAAAATGTCTTTTTAATGCAGCTCACAGCAACAGTGTTTCCAGGGCATATCCCTAGGATCACAGATGAAAACTAGAAAGAAATAACAGCGAATCAAAAGGATAGTTATTTACTGTTATAGTATGTATCATACGTTAACATATTGATTTGTATCTTATTAGGATACTTTACTTATAGGGTTGTAACCATTTTGGAATAGTAGATCATCTTACCTAATGTATAGCCTAACCTTCTTATATATATATGTACGATGGCTCAATGGAAAATACAAGGAATTTATTCCTCCAATTCCTCTCTTTGTTCTCTTTACATGATATGGGCCTAGAACTGTGAGAATTTTGGAGAATTCCAAACATTCTCGATAGAAGTTCGACACCGCTGGGAGTGGTACAGGCTTGTCTCGGGCCGCGTGGGATCTCACCCAGTCGGCGCACGGGGAGGAGGCGGCGTAGACGAGCCACACCACCAAGTCCAATGGCTGGAAACCTAACACGTGAGCCACTCAGCCACACGCGCCTCCCTCTTCATTCACCACGATGTTCCCTGCGTCTCTTGAAGCGTGAGCGGCCTGACCTCCAACAACCACAACGGGGTGCGTCTCCCTCCCAAGAACCTATTGAGGTGGTTTGTGATGTCATACTCCCACTGTATTAGGAGTTTGTGAGGATTTTTGTTGCGGATCTAGGTCTTTTTCAAGGGATATTTTGGGCTCATGATTTTTCATTGACTATTTTGTGATTCTGTTTTGAGGATTGTAGGGCCAAATTCCATTCGGGTGTGGTGCTTTAAGTGGATTGTGGAGTATTTGTTGTGCAGATCTCTCTTGTAATTTTTGAATTTCGAGACTTTGCGGTTAGAATCTGCTGCCCATGGTAGTGAGATCCTTGCAGTGAGAAGTTGTGTCATTATTGCCATAATCCAAGGCATGTACGCCATGATTGTAGGCAGTTGCAAAATGGAAATATAAGGTTTCCATATGCTCATGAATCATTGAAGGGTGTCTCTACTCCTAGCACTATGCTTGTTTGGTCAGGTAAACCTAACACATGTCTTATTTCTTCTTCCTCCAAATGGGTCATTGACTCTGGAGCCACAAATCACATGACAGGTAATTCCAGTTTATTTACTACGTTTCAGCCACACCTTTCTACCTCTATTGTTACCCTTGCAGATGGGTCAACATCTTGTGTCCTTAGGTTAAAGACAATTCATCTTACTCCTCTAATCATTTTTTAACCTGTTATAGGTTTACCACCAAATTCTCTTTTAATTTAATTTAGTGATAAACTCACTTGTACATAATTACGTTATCTCATTCTTTCCCGATTATTGTTTGATTCGGGGATCTTTTGTGTGATATTGTGGTGAAGACGAGTCTAGGGATCTCATCCTTGAAGCGAGGGTGCATGAGAAATCACATTGCTTGTTGGAGTTATTTACCCCATTTTGAATTACATTATCGCTTAGGTCATCCTTCTCTCTCTCTGTTAAAGTTATATCCTCCCAGTTCTGGCATATCTCATTGGCCCGTGTTACAGTGTGGTATCTTCCCTTTTTGATAGGTAAAAGAAAGCTTCATTAAAAGCGGAAGGCAATTCCCAGTGCAAAGGAGTAAACAAGAGGAAGGCCTCGGGGCTTAAACAAAGAGTGGAGAGAAAACAAACAACACAAACCAAATTAGTCGTGTCGGTATCTAGCTTCATCATTGTGCATTTAGTGCAGAGTCGATAATCGAGCCTGGCTGCATTTGGGTTGATTGTGGATGTGTAGCGTCCATGTCCAATTATGTCCCCAATTGGGTTTCAATATTTTGTTACGTTTATCGATAATTATTCGCGAACAACTTGGTTATATTTAATGAAAAACCGTTCAAAGTTATTTTCTCACTTTCGTGCCTTCTATGCTGAAATCACAATCAATTTCATGTTTCTGTTCAAAATCTGAGAAGTGATAATGCCAAAAGAGATATCTAATACGAGATAATTTGGGTCATTTTATCTTTGGAATGGCATCCTTCATGAATCATTTTATTGGTGATGCTCCTTCCTCAAAATTGAGTTTATTTGGAAAATAAGACACCTTTTTGGAAACCATTGGGCTCGATTGTTTCCGTGAATGACGCTGACGCATTTACGGGTCAATGTTGTTTCCACAGCTTGTTTTTTATTAATTGGATGCCTTCCTACATCTTGGGTGGGCCGCTCCATTCAAACCCTCTTTCTCCCCCATAAATCTTTGTTTCCCATTAAGCCTCGGGTATTTGGTGCCCTTTGTTTGTTCGAGATGTTCGTACCACATATGTAAGCTCGTCGAAGTGCGTTGGAAGTGTATCTTGCCAGTTTACTCGAGTTGAAGAGTATAAGTGTTGCCGTCTAGTCTTCAGGATCTGGTTTTTACTGGCGATGTCATGTTTCTTGAGAATATTTCTTTTTCTCAAGACCCAATCCACACTAGTCAGGAGTAGGATGATGATTTGCCCTTTTATACTCTTATCGCGCGAGCTCCTGCTTTTGTTCCTCCTCTGACAAAGCCTCCTATCACTCAGGTCTATACTTGGCGCCACCACCCCCCAACCTCAAGCCCTCCACCAACTGCTTTGACATCAGATCCAATTCTCAGTGATGATCTTCCTATTGCTCTCCATAAAGGTAAACATCAATGTGCTAATCCAATTTCCTCATTTTGCTCTTATGACCACTTGTCATCACATTCTCGTTCCTTCACCGCATCCTTGTACTCTACTTCGTTGCCTAACAAGGTTGAGAAGCCTACGCTCCACCTTTGGTTCACGTGAATTACTAACGATAGAGGAGATGGATGCTTTAGCGTGATGGTACCCAGGACTTGGTTCGTTTACCTACTGAGAAGAAAGTCATTGGTTGTCGTTGGGTGTTTACAATAAAGGTTAATCCTGATGGATCAATTGCTTTCAGTTGAAAGTCGCGCATTAACTAAAGGTATGCCCGGACTTATGAAGTGAATTATTTACGATGCTCTCCACAGGTTCTGAGTTGACTTCCATTAAATTTGTTTATATCTTCGTGATAACTTACGAGAGTGGGACTCGCAACGTGTTAAAAATGTTTTCTTCATAGAATCTTGCGAGGAAGAAGTGTATATGGAGCAACTAACCCGGGTTTGTTGCTCAAGGGAGATTAATTAGAGTTTGTCGTGCTCTGAATCCATTTATATGGCTTAAAACAACGTCCACGCGCATGGTTTAGCAAATTCAGTGAAGTGATTGAGAAATTTGGCCTGCAAAATAGCATATCTGATCACTCTGTCTTTGCAAAATTCTCAAGTGAGTATTATAACACATTAGTTGTGTATGTTGATGATATTTGTCATTCACCCAAAAATGATATAGCCAGGTATATCTTCCATTTCAATCCTTTCTTATGATCGTTCCATACAAAGCATGGACTTGAGGATGCTAAATATTTTTGGGTATTGAGTTCAAGAACTTAAGCGTTTAGATCTTCTTATCTCAAAGAAAATATGTGTTGGATCTATTATGCGAAGCAACGGGGAAAGGGTGGCGGCTGGCCAAGTATCATTCCACATGGCACAAAGCCTACATCTTACTAGAGAATGCGAATTGTTTAAAGACCCTGAGAGACATAGAGAAGGCGGTTGGGGAGAACAGAACTCAGCCTGGTAGCCCCACCACAAATCTGGTGCATACTCTGTTAGTGTTGTCAAAGTCGGTACATGTCTTACCAACTTGGAGTTGATCGTTCAGATTTGTAAAGCAGTTACATGTTACTTGAAAGGAGAATCGGGGACGTGGTATTTTGCTCACGGTAATCATGGGCATAATAGATTTGAGTGTTTCGGATCTCGAATTGGGCTGAGATCTAGAGGGCAAGGTCCACCCGGGTTACCGTGTGTTTGTTTGAGGGAATCTAGTTTCATGAAATAGTAAGACACAGAGTGTTGTCTCTTGATCTAATGCAAAATCTGAGTATAGAGCAATGGCACAGTCTACATGCGAGATTATGTGGCTCCATCAACTTTAGGCGGAAGTCACTATTAAAACCTCAGTCCCAGTAAAGCTTTGGTGTGCGTGACAACCAGAATACCCTTTATATTGCCTCTAAACCTGTTTTCCATGAACGAACTAAACACATAGAGATAGATTGTCATTTCGTTCATGAGAAAATACAACTCGATTTGATTTCAACAGGATACGTGAAGATTGAAGAACAATTAGGTGATATCTTCACAAAGGCCCCAAATGGAGACCAAGTTAGTTACTTATGCAACAAGTTGGCATGATTAACATCTATGCTCCAACTTGAGGGGGAGTGTTATAGTATATATCATACATTAAAATATTTCTTATAGTATGTATCATACGTTAACATATTGGTTTGTATCTTATTAGAATACTTTATTTATAGGGTTGTAACCATTTAGGAAGATTAGATCATCTTACCTAATGTATAGCCTAACCTTCTTGTATTTATATGCATGATGACTCAATGGCAAATACAAGGAATTTATTCCTCCAATTCCTCTCTTTGTTCTCTTTACATTTACTAAAAGGAGTGTTAATATTTTTAGAACCTCTTTCACCTCCCACTAAAAGGCCTTGTAGTAGGAGGAAGGTTCCTCCAGATATATTCACTTCAATTGGACCTTGTCCAATCGATGTGGGACTTCCAACACTCCCCCTCACATGGAGGTTGGGTTTTTTCTTTTCTTTTTCCAATCCCTTCAGAGGATGATAAGTTTAGAGCCTCCACTGTGATCCAGACACTTGGCCACCTCTGATACTATGTTAATATTTTTAGAACCCCTTTCACCTCCCACTAAAAGGCCTCGTACTAGGAGAAAGGTTTCTTCATATATATTCACTTCAATTGGACCATGTCCAGCCAATGTGGGACTTCCAACAAGGAGATCAAGTTGTTCCTTGAAAATGGAACACCTTTCAAGCAATTTAAAGATAGCAATGCTACACTTTCATGAGACTGGAAATGAGCGTGAACAAAACCATATGATCCACGAATGAAGAAAAAATTGACAGTGGGAGAAAGTAACATTAGTACCTTGACCCATAATGGAACGGCTTCATCTTGTTCAAGCCACTTGGGCTCTGAAACAGACAACCCTTCCTCCCCAATATTGCTTAGCACTTCACTTTCAATGGTATCCACAATGAGATGAGAGCTATCAGAGGCCAAACAAGGTTCTGTGCAACCATTCTGCACATTTAAGTTGTCATCTTCAAAATATAGAGAATTACAAGGCTGCTTTTGATCCTCCACGGCATAATCAAAATACAAAGCTCCACCACAGTGACCATCTGCAGGCAGCTCATTAACCCTCCTTTCACCTTCACCCTGTTTTTCCTTTTGACACCCTTCTGCATTTCGTACTAATTTATCCATTTTATCATCTGCCAATTGAACTTGTTGTCCATGTTTGACACAGTCTGACTCTCCATCAAATATAAAAGTTGTTCCTGAACTCTGTTGAGGGCAATCAGATTCTCCAACATACTGAACTCCAGAACATGAGAGTACTTCCATACCGCATTAAAATTTGTGATGCCATGCAATGTCTATATTTTATTGATTAAACCCAATTCACCTCCCCTGTTCAAGGCCCAACCAATGTCAAGTCAGGAACATGAATTAAAAAGTATCAATGATGCCTAAACAACAGCTCAAGCTAAGCATAGAAACACAAATGCATTTTCATCTATACAGATAACAACATGGATATGTAACAACACTTGCATATGTGTGCATGAATAATAAATTAGAAGAATATGAAGACACATTGAAGATAAAGGTAAACTATGTAGCTCCTAATTTGGTGACAATAGGAGCAAGTATTTGTAATCAGCACATTAGCCATGGGATAACAGGTGACATATAGTGGCATTAATCAACTATGGCAAAGAAGATCCTCAGGCCGAGTTGCAATAAATGAAAGATAACAGCTAGATACATCCCATATTTTTTAGGCTTTCGGTACAAACCGGAGAGCATCTTTTTCTCACCATTCATCACTAGTGTAGGCATCTTTTTTGTGTGTAGCTGTTTGCTATTTTAGAGGAACAACAATGTGGTTCTGTTGCCACATGATAGTCATAGTGCAGATTTGAACTAGAAATTTTCTCCTAACCACATAGAACCAGACTGTACAGGATATGAGATGACTATTCTAATTACATCACAAACCAATCTGTTGAATTTACTGTCCAAATAATACAATTCTCTCTCTTATGAAAACAACCAAGACCTTCAATATATACCAGATTAAAACAACTTTGATGTCCCCTTTTACCAGTTTGTCAAGTTCAATGAAACCAAAATTACTAATTAACTGAAACAGATTATTCTGTGTCTCACACATAATGACATGTGGTGGCATATAATAAGAAATAACATTCACTAACAGTAGCAGTTAAATTAACGGCTGATTAAGAATGCCATATAGAACTTAAATCTCATTTATCAAGTTTAACCACCATTTCAACAAGAACAGTCAAGCCAGACATCTCCAGTTCATCAACAGGTCCCAACAAAAATTGGTAATATATAGCAGCACACTTATGTCAAAGAAACCCCAGACTCATCAGCTTTATTGGAAATTAAATGTGAATTTTAACCATTAGCTACTTTAGGAATCAAATTACAGTGATTTTCACTTTAGTGATTGACAAAATTTCTCCCACCAAGCTTCTGGAGTCCCAGTAAAATTTGTTTCTCTACAGAATAATAATCATAATAATGGTAACGATATTTATATTTAATGCACTAGCAGTATGAACAAAAAGAGGATTACTTGCTTTAAAAATAATAAACGATAATAACATGACCAATTAGTTTATTGGTATTCAATAAAACGGACTGTGAGAATTTAGCGCAATTTGCTTCCAAAAATAAATTTTGAGTGATTAAATAAAAAAAATAAAAATAAAAACAAAAACCCACATTAACAGAGACAACATCTGCATGAAAAAAAGAAACAATTAAGATGTCTAAAAAAGATCCCCACATGCAAAACTGCAAACCCGGTCGCCTACTATATAGCATTACCCTTTAACTAAATGATCGTGTGTATGAAGGATCTGAATTCCAGGAACCGACGTTTAAGTTGCAGTGATCGTCGTTGACTAAAACCCTAATCAGAGAAGACCAAATTACAGAAACCCACCAATAATCTTGCATTAAAACCCTAGCATTATATTCACTAATTGCTGATACAATTACCCAAACAAACAAAAAAAAAAAAACCCTACAATAATCAACAGCATGCAAAACCCATATACAGATCAGCATCCCAGAAGGTGGGTCCAAATCAAAAATCAAAATCATGAAACCATGTACAAGAAAAACCACAATCAATGTCCCCAAAATCCCTTGATTGAATTTAATTAACCCATGAAATCAAGTAAGGGTTCTTCCCCTATTCTGATTAGTCGCATGGGGTTGTGCCTAACATATAATAAAAAACATATAGGGTCACAAGCATGTCACACACACATATGCCATGGCCTACGCTAAGATACACAGACACCAAATAGAACCGGAGAATGGTGGTAATGTACCTTTAAAGATGGGCAGGAGAGGTGGATTTTGCACCAGCATCACCTTTTCCCATTGTTGTTCGGGTGAATTTTGTGGGATTTTTTCCTCTATTCCTACTAATTCATGTGCTACGGGGCCAGTTTTTTTTTTTTTTTTTTTTTGGCCTTTCTCTTTTAGGCCTGGGTATCGGTATGTACCATGGCTAAAAATATAAAGGAAAAAAAGAGACGGATTGGAGTGGAGAGGAGAGGAGATAGAGAGAGAATTGGGGAGGAAAAAATCTGTGGGGCACCAAAGAAATGGTATTGTGAAAACCTAAGGCCGAGTGAGTGGTCGAGTTGTATATGTGATCGCGATTCTACATTTAACTTACGGGTAACGTGGCTTGGGGTCTTAGATTTTATAGGGTTTCACCTTTTATAATATATTGTTTTCTTCTTATGATAATTATTTTTTTCCAATATTCACCGTTGGGTCGGTCAGCCCATCAGCCCCCCCGGTTCAGAATTTGGGTCGTCCGTCACCAATTACATTCATAATCTCGATTGAGCCATAATTAGATGGTGACCCCTCATCCACCCAAATGGCGATATGGGTTTGTTTTTAGTAATCATAATTTCTTGATTTTGATCAAACATTTTATTTTGGAAAATAAAAGGAACAAAAATTGGAAAATTACTTGGTAGAGAGCCCTTTAGAAGTTAGAACAAGAAAAGAGGTCATTCTTGAATTGATGGATGGGAAATTGAAATTAAAATATAGGAATCATCATTCTATTTTTCTTTCCTATTGATGTTGGAATTCAATTAGCGTTTTTCTTTTTCCTATGTTTAAAAATAGCATGGACCTCTTTCAAAAAAAAAAAGCATGGACCAAATAAGATAACTATTACCAAGTTGGATTTTTTTTTCATTCTTGACAATGCATAAAATAAAATTTTAATGATAATAATTTTATAATTCCACGTAACTAGTAAGTTACGAAATGAAAGATCATACTATAGGAACCTTTAATTTTTTTTACAAATTATAGTTGGGTTTGACAATAAATCAAGGTATTATACAATGTTCATATATCTATCAATTGATAAAACATTTAAAATTTAAAAAAACATGACATTAAGAAAGAGTCTCAGGTTTAAGTCATTATGAATACAAATTACAATATTATAACTGTTGGATTTTAGGGTTGGGTCGCCCAAAATGGGTGTGACCCGCTGATCAAGGCAACGATTTTTACACTAATTATGACGATTAAATGGAGTTAGCAATGAGTTAATGAAAAAAATATATATAAAATAATACTAATTAACTCTCTCATCTCTACCAAAGATAAAAGGAGGAAGAAATTTGGTGTGAAAAAAGGCATTCATTGTAATTGGCGCTCATGTTTGATCCAGGTGAAGCAAAGCAAGATGATATTACAGCTGTATTTTAACTGCTACGGTAGGTATCGAATTATCTACATAAATTATTTTGACGTTAGTATCGAGCAACCGTGTTTGCTTTATGAGGTGTGATTTAAGCCCGTGTTTGGATGTGTTAATGATGGAATTGTCGAGTGATTGTCGAGAGATTCTCAATTCCATGAATTTGTTGTTGAAGTCGAATTCTTGAAAGTTTCAGGATGCAATTGTTTCATGCAATTGCCGAATCGTTTATGTTCCATGCAGTTTTGAACTTATCGAATTGTACCGCGAGAGCCGATTTTAAAGTGTCGAGATCAATTTTTGAAAAATAATATCGGCCGGTCTTTGCAATCCGTTCGGCAATAGTGAAGTTTAACATTTTTTAATTTTAATTATTCGCATCTGGCGTTGGTGTGATGATGATTATAATAATCGATAAATAAAAGCGAGAGGTATGTGTGCATTGTTTTGTATGGTGCCGGCGGTGTGCGTTTTTTTATTGGAGTTCTTCTCCTTTTTCATTTCATACAGTTCTCTTATTTTTGATTATGTATTTGGTGGGGGCCACCTGATGACCCACCGCAAAAAAAAAAATCCATTCACCGTCGATTTGGGTGAGAAGTAAAAAGTTCACCTCCTATATTTGAAACTATTTTTTTTATTATTGTTTTCCATGGCCTTCGAGTTCCGATGGGATAAGAGGCTCAACGGTTTAATTCAAAAACTGTTTCAGTTTTAATTTAAAAAATATATAAAACTGAAAGCAGTTTTAAGTTTAAAACTGAAAGCAGTTTTTTATTTAATAATAATAATAAAAATTTATCAAAATGAGTGATAAAATAATATACTAATAATTGTTAAAATTAAAATTATATGATTTACAATTAGTTAGTTGGACATTATTTTTGTGCATTCCTTCTTTGTGCAATTATTATTTTGGGTGAATTAATTGAAATTTTTTTTCTCTGTATATGTACAGAAAAATAATGGTTAGACTCATTCGCATACCGTGAGTCATACGGACTTATGCACAAAGATTATAAGTCGTTAGAATTTATTTGAAAAGCTCAAAAATCTCAGCCTGTCTAGCGGTTTTAAGGAAGATTTTGTACATCTTGTGAATTATATAATCAAACTTCATGAAAAAATTCAAGAATTGATTTTGGCAGCATAATTAAAGATGAGTTTGAATTTGATGAAATTGAAAGTTTTGATAAATGCTTTACCAACAGATTACCAAAAAAGCATTCTAGATTTCTTATTAGATAAGAAAATGAAGGGAACCAAACAGTACAAGCTGTTGTTCTGAGTTTGTATTAATTACTTAAAAGTCTAAATGTGAAAGGAACTTAGGATTCGGAAATTACTACCTTAAAATTTCTCATAAATCAGTGCTTGAATTTTTTTCATGAAGCAGTTATATAATTATGAATGTCTGAAGTCTTGTAAAGCTCTTTGGATTAGGTTGGAGATTTTTGAGCTCTTCAGTCAGACCTAATGACTTCAAATCTTTGTGCATAAGTCCGTATGACTCGCGGTGTGCGAATAAGTCTAACCATTATTTTTTAAATACGTATCTGGAGAAAAAAAATTCGATTAATTAAATAATAATTGCACAAAAGAAGGAATGCTTAAAATAATGTCGACTAACCAATTGTAAATCATATAATTCAATTTAAACAATTATTAGTATAATATTCTTTACTATTACGATAAAATAATACTAATTCATATTTGAAAAAAATGGTTACATTTATCCAAAATTAAAATTCATATGATTTACTAAAATATACAAAAAAAATAAAAAAAGTTTGTATATTTTTATTATTATTATTAAATAAAAACTGCTTTCAGTTTAAACTTAAAACTGCTTTCAGTTTTATATATATTTTAAATTAAAACTGAAACAGTTTTTGAATTAAACCGTTGAGCCTCTCATCCCATCGGAACTCGAAGGCCATGGAAAACAATAATAAAAAAAATAGTTTCAAATATAGGAGAGTGGACTTTTGCTTCTCACCCAAAATGCGATTTGGGTGAGCAGATGTTTTTGTTTTTGTGTGGTCGTCGGGGTGGCTCAGCCCCGAATCTGAACCGAAAGAGAGAACGGATGAAATGAAAGGAAGAACGATAAAAAGCGATACCTTGTCGGCACCATACAAAACAATGCACACATACTCCTCTCGTTTTTATTTATTGATTATTATAATCATCATCACAATTCAATGCTGTATGTGAATAATTAAAATTAAAAAAAATGTTAAAACTTCACTATTCTTTGAGCAGTTGCAAAGACCGCCCGGTCACCATTTTCAAAAAATTGATCTCGACAATTTTAAAATTGTCTTGTAGACAATTCAATAAGTTCAAAACTGCATGGAACAGAAACGATTCGGCAATTGCATGAAACAATTGCATCCTGAAACTTTCAAGAATTCGACTTCAACAACAAATTCATGGAATCGAGAATCTCTCGACAATCACTTGACAAATCCATCATTAGAACACATCCAAATATGAAGTTAAATCAATACCAGAAAGCAAACATGAAGTGCTCTGATACCAATGTTTTGCTGTATTTCTTTCCTGGTATAAATAATAAGCCCAAGATTAAGTTTCCTAGAGAGCTAAATAATAGATTCATTAGCTCACTTCGATCGAGATTCGAACGTTTATAAATATTATGAATGTTTAATATTTCATTAACTTGTATGAATTGTTTGATATTTTATATATATATATAAAATATAAATATTCAATTATTTCTAGCAATTTTGAGTTTGTTTTCAATATTTATAGATTTATATTGAATTTTATGATAAAATGTGTACTTGAAATTGCATGTTTGATAATTGTCTTTTATACCTTGCTAATTAATTGGCTTAGTGATGATCTCACATTAGGGATTTAGAGGATGATTGGAAACATAGTGACCTTTTGATTGACCTATAAGTGAGTTATTTCTAATGCACGTTAATTAGAGACTAGGTAGATATATGTGTATGGATGAAACATTATCTTGTGCAATTTATGTCTTCTTAGTAGAACTTCGTGTTTCTCTGAAACCTGATGTCTTCTGCATCCAAAAACATTATCGCTGAGCTTAACAAATGTGAAAAACTAAATGGTGATAATTATGAGATTTGGAGCATGAAGATTCAATATGTGCTGGAAGAGTAAGAAGCTCTTGAGGTACTCAATATTATTGTCTTGGATGAGCTGAGGCGGGAATACGGTAACATAAAGGGCCAGGGAGGCTTATAGGCACAGGCGAAAGAATTCTCTAGCTCGCATAGCGTTGCTCGGCCGGTATGGAAAATGATATCGTCGCGAGAATTCGAAGTTATGACTTGGCAATGGACATGTGGTCGGCTTTAAAGAATAAGTTTGGTGCTACATCGAGTGGCAAACTCAGATCCTCCACGATCAAATTTGACACCTACAAAAGAAATCGGATCATTCGATGAAAAAAGCTGTTCGTGAGATGTCAAATATGATTTGTGAGTTAAAGGAAACTGTCATGTGTTGACCGACGAGCAACAAGTCCAAGCTGTAATTCGCTCCTTGCCTCAGTCTTGGGAGCATATGAAGATGCATTTAACCCACAACGAAAATATCCGAACACTGGATGATGTGGTGCGCCATCTTGGTAGAAGAAGAAAGAATTGAATCTTCAGGCTTAATAAATGTGTATATGGCTTAATCTAGCTAAAGAAAGGCATGGGCGCCTTGATATCAATTGAGTGCCAAGACAAAACAAGAAGAAAGCTCATTTCAGCAAGAAATATGGTAATGACCAACGGGAAAGGAAAGCGTTATTTCAAGAAGGAAAAATATGGCGAATCAGTGCTTGATTATAATACCAAAGGGCATTTTGCAGTTACTTTGAACCTAGAAGGTATTTGGCTATACTAAAGTTAGTGAACTTTTGCGTAGCTAGTTATGTTTTCTAACAGATACACTATCTTTGTGGATTTGTAGATTTCAGAGCGACGGACCATGTAGCAAAGGATAGAGACCTTACGTGGAATTTGGTAGAATACCACATGGAGCAAAAATGAATCTATGTGGGAAACAATGCGAGTTGCGGGTTCGAGGAATAAGAGCGTACTGGATTAGTCTTGCGAGGTGGCGAACTTTACTATTGCATGATGTTCTCTATGCTCCAGCAGTTTGCCCGAAATTTAATTTAGTGTTAGTTATGTTAAAAGCCCAGGTTTTAATATGTATCTTACTAAGAACAATATTGAATTGTCTTTAGGAACTACTCATTATGGATCTGGTTATGTATTGAATGGTTTTATTGTCATGGATACTGATTATTATGTGTGACGCCCCAAAACGAAATTCCAGTTGACTACCGTCAACCGCGAATACAAGTGGATGTGGGTTGCAGCGCCACTTGAATCGGGCGAGTCTCGGCTTTGTACGGGAGGCTACCTTGAATACAATACACACATATCCTGTCCCAACGTTTGCAATAAATCAATCACATGATAATACGGCCACTTGGGCCCATAAACAATACTCAAAATACATACCAACTATGAATCCAACTATATACCCAATAGTTCTGAGAGTTGAAATATTTTACTCTTATCTGACGCGCATATATTAAAATACTCGAATTCTAATACATGTAAATATCACATTCGAAGCGAAAGCCACAATCCGGCTTTTTTCTAATCTCAGCCTCTAGGACGAGCCGTTCCCTGTACGCTCCACACGTACTTTGTAAGAAAGGGTCCCACGACGGGTGGTAAAGCTTCGATGGGAATCGCGCAAGTGGGCTACTCACCACCTAAGTGCGGTCACTTGATGTTCAAGTAAACACACGTTCAAGCGAATGCATGATCCTAGCGAATGTGCACGCGACTTGACTCGGATCCAGGGTCCTCACCGACTCTCTCACATCGCCTAAGCCTTGTATGGAAATTATTGTTTTATTAGTGGACAACCCTCCGTGTATATATATATCGGTGGGCCGCTACGACGATTGATATATTATTTGTTTATTATGGACTACCCTCAGATGAATATCGATTGGAGCGCTCGACCCGATTGATATTTTAAATTTGGACTACTCCAGATAACTAATGTTTTAGACAGCCCTCGAACCGTTTTCTCTAGACTCATCTCATGCACTCACTCCCATAATCCTAGGGTGTTCGATGCATATGAAATGCATGTATGCGAGTTCAATCTGGTCTAATCACATGCAAATATATAAACATGAATATCTTTCGCATAATTCAAATCACACAATCATGTTATGTAATTTCTGACTCATACATCAAAATTAGCTCACTTGAGTAATGATCAAACACAAGCAATTTAATTTAAAATCTTTCATTGACAATATATTCGCACAAAATATATTTTAGAACAGCATTCGGGAATAGTAAAACCCTCGTTTACTATTCAGGAGAAAATCACAAAAACGTCGGTTCACTTAGTGAACACAGGGTTTGTGACCGTTCGGCCTCGTCTAAATCGATCCGTGATTTAATACCAAATCACCCATATTTGACAACCCGATCGTAGTGAATCACGGTACTCGGTACTCAAATTCATATCGGTCGGTCCCGAGCTTTGGGACCGATCAAAACGGCCTCTCACGGCTGTCAATTTCGAACATTTGTAAAGTATTTAAAGAGAATAAAACCAAGTAGGGAGAAAATCCTGCCTCTTGGAGTTTGTCGAAAACTTCTTAGGCAGTCGCGCGTAGCTGCTTTCTGCGTAGAGCGTTTTATTTCTCGACCGAAGACCGCCGGCCGGTCGGATCTCGATATTAGAGAGAGCAGCATAAAAATGCCGAAAATGGGCTAACATGAAAATCATCTGTTTTTAGGCACACGACTTAATGGAAGAGAAGAAGAACTATTCACTATTTTGTCGTTTAGTGATAAAATCGAATCATGTGTGAATTCACGTCCACTCTTTTCTGGAATTGATATTGACATTATCACCGTACTTGATTTTAAACCGTTTCTCTGCTCATCTACTTATGATGCGTAGTCGTCTTATATCTTTCGTCGCGTCAAATTCATTTCACGACACCGAAGCGATGCCTCGGCGTCTTGAGCTCCGTGTCGGAATGATACGAAATTTTACGTGCTAACTAGATTTCGAAGGGCGATTCCAGCGGTGAAATCAGTTTCCTTCGTCCGAGATCTAGAGGGAATTAATTACGGTTTTAACAGAAATTACAATTTTATGTCCCGAATTACGATTTGCCCTTTTTTCCACTAAATTGGAATTTCTCGGGTTTTATTCTCCTCCTTAAAAAGGAATTTAAAGTCGAAATTCGAGGGACAATCTCTACCGCTCGCATGCGTATCTGGCGTGCGCTATACCATGCAGTAGCAAAGCTAGTCCGTTTAAATCTTCAAGCAGTAATACGTACCTTCAAATCACTGCGAGAAGGGGTGGGTGGCCCGCATCGTGTCACCAGCGCTCCCGTTTGACTCCTCCACTCCATAGTGCTGCCATAGCACTCTCACTAACCTCACGGTCTTGCGTCGCAAGAGCGATCCTGACTATCCAGCGGTGCACAGTTTTTCAGAAGGTCTCGTGCTTGTCGGCGCCGATCGCCATCGATCCACCACATGAAATTTGGATGCGGGTATATTCGGGCATGGGCGTGAAACACCTCGTGGACACGACATCTTTGGGCGGTAACGCTAGCGGAGTGCGCAACGGTGTCCACCCTCTCAGTATCTCGAGAAGGGTCGATAAACCTCGATAGCTTCGGGTGCCTAGAAACTACGTAGCTCAGCTAGGCATGCTTCAAGGCGTGATCCCGACCTCGAACTGCGGTCGGCGTCGCACATCCGCGCCAAGCTCTTAGGCTACGGTAGTAAGAAGAGCGGTATTTGTCGTGTCGCTCACCTTCTCATAGGTGTCTAATGTCGAGATCGGGACGATGATGGAAATTTCTCTCAGCCTCGGTCAACGCGATGATCCTCTGTGGCCTCGTCGTCTCTTATCGTATGGTGCCATACGTATACTCGCTGTAAGCGGTAGTAGGCGAATTCCACTAAGGGCAATTGCTCCTCTACCCTTATGACCCAGGACACATGCTCGGCGTCGTCACCAACACATGTATATAATCCGTATGACGTGCTTTCTATGACCCTTACTTGGTGTGTAGCGGCGCCGAGGTCGCGATCACTTTGACGATCAATGGTACATCCAGCAATCCATGCCATGAATGACATCCATTTACGAGCCCTTACCCATTTCAACCAACGCAATGCAATTTCCAAGGGTATCGAACCTCAGTCACCTCTTATCGCTCAAACTCGATCTGGCGTGATAACCATGTCGGAGTGTGTTTTCATGCCGATTACATAACTCTTGGCTTACACTTCGAGCCTCTTGTTTCTGATTCAACTGAGTTTCATTGGATAGTAGTCCTAAGACAACTCAACCCACTCACGAGTGGTGAATGACCCTACGGTGCACCCTTTTTGGGCTAGACGCGATGTTGCGGTGCACGCCGAACCAATAATGCCGTCTTTGTGACACCGCTCCGGGTCCACCATGAAGCGAATCTCGAGATCTCACTTTCGTAATCCCGACTGTCGAATTGACTCTCACCACACACCCTTGGGAAGAACATCTATGCGGCTTCTCTAGGGCCTTAACCTCTAAGCCCGAATCGATGTGCGTGTGAGTATGACAGCTTAGGCCCAGTCTCGATTCGCGGCGACTTCGATGGGCATCGACTCATCGTGTCTGGCGACGCCGACAACGATAATAATACACCGCCACAAGGTCCACTGCGGCTTCCCGCTGCTTGACTCTGATCGTCACGACTTTGACCCACTCACGGACCCTTTGGCGATCTGTCTTCGTTGAGAGTAGCATAACACCGGCCCGAAACTAGTTCCTCGACCCGTGCTTAGGGTGTGGAGGAATGGAGCGCTATCTTTACCTGCGTCACTGCGGTGGCGGGTTGCATTGTCCCGAAGTCTTAGGATCCTTGTCTCTGAGCTGATCCGTCCTGCGTATGCCGATCCATTACCAGTCAGAGCTAGTGTAGACGAAGTCTTGCCTCTTCCCCGAACTAGGAGAAGGTTGATCCTCCCTCTTGCTACCAACACACGTATCCCGAGTGTTCCAGCAGTATCCTCATCTCTCTCTCATGGTCGGGATTAGCTGACCATGGAGTCCATGTCCATAGGTGAAATCCTATAATCCACGCGAATGGACAACTTGACCCGTTCACCGAATCTCTGTAATACCAGTAATCCCGAAACTACGTATCTCGAGATTGACGTTACGTCTCTCGACTCATCAACGCACCGACCTCTGGGTCGATTGACCGCTCTTGATCTTGACACCCGCGTGTCCCAAAATCTCACCTCAGTAAGTTAAAACTCGCACTTACTGATCTTAGCGTACAGCTGATGGTCTCTTAACAGCTATAAAACAATCCTCAAGTGATACTCATGCTCCCACTCGACTAGAATTAGTCAAAAATGTCATCTACGAAGGCGTAATGAGCTGATCCCCAAATAGGGTTGGAATATCCTATGCGTGAGATCCATGAATCTGCATTGGCAGCATTCGTCGTCAGAGGAGCATCCTTAGTAACCTCAAGTGCCTCTTGGCGTCTAGCGTCTTAGGGATATCGTATCCTAACTCGGTGATGGTAACCCGGTCACGAAGGTCTATCTTAAAAGTAGACTGTGACTCTGTGTCCAGATAAATCATCAATCCTCGGTAATGGAGTGCAGGTTGTTGATAGTAACCTTATTCAGCGCTTTTGTAGTCAATGCACAGCCGAAGGGTCTTATCCTTCTTTTTATGTGAAGCAGGACGCCCCTTGGTGAAGTGTTTGGTCTAATAGACCCCTTGTCGGTGGCTCCGTAGCTGGACTGCGGGGATTCGCTTGACTCGACCGGTGCCATCATCTTGGAGTCCATAGAGATGGGTGAAATACTGGTGTAACTCAATGCGAGTCTACATCCTATGTGGAGTAGTCGGTGGCTCATACGGAAAAACATCCACATATTCGCAAACCACTCGAGGTAGATCTAAGTGCAGTCTCTTCTAGGTCACTCGAGGTAAGGCTCATTGCTTGACCGGTAGCGTCACGACACTTGGACTGCATTATCGCGTAAGGCCAAATGTCTTGTCCCTGATACCATGCAGTGCGGAGTCCTACTGATATAGCGAGTAACCTCTACGCTCGATCGATAACGATCCTGTAAGCTATCAGCCAGTCCATCCCTAGGATGACATCGAACTTTGACGTGCCCGTGATCCTCGGGTCCACAGGTGATAGAGTCGAGATCTCTAACTTCATAACCGACATATCATCCCTATTATCGCCCTAATCCCTAGGGGAGAACTCACATATAACGGCTCCTCTAAGGTCTCAACCTCTAGCTGGAACGCAGCTAGTCTAATCCGGGTTGCGTCAGAGGTAATCTCCATAACCTCTAACACTTTCTCGATCTGTATGAACCAATGGTCTGCCACCATCGGGTCTCTTCCCCACAGCCAGATGTCGGAGGATGATCCTTCAGCCCCAGGGGTTATTAGAGGATCTCACGACCACTGTATGCTGGCTTGTGCAGATAGCAGCCACCCGCAACACCTCGGCCTCTACAAGGCCCGCTAATCCAAATGCGGCTGTTGATTATCGGTGGTGCTGACCGGTGCCTGTGGGCCCTCTACGTCCTCGACCCCAGCCATCTACATATTTGGTGCCGCGAGAATCATTTAATTTTCATCTCAGTCTAACTAGCGTGCGTACGATTACTAAACCAAGACTTACAACCATGGTACGACCGTTCATTTCTAAGTGGTGCTAAATTCCAACCCACTCAATTTATTTTATTTCAATAAGGTTCTGATTATAGCATAATTCAGGTCTCAGATCACTAAGGTCATGATTCCTAGCCTTAGCGTTCGCACTTTTTCTATCGCATTACACCATGCGTATAATTTCTACTCGACCACAGCCTTGATCACGACTTCAAATGGTAGTTAATTACAATACAGTATCTCTAAGGCATAAACACAGCCCCGAGACACTAATCATACACATAACTTAGTGTATACGCAACCAATTTTGCATTTAAAATATTGTTTCCAACAAAATTTTATTTTCAAAAATTTTATTTTTGAAAATTTTATTTTTCGAAAATTTTGTCTAATTTGATTTGATTTGATTTTTTATTTTATTTTTTTCAAAAATTTTATTTTATTTTATTTTATTATTATTTTATTTTTCGAAAAAATCTTGTGAATAGTGTTCATGAACCGTGTTCATGAACTGATAATCTAAGCAGTGGCGAATAGTGCAGGTCAAAAACTAGGTTGGGTGCACCGGTGCACACACCACAGAACTAGTGCCGCGCCTGAACTGCGTGCTGTAGAAACTGCTATGTGCACCTTTCGGTACACTTTGTAAGTACTGCTTCCGGCCTTCTATATGCCCGCAAATACGGTGAGCTACTATATCTACTCGATATATATGCCCTGTTAATCTGATAGGGACTCTTATGTGCCTACTCGGCCTTCTATATCACCCTGTCTGAGTCAGAACCCTCATAGTGTGCCTACTCGACCTTCTATATGCCTGACTTGCCAAAGCCTATTATATATCTGCTCTGACCTTCTATATGCCACAATACAGCCAGGAGCCCTACGTATTTTTCCTTCGACCTTCTATATGCCACAATACTGCCAAGCCTACTGTATGCTTGAACAACCTTCTATATGCCACAATACTGCCCATTGCCTACAAGACTAGGTCACAATACACTAATTGTATTGCAATACAATTCCAACAGCCCACTTGCAAGCCTCATTGCAATACAATTCTTTGTATTGCAATACAATTTCGGTATAAGCTCTCCACATTGCAATACAGGTACTTTGCCAGCTATATTGCAATACACTTCCCCTTCTTAGCTTTGCACTCGACACTACCATGTCCGCAAATACAAATTTTCTCTCACAGCCCACAATTGGCGGCCGTGATTCGGTTCACACCAATTTTTTTTTGTTTTTTTTTTCAGTATTATTTCCATTATTTCCATTATTTCCATTATTTCCAGCAGTTGGAAACACCCATATTACATGGGAATCCCCCATATTATATGGGAATCCCCCATAACTTATGGGAATCCCCCATAACATATATGAATCCCCCATGTTATATAAGAATCCCCCATGTTATTTAAGAATCACCCATGCTACATAATAATCTCCCATACTATATTTAGAATCCCAAGTACTATATAAGAATCCCCAGTTATATAAGAATTCTATGAGAATTCATTCCCGGGTGAGTCGAAACCATATTCAGTGAGTGCGAGACCATGTCAGAGTGAGTCGGAATCATGTCAGTGAGTCGAACCATCAATAGAGTGATGAGACCATTTACAGTGAGTAGGAACCATTTCGAGTGAGTCGAATAGTTTAAGTGGTCGGAACAAATTTCTGATGGTCGGAACCATTTTAAAGTGGTCGAATATGTGGGGATCAGTATATAAGAATCCCCATGCTATATAAGAATCTCCCACACTCGTTCACGTAAAAATCCCCCATATTATATAAAAAAAAATCCCCCATAATATGCTTAAAATTTATTTTCTTGTTCAGTTCACAAGCGTAAAACTCCTCAAATTTTCAGAAACACTTCTTGTTTTCCTATGTGCTAATTACTAAGCACCTGAACAATCATAACACATACAACATAGTATACACACCATTCATGAACATTCACTGTGAATGCATCATTTATCAAACAATCACCTAAAAACATGCATGTAGTGTCCTAGCTTGTCAAGTGATTTCCTAGGTAGTCTCATACCTAAACTCGACCTCCAGACCACACCTAGTGGTGATGGATACTTAAACCAGGGTCGCAGGTAATTCGTATCATAGCTCACGATGCAGTGTGGCCACGAAGCAGGTCAGTTGACTGCTCGTCGGCAGCGGAATACAGAGTGGATATTAAGGTTGCCCAGCGCCGCCCGAATCGAGGCGATCTCGCTGTGCGGGGGCTCTGCGGAATGCAATACACCGCGTATCCTGGTGACGGTGCAATATAATCGATCATGATGCTACGGCCACTTGGGCCCATAAACAATATTTCAAAAATACACCCAGCTATGAATCGACTATATACCCGATAGTTACAAGAGTTCCAAATGTTTTACTCTTATCTGACATATATTAAAATACTCAAATTCTAATGTATAATATGTCAAAACTAAGCTTGAAATGCTCCCAGGCTTTTCTTTACAATCTCGACCTCTAGGACGGCGAATTTACTTAGCTCACATGCTGTAAGAGAGGGTCACGATGGGGTAGTAAAGCTCGATAAGTCGCCCTAAGTGGGCTACTACGCACTTTAAGTGCGGTCTGATGTTAAAAAAGTAAACACTTGCGTTCAAAGCAAATGCATGATCTGCTTGAATGCACGCAGTGACTCGGATCAGGAGTCCTCACCTACTATCTCACTCGCCTAAGCCTTGTGTAAGAATTATTGTTTTATTAGTGGACAGCCCTCCCAGATGTATCATGTATGTCGATTGGGCGCTCAAACGATTGATATATTATTTGTTCAATGGACTACCCTCGGAGTGAATATCAGTGCTGCTCGACGATTGATATTTTAAAATTTGGGCCCCACCCTCGGAGTAACTAATGTTTTTAGACAACCCTCAACCGTTTCTCTAAACTCATCTCATGCACTCACTCCTATAATCCTAGGGTGTTCCGATTGCATATGGAATACATCTGTGATTCAATCTGATCCCAATCACATGCAAAATATATAAACATGAATATCTGCGCATAATTCCGTCACCTTGATCATGTTATGCCAATTTTCTGTTTCGTACATCAAATTGGCTCACTTGGGCTAATGATTAAACAAAGCAATTTAATTTAAATCACTCGCGAACATATATTCACCGCAAAAAATATATTTTAGAACAACTATTCTAGGAATAAGTAAACCGCCGTTCTTATTCCGCATCTAAAACGTTCAGTTAACTTAGTGAACTCGGGTTTCACGGCCATTTAAGGCCTCATCGATCATCCATGATTTAATACCAAATCATTAGTATTTGACAGCGATCAGCCGTGACGATCCTGAGTTGCTCAGTGGTGCTCCAAAAATTCATATCGGTCGGTCCCAGGCTTTGGGGCTGGAATCAGCTCAGCCTCTCCGCGGCCTCGTCAGTGAGCATTTGCAGAAATGTTAGAAGTCAGACTCAAGTAGGGAGAAAATCCTGCCTCTTGGGTTTGTCAAAAACTCACAAACCAGAATATGTGCTTCACTCACGTGTAGAGCGTTTTCTTTTGGCCGGCTAGTCGGCCCGGTCGGATCTCTCGATATTCTGGGAAGCACCTCTCTCTAAAAAGCTCTCAAGGAAATGGAGCTCTTGTAAGAAAAAAATCCCATCTCACGTTTTAGCTTTGGCTTAATAGGAAGAGAAGAAAAGCTAGCCATTATTTTGTCCTTCTATTGTTGATAAATCTATAATGACCGTCGTCCTCTTTTGCAGGTGTTGGCATTATCTGCGACCCTCGATTTTCATCATTTCTCTACTCATACCACTTATGGTACATGATCGTGCTATATGTGACTTTCATCATTGAAATTCATTTCTGACCTTGAAATGAATCTCCAGCAATGTGATTAATTGTCACGGAATATTCACGAGGAAATTTCACGTGCTAACTAGATTTTGCGATACGATTTCAGCGGTGAAATCCGTTTTGTCATCAGAGATCTAAATTAATTAAGTTTTTGGCAGAGTACAGTTTTATGTCGAAATTACGATTTTTCTATTTTTCCATAAATTAGAATTTCTCGGGTCTTACATTATCATGTAATTTGAGTTGATACATGATAGCGTCTTCCACGTAATTCTGAGATTGATGTGGTTATGGCATGCTTTCGGCAGCCATATTGAGGTGAATCGAATAGTTAGGCTAGTTAAGCCAGGCTCTTGCCCAGGTATGACAGAAATGATCTGATTTGTCAGGCTTGCCTTTGGCTAGTAAGTACCGAAACCATTTTAGTAAAAGGAACCGGAAGCCGAGACTTCCCTTTGCAGTTAGTCGAATTCAGGCATATGTGGTCCATTGGATGTGAGGCGGGCATGAGGGCTTATTGTTCATCACGTTTACGGAATGATTCTCCTCGCTTAAATGTGTCTATTTAATAAATCATAAATCGAGGCAATAAGCAGTTAGCTGACTATATGAGCTTAGTTGAGGAATCAATAAGATGAAAAATTAAGCATTAGGCAGGTCGAAATTAGCGAATGTTTTATTACGTCACAGTTTAGAGCGACTATGTGATAAAGGAAATTCAACATCAGTTGACTATTCCAAGGACTCCATAACAAAATGGTGTTGCGGAAAGAAGAAATAGAACGCTCCTTGAAATGGTTAGGTCTATGATGGCACAGGCAAATTTGTCAATCACTTTTTGGGGTGATGCACTGTCGCGTCATTTATCATGTCGTGTGCCTATGAGTCAATTCCCCACTACTCCATGGGTTATGGACAAGCAAAACTTGACCTAAGTGTTTTAAGACGCTTGGGGATGTGCGGCTTATGTTGTATCATACTTACTTACATGGTAAACGTTGCGGGGAAAGAAATGTATCTTTATAAGATACTCGAACGGTCGAAGGAGTATGTGTTTATAAGTGAGCACAATAGTGAGTCCGTAAAATTTGAATCACGAGATGTCACATTCTTGAGAATGATTTTCCTCAACAAGGTGATATCAATAAAAGACTTGTCTTTCTATGAGACCATGGATTTTTGGTGATCGAGACTCACTTCATTCGAAGTGGGAGTATTTTAAGGAAATATGTTTCCCACTCCAGTGAGTGATAATCAGTCTTGATCCAAAATAAAGTAATCAGTAAAATTACTCAGAACATAATGATCCTGGTCGAGTGGGAGCGGTTGGGGATAATAGAGGTCTGATTCTTCGGAACCTAAATTGCGACGTAGTGGTAGACAAGGCATTCCACTGTCGTCGTTTGACGGTGAGGGTGAGTGAAGCCTTTGTAGCCGTTACCGAGATGAAGATAGGCGAGGATTGTCACGAGGCTCTCTCGGGCCTAATAAGGAAAAGCTGGACAAAAGCAATGGAGGAAGAAATGGAGTCTGAGATCAAATCAAGTTTAGAACTTGTTGATCTTCTGAAAGACGCCAAGGCCATTGGGAATAAATGGGTTCTCAAAATAAGCGTAAAGGCTGATGGCGCGATTGATAAATATAAAAGTACAGACTAATGTGAAAAGGCTACCCACACAACGAGGAAGGAATAGATTATGAGGAAATTTTTTCTCCTGTTGTGAGATTCACCTCAATTCGTTTGATGCTATCTATCTTGTAAATTATGGATCTTGATTTACATCAAATGGATGTAAAAGACAACATTTCTAAATGGTGATTTAGAAATCTACGTCGCATTATTTTGTAAGGGTTTTTTTTTTTTGATGCCGAAAACCCGAAAATAAAAGTTTGTAGACTTTTTGAAGTCATATATGGCTAAAAGCGTCTTCCAAGAGAGAATGGTATATTCGTTTTATGTCTGATCATATTAAATGGTTTTATTATGATTGACGAAGATCATTGTGTATATATAAAAAGATCCATGGACAAGTTTATAATTATGTCATTATATGTTGATGATATACTTATAGCTGGTAATAACAAGGAGTATGTAAATGAAATTAAAGGATGGTTATCATCCAATTTCGAGATGAAAGATATGGGTGAAGCTACTTATATTCTTGGAGTTAAGATGTGACGCCCCTTACCGGAAGGCAGGCAGCTTGGCGGATCAGAAACCAAGTCAGGGATGCCCTTAAAATCTTTCAATTTCTGAAATCATATCTTTCTTGAGCGATTCTGAAATTAGGCGACGTAACGTTCACATTTAACAAAATCCGTTAGTGTGGCGTCAGAAGTATTTTAAAATGATTTAAAATAGATGTTACGATGTTCAAATTGTTTTATGCAAAATATCCATATCAAAAAAGAACACATGAAATGAGTGCACATGTCGAGCATACTCAGGATTTCTTTCTTTATGACTCGGCCTTTCGCCGATCTTGCAGGTCCGCTATCGATCACTATCTATCCACTTTCGGTACCTGCGCATTAGTAAACAATGCGCTAAGCATTTTCGTAGCGGTGATTCTATCTGAATCCATTCATAGGTTAAAACCGTCCGTTTATGCGATTTAATAATTCGAGAACTTTCAATCATTTTGGATAATCCCGATATAAATACATTATATACTTTGTTGCTTATATATACAATAAATTATAGTTCATTAATCATCCCACATAAATGCATTTTCATAATCAATGTTCACAATCTCAAATCAATTCAAATATGCTCCACAAAATTCAATTGATTCTCACATTGATTCAGTGCGAGAATCAATTCAGTTAATAAATAAATTCAGTTATTCAATCGGTCGGTTACTGTCGATCACTTAGAGTTATCTTGCGTCGATTAGGTTATGCATGCCAATTTAACTTTATGTCTTGATATCTGGATCTCCGAGTTTATTGCAGTCCGTAGCTGCAGGCGGTATCACGTAGTTTATAACCTGGTCACAGTCCGTTGGAGCTCTTGGCCCCGGATTCTCTAAAACGATGTGAAATAGTGAAACAATTCTGGAAATCACGGTCCGTGAGGCTGCGATCGAGTGACATCAATAGTTCGCGATGCTATTTGGCTGACCTGTGGTATGCAATCTATCGCCAATGCGAAATAAGCAGTTAACGTTACATTAAGGCGTTGAATCGGCTATAGCAAAAATATGAAGTATGATATGTACAGCTTGTATAAACGAGTTTATTTTCAATAATCATGAAATTTTATATGCAAAATATTTCACAATCACTTTTCTCAAATCGATTAAATCAATTCAATATGGCACCAGAACAACATGCAAAGCGTGAAACGAGGAATAGGAGTTGGTAGAAGGAAACCCGAAAATATTTTTGATTCGATCCTTGGAATCTCGATCCACGGTTGGCTTTTCCTCCTCGTCGGTCCATATTCCGAAAACCGACTAAGAAACAAATATTATTCAAGTGTACTAGTGGTTTTGGTTAGGATTGATTTCGGAGTTCAATATGAGTTCCAATTTAAACATTCTGTGTAGATGGTTCTTGACTCGTGGGCTTCCGTAGGTGCGAGAACACTTAGTCGAGTTCGGACGTAGGAGTTAGGACCTTAGAGTTGGAGGTCATACGCGGTCGAATCATGGTGATAAGCCAGGACCCGAACTGGACGAGGCTCGTCTGCAGCAGTCAAACATCTTCTTCTCCTCAGGAATATTGTGTATTCTTGACTCAATGAGCACCGTAGAGTCGAAACATGATCGGAGTTAAGCGAAGGAGATATGACGCCCGAGTTGGAGGTCATGTGTGGTCGACTTTGACGGTGACACGGCTGACAGTACGCCGTAAGTGAGCTCAGTCGACACCTCGATCCTGACATCTAACATCCTCCTCAGGCATATGGATGTATTCTTGACTCCATGAAACTCCATGATCCAAAAACACCCAAATCGGAGTTAAACGAAGGAGATAATGGCCAAAGTTGGAGGTTAATGCGTAGTCAACTTTGGTGACACGAAATATTGTATTGTTTGACGAGCATTGTTTGACGACCACTGTTGGACGACCACTGTTGGGCGACCACTGTTGGACGACCACTGTTGGGCGACCACTGTTGGACGACCACTATTGGCGACTTTGTTTGGCCCGACCAGCTTTGTTTGACGACAACTGTTTGTGACCCGCTTTGTTTGACGACCTCGGTTTGTGACCAGCGACCCGTTTGACTGTTCGGAGTAAAAGACCATAACTTGGTCTCTGAAATCCGAATTAAAGAAATTCAAAAAGCCCTAACATCAAGTTCGTGATGGCTGCAATTTCTGAAGGACTTACTGCCAAATTCTCTTTATTTCTGATCTAAAAACCCGTTCTAAGGTACGGGTACAGTTATTTGAGCGGACAATCGGCCAGAGCCAGTTGTGAGGGTGACCTCATTAAAGGACTATAACTTAGTCTAAAGGGTCCAAAATCGAGAAATTCAAAAGCCTTACATCAAGCTAATTGATGTGGCTACAATTACTAAGAAGGGCTGTGGCTGCCAATTTTAAAGCCGCCGTCTTGAATCGAGTACAAGGTTCGGGTGTTTGCCTTGGCCTCTTGTGATGTGTGACTTCCCATGGTTTAAAATGCAACCAAACTTTCCCCTAAGGCCAGATAACTACCCAACAATCCTTAGGGTAGAAGAAGACCAAGTAGGAGAAGACCTACCTCATGGAGTTTGTCGAAAGTCCCCGATTCCGGTCTCTACTTGTAGCTCTTCATCCCTTTGGAAGGACCCGCCAGTGCTGATGGGAGACCTATGGTGATCGTCGGAAAATCTAGAGAGAAGAGTGGGCCTCTCTCTCTAACTTTCCTTTTCTGCATTTTTAACTGCATGGATCAGCTCTTGTCGTACTTTTAAAGGAGGCTTCTCCCTCTCCCTATGCCACATATGCATTTCCTTGATTTTCCTTTTCTCATTTATTTCTCCTAATATCACTTAGACATATAAACTTATTTACAGGTGACCCTTGAGTCCCATTTCTAATTTCTATATTTTCTCTTTTTCACTTAGGTTCATTTACGGATTAGCAATCCTTATCGATATTAAAAAAAAAAATTTACAGAAAGCTACCCAAAGTTAGCTCAATTATCACACGAATATATAATAATTTTTATTATAAAAATTTTAGGATTGTTACAGGGTGTTACATAAGATCTCCGAGAAATCGGTTCAAAGAATTGTCTGCGATCTGAATGTGCATCAATAAGATCCTTGAGCGATTCCCGAATGCAACATTCCCGGCCAGTGATACTCTGTTGCTGAGGTCAAGAGGTCTTGCCAGAAGAATGTGCCTAAAACTCCTGAAGAAGAGTATATGAAGAAAAGTTCCCTATCGGGAGTGCGGTTGGAAGTCGATGTATGCCATGATGTGTCTGAAGACTGATGTTTGTTTTCTTTGTTGGCATGGTAAGCCCGTGCTCCAGTCGACCAGGGACAGTACATTGGAAGCGATTAAGGATACTAGGTACTAAAGGCTGCTACTTATTCATTGTGTTCTGAAGGAAATGATCTGCGATTAAAATCTTTACCATACAGTCTTTGATTGGGAGACTTAGATGAAGAGAGAATACACCTCTGGTACATCTTCTTACTCAACAATGGCCTCTGCTTGGGTAGTAAGAAGCAATCTGCATGTATGTCCTGATAGGTGAATTTGTGGCTTTCATTGCGATACAAACATTAATGGCTCGAATATTTTTGATCACTTGAATTAAATGCTAAAGTGCTGATTCGGTCTTGATGGTATGATAGTCAGCGACAATAACATACCACAAAAGGACCACTAGTATCATGGCAAGGCCAAACATAGATATAAAGTATAACTTTGTAAAAGACATGGTTGCACGAAGGTGAACATGAAGTATATCCCTACGCGTGAAATGGTTGCGAGATCCTTGACAAAGCGGGTTCCTCGAGATATATTTATAAAGCATGTGAGAAATGTCGAGAAAGTTGCATAATAGAATATGATATACTTGTTGTAATGTTTACCATGATGTTCATGTTGTATTGTGTTGAAATAATAAATATGTTTGTTACAAGCCTACACATATGTGTGAGTGTTTATTTTTAGTAATACACTCTCGATTTATTGAAAAGAAAGTATGTGCGGACAGGATAAAGAGATTAGCCTCTCACACGGAGTATAGTAAGCCTATACATTAATTTTTAGTAGTTGATGAGATGAGACAATTTTAAGCTTATTATCTAAGTGATAATCGAGAGCCAAGCAAAAATATGAATCTTTGCCTTGTTAACAAACAAGATGAGACTCTTATTAAATATTGTAAGTGAATTAATAAAAAAAAAAATTCACTTTATTTGTCTATGTTGCGGTTGAGTTCTAATGAGCATGAAAGTAGACGAGAGAGCTCCGAGTTAGGCATTAGAATGTAAAAACCCAATCATCTGTCTGATGATATCACATTCACAGCTAAAGACATCTATTTCAACAATAGGAAAGGAAATACCGTAGCACGTGTTTCATACCATGTGTGCAAATTACTTATTAATATAAAGTAATCAAAGGATCTCGGCTTTGATATGTGAACCTTTAAGGAATAAAGGCCTTATATTTATACCCATATGACTATTCTAATTCTTAAGACTTAATTTATGCTATTTTAAGTATTACCAAAGGACTATGAGAGGTCAGTCTAGCTGGGCCTCTTTGGAAAAACAAATTAAATTAAAGTTAGAGATTTGAAAAGGAAGATCATTAAACGTATCACGTTTTGTTTTGTATTCAGGTATGCAATTATAGAGTGTCTATAATTGTGAATCTGATATATGATATATAAGGTGAGATCGTTTGAGATTTGAATGTGATAAAATGATCTGAATCTTGCATTCTTAAGTCTCACTCATGATCTTTTGTTTGTCGAAGCTATATATTCCTAACAGATGTATAACAAAGAGCTCGAGAGTATCTTTGAGATCACCGCGATCCCCATTTTTCTGGTATGAATTGGTAGAAAGTATGAAGTTATATTCTCTTATAAGATATTGAGAGAGAGCATGGATCTCATTTTCGTGCGAGTGAGAATGTTGGATTTTGGGTTGGGTCGCGATGGGTCCATGACCCATGATCAAATCTACAGCTTGATTTTGAATTAACAAGCGGTTAAATGGAAGTTAACAAGCGATTATTAATATATAAAATAATACTAATTCACTCTCTCATCTCTACCAAGATAAAAGGAGGAAGAAATTTGAATTTGTGAAAAGAGCTTATTCCATTGTAATTGTATTGTTGATGGGTGAAGTAAGCAGATCTCAATATTCTGCTATATTTCTTACTCTGGTAAGTATCCATTATCTCTATAATTTATTTTCAACAATAACAAAAGAGTTTAATTGTCATATTTAAAAAAAAACTAACAAAAGTTTTAGTTTCTTAAAGTAATTGAAGATGGTCACTCGTTTCATATTTGGTCTTATATATTTTTATCTTTTGGTATCCCCGCCCAAAAAACAATTTTAAACCAGCAGGACAACTATAAGAAATTCTGATATTCTTATGTACATTTAACCTTTTTTTTTTCCAATCGATTGTTTCTTAGTTACACAATTTTAAATGGTATTAAAAATATATAATTTATAAACTAATAAATTTTGTAAGCACTTATGATTTATTTTTATAAAAAGCTGTTATATATGGTAAAAAACAAAAAAAAAAACAAATACATAATTAGAAACTAACAAATTTTATAAATACTTATGTTTTATTTTTTAGAAATTTATGTCATATATATATATATATATATTACAATTAAACATTACAGTTATAAATTAGAATATAGTAAATTGTCCCTATTAAAATCTGAAAAGAAAAATAATTCAAGTACTTTTTTATTTGTCATTATGTATAATCATGGAAGATATTTCAAAAATATTTTCAAACTTGTCCCAAATCGATTCATATTTTTAAAAATCCTTCATACCAAGCAAAGATGGAGAAAATCTCCGAAAACGCTAAACCTACTATCAACCCTAATTAATTATAATAATTGTTTACTTTTTTTATAATCAAGAGCTGAATTTGAGTCGAGTCTAACATTCAAAACATGATATTGATTGTTATAACTGCTGAGATATGTGGTACAACTTTATTTGTCATGAAATAAAGAGTTTCTTTTATAAATGAAAATAAGGTTCATAAAGTAACATTATAGTTTCTAATTATAAATTCTTTGGTAAAAAACCATCAAACAATTATTATATTTCTTATTAAGATTAAAACAATATTCATCACTTCCTAGAAAATCAATCCAAATTGTTTTAACAAAATCACTCATAAATATGCTTTATCTTTTTGTCGAAATTATAAAAGAACCTTTGGGGTTTTTAAACCTTTTTTTTTTATTCGATAACTTACAATATGGTAAATTGTCCCTATTCAAATCTAAAAATAAAAATAATTAAATCTTTTTATTTGCGTGGTGTATGATCATGGAAGATATTTCAAAAAGGTCCACAAACTTGTCCCAAATCGGTTCATATTTTTAAAAATCCTTCCCGCCACCCGAGGCAAAGATGGAGAAAATCTCCGAAAACGCTAAACCTACTATCAACCCTAATTAATTATAATTGTTGTTTTTACTTTTTTTATAATCAAGAGCTGAATTTAAAATCAAAATCTAACATTCAAAACATGATATTGCAATTGTTATAACTTTACTATAATATAATAATTTATTTTTATTTATCTCGCAAAATAAAAGTTTCTTTTATAAATGAAAATAAAGATTCCATAAAAGTAACATTCTGGTTTTATGGTATAAATTCTTTTGGTAAAAAACCATCAAACAATTGTATATTTCTTATTAAAAGATTAAAACAATATTCATCACTTCCTAGAAAATCAATCCAAATCGTTTTAACAAAATCACTCATAAATATGCTTTATCTTTTTGTCGAAATTATAAAAGAACCTTTGGGGTTTTAAACTTTTTTTTTTATTCGATGGTTTTTAAACCTTAAGAACCATAAAATTAAATATTAAAATCTGTAGTCCATGTTAACGAATTAGGAATGTAACCTATAAAAGTTAAACAAATCTTTAAAATATAAACTTTAAATTGAACATTAAATTTAATTATCTTAAAAAAAACATTAAATTTAATTTGAATTAAAAATTAAATGATATAAAGTAGAATATTATTATGAAGAAGAATATTATTACGAAAATATCTTTATCTTACAAGAAGCGATAATCTCGAAATTAAAAGTCTTATATACGAGAAAAGAAAATAGAAAATATAAAATTCTTTATGTCGATAAACGTATTAACGGTGATCGAGGTGTTAAATTTGAAATGATGAAGCCAGGTGTTAACAAGAATGAAACTAAAGCAAAATATATAAGAAAAGTTTTAGAACACCAAAATACTAAACCAAAGTCTAGAAATACTTTGTCAAATTCCTATCAAATGAAAGATATTATTGATATTATAAGAAATCAAAACCAGTGTGATTCAGATTTGTAGTAGAAATAAAACAGATAAAAACCCAAATTGAAGAATTAAAACACTATAATCAGAATCTAGATTTTAGAATAGCAAACTTGGAAAATCAAAAAGATACTTTGACAAATCAAACCTCAGAAGAATTAGAAACTTTTGTTAATAGTATGACTATTGTACAAAAACAAAGATGGTATACAAAAATAACTTTAAAAATCAATCATGATTTTCAGTCAACTTTTATAGCCTTTATTGACTCATGAGTTGATTTCAATTGTATCTGGGAAAGTTGATTCCTCTTTGTATATTTTGTAAAAACCTCCCAAGACTTCACATTGTGTGGTCAATTTGAAGGTTCGTACAAAATACCATAAGGGCATATTTGCAAAAATGGTATTTGTATTAAAACTTCATTTTTACTAATAAAAAATATAAGCCATCAAATTGTATTAGGAACCCCTTTCCTAACACAAATGTATCCCTTTAGCATAGATAATCAAGGGTTAAAAACAAAATTTAATAACCAAAATATTTTATTTGAATTCATAAAAGGAATAGAAGTAAAAGAAATTAATCAAGTTCAAGATTTTATAAATTTACTTTAGCAAAAACAGAAACAGGTAAAATTTCTTAAAAAAGAAATACAATACAAAAATACTAAAGAAAATTTAAAATCTAAACAAATTCAAGAAAGAATTAAACAAATACATAAACAAATGTGAAAAATAATGCTGTTAATAGCCTATACAAAATGCTTTTTGGAATAGAAGCAACATATGGATTTCATTACCATATGAAAAGGCTTAGATAAGCGAATCATAAAGCGAGAGCCAAATTCAAATGAGTCTAGAACTTTTGGAATATTACAAAAAAGAAATCAATGATCTTTTAAGCAAAAAATTGATAAAAGCAGAGTCGATTCTCATAAGGTTGTACGACTTTATGTCAGCCGGTGAAGGAACTCGAGATTAGTCGTAAGAATTATAAACTCTTGAATAAGGTCTTATAATGGATTAGGTATCCGATACCTAATAAAAAATACTTAATTCAAATGATTTATAATGCTACAATTTTTTCAAAATTTGATATGAAATCTAGATTTTTGGCAAAAATGCAGATTAAAGCTGAGAAGATAAGTACAAAAGCAGCATTTCTGAGTTCCATTTAGGCTACTTCACGAATGAATGTAATGTAACACAGCGCAAAAATCTTTCATTACAGAATTTCAAAATATGATGAATGATATTTTCAATTATTATACTAAGTTTTCTATAGTATACATTCATGATGTTCTTATCTTTTCAAATTAAATAGAAAAGCATTTCAAACATTTAAAAAATTTTCAAAAAATTGTAAGAGAAAATGGATTGGTTATTATTGCTACAAAAATCAAATTGTTTCAAGCGAGCAGTGGGTTTTAGGATTTGATGTTATCAAGGCGAATAAAACCTATACATAGAACGGTGGTTGCTGGTGAGGTGAGACCGAGCCCGACTGCAAAGATTTTTAGGGCTTAGGTGCGTAGGTGATTTTGTATCCAAACCTTAGGATTTGATTAAACCTTTATTTCAAGGTTAAGAAAACCTACTCCATGGACAATGAACATACCGGTGGTCAGGCAAAGTTAGAGTCACGTTGGGAACTTCCTACTTAGAATCACACCCGAAGTATTTCCTATAATAAGCTTGAGTACCTCCAAGTATAGGATATGGTGGGATTTTAAAACAAAATTTTGAAAACAAAATTTCAATTATTAGATTTCATTCCGGTATTTGGAGTGGTCCTTAAATGAATTACTCAACGGTTAAAAAAGAAATTTTAGCCATTGTTTTATGTATTCAAAAATTTCAAAGTGATGTTTTAACAAAATCATTTTAAGAGTTGATTCTGAGTCGCAAAAATTTTGCAAATATTTCAAAAATTTAGTTTCAAAACAAATCTTTGCCATATGGCAAACAAATTTATCTGTTTTTGATTTTGAAATTGAATTTATTAAAGGATCTTCAAATGTTTGCGATTTCCTTTCAAGGGGTACTGCGAGGGAAAATGAGCAGCGAACCCCGTAAACCAATAAGAATCCTACGCCCTTACTTAGCTCGATCTTCAAATCGTTTTGAAGTATTAGGTAAATACTGAGCAAATACCCCCGAAGTTCTTGAGTCACGCTTATCATACAAAAGAACCTAAACTTCTAATTCGAGTTCTGGCGGATCATAAAATGCGTTTATTTATTTGAGATCAAAAATATTTTTCAAAAAGACAAATATTTTTTAACAAATGAGATTTCCAAAACTCGTAGATTCTACGAATTTATCCTTGTAGATACGGAATCTATACAAGTATCTCATGTCAAAAACCCTGAGGGTACTGACATCGCATATTCAAAATGCAAAATTTTAAAAGTTATTTATGAGAAGGATTGGGAATAAAATCCTTATACTCACAAACAATTTTCTGAAAACTTTGTTCCACAAACATTTGATTACTTTGATTACAAAAATGCGTGGTGTAACGCTCATGTTGGGTGTCTTCTCATTCATGGTTTTTTAACTGGGGAGAAAAACTTCAAAAATCTTTTCCAAATTGGTTTCGGGAATGGTGTTTCTTGAGTGTAGCTCGAATATTTTATGTGTCACGGGAGTGCAAATCCTTTGGTATTTCATTGATTGTGGCTTTTCCCTTCGAGAAATAGTTATTAAGCACTACGTGCCGATTTGAGATGCTTGGATGCTGTTAGAACTAACTTCCCCATCATTTTCTTTGCCATTTCCTCAGCATTTGGCTAGGAGATTCAAGGTCGTGGTGGTAAAACTGAAAAGAAAATTTCAAAAGCCCAAACATTTGAGTCCATTAAAAGGTTGGTTGAATTCACAAAAAGTCCAAACAAAAACTTGCACAAAGTCAAAGTATTTACTTGGTGACGCACGCATTGCCCGAAACACGTGGCGCGGCTCAGCCCGAAAAAATTCATTCCTTCAAATTCGAACTACAGGACTGCACGCCGAAAAGTCGAGAGCAAGCACGCCCAGGACATTATTGACTTGCGGACTGGGACTCGAATGAGGAAGATCTTTGCGTCTAGCTCATTATGAAGCTGAAATGAAGACATGTGTTATGAACTCCCGTCGCTCATGAGTAATGGGAATCAGAAAAATATTTACCCAGCGTATGTTAGGAGAGTTCACAAGTTCAAAACTCCCAAGGCATCAAATTTTCAAACTTACCATTGACCGGTTTGAAGAAGACTCTTGGAATGAACTAATCCAAATGGTGGAGGATTCGTTGGACCTCACCTATTGAGCAAAGAAGTGGAGATAGGTGTAAGGTGACGGATGTGACATCCTGTCCCCTACTAGCAAAAACAAACAAATGAAGATTTGACAAAAGCAATATGCTTTTCTTAAAGTAGATGCTTTATCATCAAAATAAGACAAAGTGCTTCAGGTGGCTTCTTTTCGAAAAAAGTAGAGGATAAGATTACGTTCTTCCAAAGTTCGCATAGGTTTCTTGTGGTCTATCAAATTTAAATTTCATGTCCACGGATTTCAAAGGTTTTGAATTCCGTCAAAAATCATATATAAGGAAGGGATGTCTCCTTAGAAGGTAGGCTAAGTTGGAGAGTGAGAAATATCCAGAGAGAGTTTTCTTATGAGAGAGCTTATGAACACTGCTCAGCCATTATCTGATCTTTCACTTATTCGAATCTTGATCTTTGTAAGCTCAAGAATTTCAAATAGAAATCTCTTTTGATTCGAATATTTGTATCTTTATTTTTATGTTTCTGATTGTACCAAATTTTTATAAAAATATTAAAGTATATTAGGAGTTTGGAAGCGAGTAACCTCATACTGATCTAGGTCACGAGTAAAGGAAACTTACGGTGTAACAGCGTCGTACTATTGAAGGGGTATGCAGCTATTTAAAATCTCCGAAAACGCTAAACCTACTATCAACCCTAATTAATTATAATAATTGTTTATTTTTTTTATAATCAAGAGCTGAATTTAAAATCAAAATCTAACATTCAAAACATGATATTGCAATTGTTATAACTTTACTATAATATAATAATTTCTTTTTATTTATCTCGCAAAATAAAAGTTTCTTTTATAAATGAAAATAAAGATTCCATAAAAAGTAACATTCTATGGTTTTTATAATTATAAATTCTTTGGTAAAAAACCATCAAACAATTATTATATTTCTTATTAAGATTAAAACAATATTCATCACTTCCTAGAAAATCAATCCAAATCGTTTTAACAAAATCACTCATAAATATGGCACATCTTTTGTCAGTATAAGGAAAAGAACCTTTGGGGTTTTTAAACCTTTTTTTTATTCGATGGTTTTTAAACCTTAAGAACCATAAAATTAAATATTAAAATCTGTAGTCCATGTTAACGAATTAGGAATGTAACCCATAAAAGTTAAACAAATCTTTAAATATAAACTTTTAAATTGAACATTAAATTTAATTATCCAAGCATTAAGATTTAATTTGAATTAAAAATTAAATGATATAAAGTAGAAATGTCACATATTGTGTTAGATATGTTATAAAGTTTATAGCATGAATATTAACTTTTCTTAATCAGGTATATGTGTTTTTAGGTAAAGAGAATTGTTGGGTCCACAATCAACCATATTTGCATATAATAAATGTTTGAATGAAAACCCTAGTTTTTTTCTCTATTAGTATCTTTTTCCTTAAGCAAAAAAATAATGATTTTTTTTTGTCTTTTTGGTCTAAAATCACCTATTTACATAAATTTTCATTTTTTTTCCTCAATAAAATAGTTATTCTACAATATCTATGATTTTCTTGTTTTAACCATCATCTCGGTGAGGCATGTGGTTGTCGCCGTCTTTATTCGGCATTTATTTGTCGTTGTTGTGGTGTAATATTTATTTATGTGAAAACGATTCAGATGAACAAATTAAGTAGATCCGATTAACAACAATAAATCAAATAAATAGTCGTTAATATGTCATATAACTAAAATCATAAGTATTATAATCAAGATAATAATATCAAACGTGTATGATCAATTATTAAATGTATATGTTTTTAGTCTATTAATTATTTTATTAACTTATATGTTGTTTCATCCTTTATGTTTTATCTCAGTATGTATTAGATTTAAATTAATAAAAAAATCTGTAAAACTCAATAAATGTTTTAATTTTACAATTCACTTGATATATAATAAACATCAAATGCTTATTTTCTTAATGTTGTGTTCGATTAGATCAGTTGGAAATAATATGAAAATGAAATACATCACATATTTGATTATTTTATATTAAAAAATTTAAAATATTTAACCAATAAATTAAAATTAGAATACAAATATGATGCATGAAAAAAAACGAAAATATTAAGATACAATAGTTTTAAAACACACACAAAATACATTTTTATTTTATTTATTTATTTTGTGAAGCGTATTAAAACGCATTTGATAAAAGCTATTGAAAATGTTGAGCAAGTGAAAATGAAAATTTTGATGGTTTTAACCGATATGTTTGATATGAAAATTTTAATTTCTTGAGTGAAAATTTTAAATGAAAAAATTGTTGAAAATTATAAGTAGGTAAAGACTACTTAACGTGGAATGTGAAATATGGTCAGCAAAAAAATTTTAAATGAAAATAAATTGGATCAAAAAAACATTACTAAACAATATAATATTTTGCAAATATCTAACAGTTAGTTTGGATAGTTTTAAAAGTTTAGATTATATTGATTTATTTTAAACATATTTATGTCTTTTTTTTGGATAATATTATTAGAATAAATGTTTTTACATATTTTTAAACATATTATTACAATAATTAATAATTGTAGTGAAAAATAAATAATGTAGAGAAACTCTATTTATTTTGGATAATATGTAATTTAATGATAATAAGGGTAAATATGTAAAAATCATGAATTTTTCGGTGGTCGTGGTTGTCGAACGTATATTTGTGTATTTAATTATTAGTAAGCTTGCTCAAGCCGATTTTAATTAGAAATTAATCTTATAGAAATTGACGGCTTAATTTTTCATTTTATCAAACAGGGCCTAAGATTCTTACAAATTTGGTTAAACAAATGCCACAATAATCTTAAAAATCAAAATTTCTAATGTCTATAGGAAAATTTGTCCGCCAAATATTTGAATAAATATTACAATTACCCTTTTAGCTAAATAATGTTGTTTTATCTGTTTCATGATAAATATGACAAAATTTGTGATTATTAAGATTTTAGGATATCCTCCTAACATCCTCAATTAACAAAATAATTTAATTAGGTAAACTGTTTTTTTATTATAGGAATCGATACCTTCTCTTGAGTCCCCTTCAATCTGAAAGTTTAAAAAAATATTATCTCTCTCAACTAATAGACCCTCTCTCAACACTATGCATTACGTAGAAAAATAATCAAAACATTGTCAAAATGTTTGTTAACATTCTATTTTAATAGTTAATTAGAGTCTCTAATTAACCATCATGGCGCATTTGCATATTTTATCCTAGATCCATCCGCACTTGCATATTTTATTGTAGATCCATTCAAATTTAATTTGAATATTATTTTAATATAATGAATTCAACAAATTAATTCTTCAATTATACAAGAGACTATATGTCCTTCTTTATTAAAGAAACATCGAAACAATAAGAAAGGGATTATGTTTGTTCTTCGTAAACAAAATTTAAATTTATATGGATCCAAACATTCTAGACAATTTTCCATATGAAATTATATTTCTTATTCTGTCTTACAAATTAAACATTAATACAGTACAATATCAAAACAATTTATAATTTTGTTCACAAAAACACAATTGGAAGGATGTTTAATTTACTCACTAACTTTTATTTTTATTATATGACCATCCATAACATAAACAAATTGACAAGATTAAATAAAACAAAAAATCAATAACATATGAAAAAATCAAAGCGATTTTATATAAAAATATAATTATTTTTATATAGAAGGCAGAAATTTATTTTGTAATTTTTACGTAAGATGGTAAAATCATTTTTGATATTTCAAATTTTATAAAACAAATAAGTTTCACTTTTTTTTTTACATTTCATATAACATTTACTATCATCTAAAAATGGAAATTGTACAACATCTTAGATTTAGCAATTATGCAGTTACCACGGTCATAATTATAATTAAACAAATATTTAAAAAAAACCGAGTAAATGAATATTTTAAAAAAATATTTCTTAAAACCCTATTCTAATTTTTTTTTCAACTTTTTATCTATTAGCCTATTTTTCTAAAGTAATAAGAGGTAAATTTTGGCAATTATTGGTCTGAAATCACCATCCACACCTATTTCCATATTTTTATTTTTCAATAAAGTGGTTATTCCACATATATCTATATTTTTATTTATTTTTTCGTGATTTAATCGTCACCTTTGTGAGCGTGCGTTTGTCATTGTCTTGGTATGACGGGTGGTTGTATCATCTTGATACGATGTTTTGGTTTTTGTTATTATGATGCGATGTTTATTTATGTTTTAGTGATTTAGACAAGTAAAATATATACGATCAGAGATAATAAATAAAATCAATGGTTATCAATATACTGTAGAATAACAGTGCAGTGTATTATAGTTACAATAGTAATATCGAATGTGTACGTTAAACTATCAAATGTATAGATTTTGAGTTGATTCATTATACTATTAACCTAGATGTTGTTTAATCTTTTATGGTTTTTAACAATTTTGATTATATGTTTATATTATTGTTAGTTTAAATAAATGAAATTATTATTTTTTCTTAAAAAAAATGGATTTCATAAGTTTCTTAAAAATAAAATTATTAAAGCATGTTTTTAATATTTAAACACAACATAGTTTAAAATAAAATGGACCGCAAAAAAACAATGTTCATGCAAATTGAACAACATGACTTTTACTATGTATTCATGCGTATTGGACTACAATATGACTCTTACCATATATTCATGCGTTTCGAAAGGAAATTGATTAAAACTATATTGAAACCAAGGATATTTATTTTTGAAGAAAAACCGTTAGAGGATATTACGTGAACCAAGGGTATATTTAACTTCAAAATAAGTAGCATGGTTGATGGATTATTATACATATTTTAGATATTGATGGTGCTTTTTCTATCGATACTGGGTTGGAGCTTCTTGGGACCGTTGGGCCGATATGATGGATTGGATCATGGACAGCACACCTTTCACTTAAAAGAAATTGATCCAGACCGAGGGTGCGTCGGTGTCGCTCCGATAATTGTCGATTCTTTCTTATGAGAAGGAAAGAATTCAACTCTTCCCCAAGACGTGTGGTTGCATTTATTTTAAGGTGGTCGAGCAGGTTGGTGTTATAGGGAAATAATGGTTGCTTTCTTTATTCGATGGTGATCTGATATCTTTCCCCATTGGAATTAAGAGGTTTCCTTTTCCTTATCATGAGCGGAGCTGCGAAGGGATAATGGAAGAGTAAGTGATCATGTGAGATCCTTCTTTCTAATCGTGGGGTGCGGATCCGCCGAGTAGGCACCTTTCCCTTCCACATGAGTTTTTGGGCCATATATCCATGATTATCTGCGAAATTGCCGATTGGACTTGGGCCCATTATTGCTCTACGGCATCGGTAGGATCCCTCTGTAGGCGTTTGTTTTTATTAGTGCGTGCGACTCCCTTCATAAGGCGAAGGTTTAGGCCTATGCCCTGGGCTTGCGTTCTAGGCCTGTACACGTTTTGTTCTTTACCCATCGATGCTTTAACGACCGCGGTTAGACGAGGCTTAAACGAGTTGAGCGTTCTTTGATCGGTTCTTGCATTCCGTGGCTTGGGGATGGTTTGATATGAGGCTTTGTTGCCATCCAAGCGTCTTGGAAGTAATGATATCAGCTCACTTTGGGTTTCGCCCATTCGAGACAGTTGCTTCTCACCTTTGAAACATTCCTTGTGTCGTACTTTTCCGCTTCTTAGCGGGTTTGAAGTGTCTTTGATCAGCCTTTCGGAAGCGCGTGGTGCTACGTCATCCTGTCTTCCTAGGGGTCATTTTCCTTGTTTTCCTCCTTAGTTCGGTGCGTTTTCCTTCTTCTTCGCCCGTTTTCTTTTCCTTGTTTTGAATTTCAGGTTGTTAGGGCGTGTTGAGTTGGGGTCCCACCTCTTTCGTTGCTTCGCTCATTTTTCCTCAGCCATGCAGTCATGCGTCTTACGTAGTCTTCAGCGGCTTGAGAGGGGAAGCGGGTTGAGTACGTGTCGTCGCGAGAATAGCTGCGGACTCGGTGAAGCCTTCTGCATTTGTGGTTGTCGAGTCCTTCGATAAGGTTATCTTATCCAGCTAGGTAGAGCGGGGAAGATTAAGCGAGATTAAGGTATCCGGTGGCTTTGAATATTTGAGACTCTTTGTGAGAGTACGCGGGCGATGTGGAGCCACTGGCAAGATTGAGCCTCAGATATTAAAATTTTTATTTATAGATATGGACGCTTCCGGTGTCCGAATTTAGTGTCCTGATATCCTCATGTCTTATGTGGTGTCCGTTCCCAAGATGGTTTGCTTCTTTGAGACGACCTTTGAGAACGGTCTTTGATTTATTTGCCTTTTTGTAAAGCGTTTTACAACATTTGATGTGTGCAGTCCTAGCTCTCTACAATTTTTTTGGAGTGGCAATCGGCGCTTTGGTTTCGGGGATGGGCGGGGTCTTGGTATTGCTCATTCTTTGGACCTCTTCGACATGAAGAGCCTCGAAGGCTTCTTGTATATTTCGAGAGCGGAGCCACTGACCAAACCTATTGTTATGGCCTCCTTTGTAAGCATTGGAAAAAGCGTTATTTTCTTTGTCGGGGGTTGACATTGGGAATACATTATACGACGAAGCGTCACGTTAGGGATTAGATAGTATGAATTTGCCCTTGAGAACACAACGTGAGTTTATGTCTTTGGTGAGGTCGATTTTTCAAGGTAGGGTTATGTTTTTTGGCTTTGTTGTGGTTGTGTTGCCTTCGGTATCAGTCGACCTCCCGAGACGAGGAGTGGCCTTGATGGGCTGGGTAAGTGTAAGCCCTCGGGCGTATTAGATCTGATCGGGTCGGTTCGATCTTGAGAGTGAGAGCCGCCCTAGTTCCCCTCATTCGAGATCCCTCGGCTCCTGCTATGAGAGCTTCTCCTGGGGGGCCTCTTGTTATGACTGACCCGGGGAGAACTTCGGGCTTGTGTCGAAATTTTGCTAGCGAGGGGCGTAAAGCCTTGAGGCTTAAGATCCTCACGAGGGTAGTCTCAGGCTTGGGAGTAAGGTCCGTGCAGGGAGTATCTGATCCCTGCTTTCCGCTCGCCCAGGGTTCGGGTTGAGGGTAGGCGCCAGTCCTCTTGATCAGGGGTGTCAGGGGTGAAAGATAACCAGCGTTACTCTTCCTCCGTTGCAGGAGTCAAGGGTTCTTCGAGAGAGGCTGCAGAGCTTCCTCTGAAAGTCCTTCCTATCTCTTTTTGGAGCCCTTCGGTGCAAAACGCCTCACCTTCCCCTCTAACACGGGAAGATGTGGGAGATGATCGCTTTGGAGCTTAGGGGAGGGGGGGAAGACTCTCTGCTCGCAATGCGAGGAGCTTGCTGTGAAATTGTTCGTCTATTCTTGAGTTAGGTCGAGAAGTGGAAGCCTTGTGCGTTAGGGCTGCGGCCTTGTCCTCGAGGGGTTGTCTCGGTATGTCTGAGCGCCTTCTTTTATTTGTCTTGTCGTTACGTTGATGTTATTAGCTAACTCCATCTTGTCCCTTGGCAGATGGCTACTTATATAAAGGACTTGGCGAGAGGGCCAGTTCGACCGAGAGCTCTGCTAAGGCGGCGAGAGCATACACGGCTAAGGTCGCCTCCTTAACTTCTGAGAGAGCCGAGCTATGAGCTCGGATACAAAGCTTAATTGATGATGTTTTGGGGTATAAATCCGATCTGAAGCATACCTTGACTGCAAAGGTGAGAGCTGAAGACAGGGAAAAGAAGGCTATAGAAGGCCTAAGGTTTGTTGAGGACGAGCTCTAGGTGGTTAAGGAAGAGTTCAAGGCGACCGGGGAAGAGAGCTATGCACCCAAGCGGCGAAGTTAGATCGAAGACAGTTGAGGGGCTTGAGGCCCGAGAGGCTCAGGTGGAGCGCTTGGCTAGGAGTGCGACACGTTCTGTGAGGACCTCCGAGAGGCCCGGAGGCTATGACCGACCCGAGGGATGGAGTAATGGTGGAGCTAAGGGAATGAGGCACCGCACCTTATGGGCCTCGGGTGGCTCACTTTTCAGGCGTAGAGTTCTGAGAGGCTTTTCCGGGTTTGGAATTTCTGATCTTGAGTTCTGATGAAGAGAGGGAGGCGGAAGAATCCATTTATGAGGAATGAGGCGGATCAGGGTGTTCTCACGTGCTCGGCTCGGTTCCTCTCCCTGGTGAAAATTTGAGACTCTACTTGAGGTAGCTCTTCCCCCTCGCTGTGGGGCTTTGTGTTTTGATTTCTGCAATTTCAGACGTCTTATTGAGAATTTTGCTTGTGCTCCCTCAAACATTTAGGCCCCTTTGTATAATCTTTGCTTCGAGTTCTAAGCCTTGGGCATTTGTAATGCCAACATTGGTTTTGTTATTTTATGGATATCCGTTTTCTACCTTCTTGGTTTTCCTGTCTTCTTTTACGACCTATGTTGAAAGGTTTCCTAATCTTTAAAATCTTTAAACGACCAGGTTCTTACTGAGCTATGCGACCCTTGATTGGTTGGGTTACATCGTTTCTTCTCAAACTGAGCTATGTGGCTCATTCGAAACTAAGTTGTATGGCTCTTTAACTATTATTAGGCCTTTTAATTTTGTCGGAGTTTAAACCATTTGCATGGGCCCTTTGACTTGTTCTGTGACTCGCCCAGAGCTAAGGCTACATGGCTCCTTGGTACCTTGTACGAATTTTGTCGGGTTCCTTAAGACCGGTATGGCCTACTGAGCGAGGCTTCTAATTCATGAAGCCAGTACATGGCTCCTTAGGTGAGTTCATGGCTCGTTAGGCTACTCTTCTAAGTACACATCGGGTTCTTTAAGCGAGGCTGCGTGACCCCTTTGGAGCGGGCTCGTGGCTCTTTGAGCCAGAGCTTCATGGCTCCTTGGGTACACTTGCTTGTACGGCACGTGGTTCTTTAAGAATTGAGTACGTGGCCCCTTTAGGCCCATTTACATGGCTCTTTTAGCCATTTCTGTAGCTCATGCCTATAGCCTTCGGGGTTGTCGAGTTCTTTAAAGTGAGTTTCATAGCCGCTGGGCGAGCTACATGACTCCTTGGAAACTGAGCTACATGGCTCCTTGACTACTTTAGCATACAGAGTGTCATGTTCTTTAGAGCGAGGCACGCATGGCCCATTTGGGCCCGAGCTGCATGGCTCCTTGGGGCCCGAGGTACATGGCTCTTTGGTACACTTGCCTTTTGGGGGTGTCGGGTTCTTTAGAAGCGGTACGCATAAGCCCGCCGGAACTAGCTACGTGGCTCTTTTGGCCCAGGCTACATGGCTCCTGATCTGAGCTACGCGGCTCTTTCATCTTCCTCCCCTAGGGAAGGCGCGCGCGGTTTTAATGCAGATCTTATGGTGAATCGGAACATCGCTGGCGTGGCTTCCGAGCGTCAGGTTTCTTTATCATCACTTGCCTCTCTTGATGGTGCGTGTCGCCACTGCGCTCCCGACCTTCTTCCTTTCTTCGGCCGGGTGTCGGAGTTCGTACATGATGAAGCCCGGGGGTTTGATTACCCAGGCTGCGTAGTCTGTCTGAGGTGATCGTAAGCAGACGTTTGGTTTTGATCTTTCTGTAAATTTGTAGGAGTTGTGTTTTTCTAGTTATCCCGCGTGGAGTTATGTTATTCCTTAGTCCTGCCCATTGATGGAACTGGATCGGGGAACATATTCGAAGAAGCGTGCTCGGAGGAATATTTTTAAGTCCTTTCCTCCCATTATACAAAGATCCTCCTAATTTTCTCCTTCTCATTTCTTTTCTCTTTCTCCTTCTCCTTCCTTTTCTCTTTCTCCTTCCTTTTCTCTTTTTCTTTCTTGTGGTTTTTGCCTTGACGGGGTGTTGGCAAATATACAAGAAATGACTCAGTGATTGTAATTTTTGAGATGTGAAGACGACTTTCTTGAGTTGTAATCTTCAGAATAAACTGAAATAAAAGTACAGTCTTTTGGAAATGTGTGTACTTGTTTGATGTTTGTTTTGTTTTTGTTTTTTTTTATCTGCGAGAATATTGATTAGGCTGATAATGAACAAAGATTGTTATTGTAATAAAACTGTAAATTTTTTATTAAAAGCTACAATCCGAGGTCTATTGGTAGAAACGCCTGAGGTGCTCGGCGTTCCAAGAATGTGGCAAGGTTTTTCCCTCATATGTTTGAAGTTCGTAGTTTCCGAGGTCGGGTCGCGATACCCGCGTAGGGTCGCTTCCTAGTTAGGTCTGGCTTCCTAGCGTAGTGGTAAAGGAGTCTTTCCCTTGCGGCGGGGAGTTTCTTTAGAACTAGTGGTCGACTTAAAACTCGTGGCACGACTCTTTGATTAGTAATATTTTTTGTTGTCTTTACGTTGATAGTCCTCGACACGCTTCAAAAACGCTCGCGTTTTCTTACAAGGTCGAGGTCGAAGGCGGAGAATCTCTTCGTTGTGCTCGGTATTTGCGAATAATGCGGTGATTTTAGCCCCGACCTCTCGATAGAATCTAAAGCTACGTGCGGAAATGCTAAGGCAAATGGGGTTTCTTGGGTCGTTGATCTGCGTGTAGTTCTGTAAGCCCATAACACCTCAGGGAGGTATTCTACCCATTTTCTGTAAAACCCGAGAAAATTCAAATTTTATGAAAAAGAGTAAAATTGTAATTTAGTCAATCACGAGAATTTTTAGATCTCGGATAGCAGAAACGGACTTCATAGTTGGAATCGTCTTGCGGGATTTAGCTATCACGTTGAATTCGTCGGGTCGGGCGGTAAATTTCACGTTTTCGAGGCAAGTGTTAGGTCTTGATAAAATGAAATGGTGAGAGACATGTGATGTGACAAAAGTCACCTATTACATATACCCATGTGACACATGTTGCATGATTAGAGATAGGGTGGAGATGAATGACTTAGATTAAGCTAAGTGTCAAAATCTAAAACTTAAAGGGACATGGATGGAATTTTGAAAAGTTTAATAGAATAAGACAAAAGAGCAATAGTCTTCTTCTCCAAAAAAAATGGGAAAAATGTGCGAGAAATTTGAAATTAGCGGTGAGTTGGGTTTTGAGATTTTACAGAGAGAGTGTGTGAATTCTCTTTAGATTTCCCGTCGTTTGGACCGTCGGTTCTCGAAAGTAGACATAAGAAAATAAAGTCGATCTACCTTTGGCGAGGGCTGCGCGTGGATCTGGGTTGGTGGAGTTGGAGCAAATTCCAAGAGGTGGGGTCTTCTCTACTTGTGTTATTCTTTGGATAAGAGCCGTAGCGAATGGTTGAGAGGATAGTGCGAGGACTTAAATTAGTAGTGATTTCGGTCTCGAAAGCATTTGAGCAGGAGTGGAGAAAATCCATTATGTAGTCGTGAGCGATTACGAGCCTAGGGTTTTCCCTTTATTCCACGTAATAATTTTGTGTGGTTTGGGTGATTCAAAATGGTGGCAATTTGTTGGTGGCCCTTGAGAGTTAATTTTGGTGTTGTTGTTGTGAATTACGCCTGGATTATGTGAGTTAATTATGTTAATATATGCATGTAAAATATATTAGCATGAATTGTTTGGAATTAGCATAATGCATTTCATATGCACCGGGGCAACCTAGAAAAATTAGGTGTGAGTGCATGACATGAAAGAAATGAAAACTGTATTTTTGCTCGCATTTAGCTTAGGCATGTGTGAGGGAATAGGTGAGGACTTGAGACATGGGATTAGCGTATATCATTCAGTAGGATCGTGTATTTCTTGGAGTGTGATTGTTCTTGTGACATGTGTGCACTTGGAGTGGGAGTAACCCGTATAGGAAATTATCCACTCACCCAGCGGGCATTGCTCACCTGTTGAGATCACTATTTGGTACGAGGGGAGTGTCTGGGGAGACCCGGTGGTGCTCACTTCAGGCGCGTTTTAGAAGAAAGCCGACTTGTGGCTTTAACATGAATTTTGTATAACATGTATTAGAATTTTAAATTTTAATATATGTTTTGAATTAAGAGTGATTTCTTAACTCTTGAACCATGTAATATAGTTGGTTGGACATTTTTAGTGAGTATTGATGTATGGGCCCGCGTGGCCTTTTTTCTCATTTTAATTGTATATAGACCCGGTGTAGTCTTTGTAAAATATTGGGACAGGTTGCCATGTGATTAGAACAGGTTGTATTTTGGGTAGAGCTCCTGAGGAGACTCTGCAGGTGCATATGAGTGGTGTTGAGTTTGCAGGCATTCCACGAATATTAAAGTGGGTTGACGGGTTGTCAACGGACCCCCAGGAAATGGGGCGTCATATTTTCCCTTTAGATTTTCCAGTTTAGTCTTTAACGCTGCCTTGAGAGTCCTTATAGTGACTTCTACTTGTCCGTTGGACTACGGATGAGCTAAGGATGAGTGGTAATTCTTGATTCGGGGGCTCGGCGTGAAGTCTCTGAAGCTTAGGATTGTCGATTTGTTTCCCGTTATGGGATACCGGCTCTAGGGATTCCCCGAACACCGCATATTATGGAACGCCAAATGAAGTTAAGCACCTTTTGCTTAGTGATCGTTGCTAATGGCTCGGCCTCGACCCACTTGGTGAAGTAATCAACTCTGACAAATAAACTTGCATTAACTTGATGGGTGGGGTCCTAATAAGTCCGGCCCTGGGTGTTGAAAAAGAGCAAAGGGCTTGTGATTGAGATTAGGGGCCCGGAAGGGAGGTGAGAGATCTGGGCATGCTCTTGACAGATCTTACATTTTAACCCATTTCAGGCGTCTTTAGTGTTGTGAGGCGATAATATCCCTGTCTTAGTACATTTTTCACGAGGACACGGCTCGATGGTTGCCCTGAAATACCTTCGTGCGTCTCCTCGGCCAATAATTAAGCGTCGTCCTTTTCCCGCACTTAAGGATGGGTGTAGAAAAAGCCTACGTTTATCTGAGGGGTCCCTGATGAATGGTAAATCTAGGCGACCTGTCCTCCTAGCATGGAGGCCTCATTTGGATAACAGCAATGTTAGATCCACCAGTAGTTGTGGGACCTTTCGACGGGCAGTTTGAGCGGATCCCGAGCAGAGTCAGGGATGCGTTATCCGCGCAATCACTCAAAATCATATCTCTGCAGAAGCGATTACAAAATTGGGCAAGCCATAAACATTTACGTTTAACAAATACATTTCTGATAAGCATACAGCCTTTTCAAAATAGTTTACAAAAATAGATGTTGAGTTCAAATTGTTTTTACAAAATATCAATATCGAAAGAAAACATGAAATGAATGCACATGTCGAGCATCTTTCGAAATTTCCTTATTATGACTCGACGCTCCTCGATCTTGGGTCCACTTCGATCCTTTATCTATCACTCGGTACCTGCGCATTGTGGAACAATACGCTAAAAGCGTTTTCATGCTTAGTGGTTCTCTACAAATCCATTCCTCTCGGTTCGAGTTTAAAACAAATCATACGATTTAACAATTCAAAACTTTAGTCTTATGGATGATCGTGCCGTACAATACATATACTTGTTTTATATCTGATCGATTATGGTTCATGATCATCCTAAAAAATACACTTTCATATTCAATATTTCTTAATCTCGAATCAATTCGATTGTAACCATAAATTCAAATTCAATTTCGTCGTTGATTATCGCAAATCAATTTAGTTATCTGGAAATCAATTCGGTTATGCGATCAATTCGGTTATGCCCATGCAGATTTAACTGTGTCTTCGATATCTGAGGATGCTCGAGTCCGCACTTAGACCGCAGTCCGGCTGAGGCTGCCGAGTAGAGTATCGAAACGGTTTTATAACATGATACAGTCCCGCTAAGAAATTTCTTGGCCCAGTTACTCATGTCAGTGTGAAACAACTAAATACGGTTCTATTTGGGTTGCTGATCGGGTAGCCCAGCGCCAATCTGATAGTTCGCGATCTTCTTTATTTAACCCACATTAGTATACCAATCTATCATATCTGGCTAAACGGTTAACATTCTATTAAGGGCGTTCAAATCCTTTATAGCAAAGTACAGTACAATATGTACATTTGTATAAATAGTTCACTTTCAATAGTCATGCAATTTTCATATGCAAACATTTTGTCCCGGTTTCTTAGGCTCATTTTAAAACAATTGATATGTTTTCTTATGCATTTAGAGCAAACATTTCAAATATTGAAACGAGAATGGAAATATAGAACAAACATGCAAAAACTTGAAACGAGGAATAGGAGTCGTTAGAACAAACCCAAAAATCTTTGCACTTTGATTCCAATCCTTGGAATCACAATCTCAGTTTGGCTTTTCCTCCTCGTCAGCCCCTATTCTAAAACCATTAAAGAACAATATTATTCGTGAGTACTAGTAGTTTTGGTTAGGATTGATTTTTGAAGTTTAATATGAGTTCCAATTTCAACAAGCTATATATAGATGGATTCTTGACTCAATGGGCTTTCCATAGAGTTCAAGAACACCGGCGGGTTCGGAAGAAGTAGTTATGACCTTAGAAGTTGGAGGTCATGCGTAGTCACACCCGGCCGAGGCGACTGGGTCTGGACGGCGGTGGTATCGATAAACTCAGTCCTGACACAGCACATCCTCCTCGGGCATATGAATGAATTCTTGACTCGATGGGTTTTCCATAGAGTCGAGAACACATGAAACGGAGTTCGGACAGAGGTTATGACCCTCAGTTTGAGGTCATGCGTAGTCCACACCCAGTAGTGACCCCGGGGCCTGGCCCCGAGGCGACTGACCTCGGTCGCTCGGTCGACACTTTCTCCTCTGGGGCATATCATGGGTGCGGCTATTAGAACTTCAGCCAAATTAGAAACATGACAGGTCGGACCCGAAGGAATTATGACCTTCCGAAGTTGGAGGTCACTCGTAGTCACAACCAGCCGAGCTGACTGAAATGGCCGAACTCACAGCCGACCCTCTACTTGGCTGACCTTTCTTGTCTCCTGAGCTGGCCCTTTCTTGGCCTCTGTCTTGCCTCCTACTTAGTTGACCTCTGTGATATAAGCTGACACGATAAGGACCATAACTTGGTCATATAGAATTAAATTGAAAATTCAAAATCCCAACATCAAATTAATTGATGAGGCTACAATTTATGAGAAGGACTCATACCCAAATTCCTTCGCTCACATCTGGAATGAACTTTAAAGTCGAATTTAGTTGACTGAGGCGCGAGCGACTGACTTAGCAGTGGTGACGCAAATGGGGGCCAGTAACTTGAAGTACGAAATTAAAGTGAAATTAGCCTAACATCAATTTCATTGATGTGGCTACAATTTACCAGAAGGACTCACTATCAAATTCCCTTTATTTCTTACCCAAAATTCAGCTCTAAGGCCCGGATAATGCGTACTACCACAATGTGGCAGCTTCCCATGGTTTAAAATACAACCAAACATTCCACCAAGGCAGAGATAAGCCTCCACCCCTTGACCCTTAGGGTGAAAATAACCAAAGTAGGAAGACCTACCTCCTGGAGTTTGTCGAAACTGCAGGTCCGTCTCTCTTTGCAGGCTCTTGTCATGGGGAAGGACTTTTCATAACACAGCTTGGCCAGGAGGAGACCTATGGTCTTTTATCATTGGAAAATCTGAGAGAAGGAGTAGAGCCCTCTCTCTCCCATCTCATTTTTCTCTCTGTTTTTCAAACTTCTTTATGGATCGCTCTTGTCGTATTTTAAAGGAGGGGCTTATCCCTCTTCTCTGTCTTGCATTTCAATGATTTTCCTTATACTTTTCTTTATTCTTTTTATATGTAGGTCCCATAATTTCTCTATTATTCTTCATTTTAAGTCTCTATTATTTTCCATTACTCATTTATTTCTCCTAATTTCACTTAGACATATAAACTTACTTCTGATTATTATAGGTCCCATTTACAATTCCTTATTTTCTCTTTTCATGGGTTTGTTAAGTTCAATAATCATTTAATCAATATTCATCTAAATTCGAGAAAAAGCCAGTTGAAATCAATTATCACAGGAATATATAATAATTTTATTATAAAAATTCTAAGAAGTGTACGAAGCGGTCTAATCTCACATAAAAAATTTAGGTAGCGAAATTACCTTAGTTAAACGATTGCGGATCTTCTTTGTGGCGTCGTTCCTCCCACTTTTCCCAGTGGCCTCTTCAATCTTGTGGTTTCTCCCACAACACTTTGACTAACAGAATCTTCTTATTCAGTAGTGCTTTTCCACTTCAGGCGAAATCTCTCTGGTTTCTTCTATTATATATTAATCAAGTCTCGACTCGGGTATCTCAGAGACTGTGTGATAGGTTTTGTTAAAATTACCTTCATGCTTATCGTTGCAGTACATTATCAGATCTTTATCACGGTAGTGCTAATCTATGTACTTTTTGGACTTTTTTTGTACTTCACTTCGCAGGGGCGATAATCTGGGACTTCGACGCGCTTTTTGCCGATCTGTACTTTTCTTGGCGATGCTTTCCAGCTGCTTTTTCTTTATCCTGTATTGAATATCTTACTCAATGGTAACGCCTCATGGATTATCTATGATATACACATCTTTCTTTAATGTTTCCGCTTTTTCCTTGATTATCTCTGCGTATAAATTCAGGGCGATCTTCTGCGCTGAGCTGAATCGATGACTCTGACAGTATGCCATTTATCATATAAAGCCTCGCAAGCGCCATTAATATGGTGAAACTTCATGTTTTAAATTAACATTTATCATGTGAATCTATTATAAAGGTCGATCACGCTCGTAACATATCTTAAATGGAATAATATAAATTTATCATTGACGCTGATGAACGATATGTTTGAAAGTGATGATGCTGCTGACATTATACCGTTTTAAATGTAGTAAAGCGCAGGATGCCGGTGTGAAATAATGAATCAGAGATCCATGGCGGAACTAACGTGGTATAGAAACAAAACTTTTAACGTGATGAATGATCCAGGTTATATTATTTCATTCAGAAGATGAATGTTTGGGTAAATAGTTACTGTGACGGCGAATCATGCCTTCATATCTTTATCAGAACGATGAACCAAAAAATGAGCAGATTGATCATTTCATCGGGTATTCTGATATTGGCATCGGGAGAGGACAGGTGTGTTTGCCTTTACTCTTTGTGCTTTGATGATTGCATTGACATATAACGTGGACACAGATGGCATTTTTAATCTCGTGCGTCTTTGACGCTCTGGGATGAATGTGATCCATGCCTTTTCAAGTATGGATTTCCCAAAATCATTCACGATTAAGGAATTACCTGAGCCGTCCTTATATCTGAAACTCCATTTTCGTTCTTCATGACGGTTTCTTTACCATTTCGGTGATTATTGTAGCGTGATTTTCTCATCTTTCTTTTGTGCTTTGGCACTGATTGCAGGCTGGTCTGTCTCACTATCAACTGCGCCACTACGATGCCATCGTCGTATAATGGCGAATGGGCATTGGCCTTCGGTGTTCGTATTGACTTTCTCTTTCATGTCGGCCACTACATTGGCCTTTCCGGGTGATAATTAGTCGCGATCCTTAATCTTTATCGGTTCCATCCATCTCAGTTGTCTCAAGTTAAGCTCTCGCTATGAGGCAAATACTTAAAATTCTTATGATGGATGTGGTGAAACACTTCTCTCCACTTAAATAATGTCTCAAATTTTCATCGCAAAATACAATTGTGGCTTCTTAATTCAAATCATCGTGGGGTAGTTCTTTCATCGCGGCTTCATTGTCTTGAAGCATAGGCTTCTCGCACCACTCTTGCATTAGGACACATCGAAGATCCATTTAGCGGCGCATCACTAAAAATCACATATTCTCTGCGCAGTCAGGTTAGTAGAAACCAGGAGCCTCGGTTAAAATGCTCAACTTATCAAAACTTTTTGACATTTTTCACTCCATTCATACTTTACATTTTGTTGTCTTGTCATCGGAAATTGCGGAGTCATAGAAAACCCCGCCGCGAATCTTACGCTAGTATCCTGCTAGTCTAGGAAACTACGCGCCATAACATTTCTTAGTGGCTTCAAGTTTCATGACCACTTCTATTTTCTTTGAATCTGCTTGGATTCCTTCTTTTGATACTATGTACTTGAAAAGGACACTTCATTCTTCCAAAACTCACACTTTGCTCGATTTCGCATACAAGCGCTCTTTTCTCAAAGTCTCTAACGCACTTGAAGGTGTGTGTCATGACTTTCGATCTTTAGACTACGAGAATGTAGGTATAAGCGCTCGACAGCCCGATCCACCTACGATCGGAAGAACCGATTCATTAGGTCCATGAAAGTGGATTGGGTGTTGTGTCAATCCAAAGCGGCATTACAAGGGAACTCGCCAATGTCCATATCGCGTCCCTGCCGTCTTATGCACATCGACATCTTTGAAATTCTCGAAAGCGATGGTACCCGGTCGCAAGTCAATCTTAAGAATACTTTACACCTTTTTAAGTGGTCAAACAAATCATCAATTCTGATAGCGGACCTTATTCACTTTACGTTAATTTATTCAATTGTTTGTAATCAATACATAGTGAGAAGTGTACCATCTTTCTTTTTAACAAAAAACACGGGAGCTCCCCATGGTGATACGCACTTGGTCGAATAAACCCTTTTCACATAGTAGTTCTTACTATTGCGATTTCAATTCCTTTAGCTTTAGTGGAGCCATTAATGCGGTGTAATGGATGCGGTGTGGCACACAATTTTGCGCGTCAATGGCAACTCTCAATCTCCCTATGGCAGAGATTTATCTGTAACTCTTCCGGGCTGCGTCAGGAAAAGTCGCTATGATAAAGGACATGGGTTGCACTAGACCTTGCCTTTACCGTATGAATCCATGTGTGTAGCTTCACATCCTTTATACATTGTTCTAACGGTGAGGCTGCCGGATATCATTAGATAGGTGATTTGACCTCTCACGATGAAAGTTACTTCATCTTCATTCGTGTTCTTGGGTTGCTCTTACATCATTCTGCAATCGGCTATTTTAGCCGATAATAAGACTGACGGTGCCCGATATCACATCAAACTCCTTAAGGATAATTAGTCAAATTCCCCAAGAAATTCATACTTTAGGTATTTTGATGGGACAATCTCTGCTCTACTCTCCTTGGTCACCCTAGGCCTAGGGGACTTATACCACTCATGCTTACCTATTAAGACCGACAAGCTCCGCGTCAGAGTCATATAATCCTTTATATGCAAATGAAATGCATGTTATACACAATTTCAAAATCATTTACAAACAATTTCAAAATCATTTTGTAGAACCGCCTAAACCTAAGCTTTCACGATACCACTAACGTTGTTATTGGGATGTTATGTGATCAGATTGCATCAGTCTATCTTGTGGACCCCTTTTCTGACCGACCCATTTAGGCGGATCGAACCAGTCAGGGATACCTGGTATCTGTAATCCTCGAAATCATATCACGCGAAGCGATTACAAAATTATGGGCGAAACCCGCTTAAGCATTTACATTTAACAAAATACGCATTTTACAATGAAAGGCATCCAAACCTTTTCAAAATGATTTACAAAAATAGATGTTCGGAGTTCAAATTGTTTTTACGAAATATCAATATCAAAAACATGAAATGAATGCACATGTCGAGCATACTCGAAATTTCCTTCTTGCCTTTATGACTCAACTCCTCGATCTTGGGTCAGCTTTGATCGCTATCTACTATCACTGGTACCTGCATTGGTAAAACAATCGTTAACATTTTCATGCGCTGTAGTGGTTCTATACAAATCCATTCCTCAGTTTGATTTAAAATCAAATAATGCAATTTAACAATTCAAAACTTAAATCTTTATGGATGATCAATGCAAATACAATACATATACTTGTTTTATATACAATCGATTATGGTTCATTACAGTCATCCCAGAAAAAAGCACTTTCATATTCAATATTTCACAATCTCAAATCAATTTCAATTATGCTCACAAATTCAATTCAATTATGCAATTCCAGGTGAGTTAATAAATCAATTTAGTTATGCAAAATCCAATTCGGTTGTAAATCGGTCGAGTTATGCCATAGCAATTTAACACATATTGCCCAGCAGAAGTCGTTGGCCGACCCGTCAACATGAAATCTACATGTCTCATGTCATGAGACCCATATATGTTCAAAAATGGCCACTTGGGCCTACACGTCATGCTCATAAAATACAATTGTATTTAATTACAATTTATTTAAAACTGGGTCTCTTGCCCAGAATTTTACAAAATACAAAATACAAGATAAGGCCAGTTTGGCCATTTCTTAACTCTAAAGATTTGGATGTTCCATCCCCAAGCGTCTTGGTACCTAAAAAATAGTCCCACGACGGGGTGAGCAAAGCCCAGTAGTGGAATTTCCCTACTTGGATTACTCCCCACCTAAGTGCAATGCAATGGCACAACAACATTCAACACATGCTAATATATCACTCATGCATATATTAACATAACCTACACATGTTATTTATTCATGGCAATAACATAAATTTAGCTCACATGGGCTAAGGTAAAATCCGACAGTTCATCTTGGAACTGCCCACAAAATCACAATCAGCATGTTATTTTCTCATAGCAACAACACATCACCTGATCACCGCAACCGGTCCAGGTGGTGTCCAAGCTCTTCCCTGGGATTTATTCACTGGTCCAAGTCTTTTTGGAGCAGAGTCACGGCCATCAGGCCTCAACAAATCCCTCCGTTCTGTGACCCTTGTAGTAAAACAAGTAGGAGAAAAACCCCTACCTTCGGGTTTGTGAAACTCCTAAAAGCAGGAGTCCACACGTTGTCCTCTTCGTTTAAGAACAACTCTCCTTCTTGTCGCGAGAAAGAATCGAATGGTCGGATGCATCTCACGAATCTAGAGAGAAGGAAGAGACTCTCTCTCTAGAAAATGAGATCCAAAACCTCCTGCATCTTTTCTTCCTTCCTCCCTACGTTTTCCTTTGGCTTTTGTTTTTCTTTCTTTTTCTCATTCCTCTTCTCATTTCTCTTTCATTTTCTCTCCATTTCTCCCCATTTTCTCCTCTCTCTTTGCCTTTCTCTCCTCCTTTTTGAATCATTATACGTATGAGACAAAAATGGGAAGTCCTCTCGCCTTATCGAGCCAAACATGTGGCTGCCCACTTTTCTTCATTTTCTTTTATTTCTTAACTCTATTTTATGACATAATGCTCTTACATGGCTCAATGTGAGCCATGGGATTTTTGTTTCCCACTCATGGCTAATTGTGAGCCACTCTTTCAATGCCAAGTGTCACTCTCTGGAGGTGCCATGTGGCATTCTCTAGTATCTTACCATGTGTCCAGGCACCAGCGCCTCTCAGCGTGAAATCACGACCATCTGAATTGACGAATTCGACGTGGTGGCTAGATTCGCGAGACAATTCAATGGTAGTTTAGTCATCGAGATCTAGAAAATTCCGGTTTTGGCCAAATTACCATTTTATCCTTCCTTAAGAAATGCGGATTTTCGAGGGTCTCACATATCTTGACCTGCGAGGATGAGTCATAAACACGGTCAGCTGTTTGCGGTAGGTATCAAGCAATTTATAACACGATCTGATCCGTGGGGTGGCCCGGTTATAAACAATCAATTAGTGAACACTACCCCGTCGGTCCAGTAAGTTCTTGATCGGGTGACACATCAATAAATAGTTCGCATGCGCTATTTGACCTATTGGTATACCGAAATCTATCATATCTGAACTAAGCGGTTAACATTCTATTAAGAGGCGTTCCAAATCCTTTATAGCAAGTGCGGTACAATATGTACATTTGTATAAATAGTTCACTTTCAATAGTCATGCAATTTCATATGCAAACATTTTACAATCGATTTTCTTGAATCTGTTAAATGATTCAATATGCTTTTTCTTATGCATTTTAGAACAAGCATTTCAAATATTGAAGCGAGAATAGGAAATATAGAACAAACATGCAAAACTTGAGAAACGAGGAATAGAATTGGTAGAACAAACCCGAAAATCTTTGCACTTTGATTCGATCACCCGGAATCACAATCTCGGTTAGCTTTTCCTCTCGTCGACCACATTAAAAACCATTAAAGAACAATGTACGACCGATGCGTGCTATTGGTTTTGGTTGAGATTGATTTTCGGAGTTTAATATGAGTTCCAATTTCAACAAGCTATATGTAGATGGATTCTTGACTCATTAGGTTTCCATAGGTCAAGAACACGAAGAAACGATTCGGACGAAAGATTTATGACCTTACGAAAGTTGGAGGTCATCGTAATCCTGTGCGTGACTGAATTGACTGGGTGGGCGACCTCGTGGCTTCGATTACGACACCTTCTATCCTCCTCGGAGGCATATGAATGAATTCTTGACTCAATGGGCTTTCCATAGATTCAAGAACACTCGAAACGGAGTTCGGACGAAGAAGTTATGACCTTCAGTTGGAGGTCATCACGTGGTCACACTAACCGAGCTGACTGAGCGGCGAGCTGACATGACCTCAGTAAGCCGCGGAGTTTGACACAGCATGATCTGACACTTTCTATCCTCCTCGGGCATATGAATGGATTCTTGACTCATGGGCTTTCCATAGAGTCCAAGAGAGAACACCAACGAGTTCGGACGAAGGAGTTATGACCTTAGAAGTTGGAGGTCTCGTAGTCACAACCAGCCGAGGCGACTGAGGGCGGCGAGCTCGAGCTAGAGCCTCTGGCTGGCGAGACCTCTGGCCGGCTGACCTCTAACAATGACCTTTTCTTGGCCTCTGAGAGTGACCTCACGCGACCTACCACATGTTGACCTCCCTCTTGTGACCTTTGTGACCTTTCTGGGTGACCTCGGTAAAGGATTATGGCAGTCTCAGGAGGTCAGGTGAGAATTCAAAGCCTAAATCAGGTTCCGTGATGAGGCTACAATTTACTAGAAAAACTCACTACCAAATTCCCTTCACTACATACCCAAAAATCATTCTAAGGAATTAGAATTTAGTTGACTGGGCGTGAGGCGACGACCTGGTCGAGCTAAGTGACCTCGTAAGGACCATAACTTGTTCTGCAGTTCTAAGTGAGAAGATTAAAGAAGTCCTGTCAATTTGTTGATGTGGCTACAATTACCAGAAGGACTCACTATCAAAATTCCCTTTATTTCTTAAAATTGACTCTAAGGTCAGTTAATGAGCCTTTACCACAATGTGGCCGACTTCACCTTGGTTTTAAAATACAACCAAACATTCCCCAAAGGCAAGATAACCACAACACAGCCCTTAGGTGAAAATAACCAAAGGAGGAGAAGGCCACCTCACGGAGTTTGTCAAAACTCCCCGATTCCAATCTCTACTTACAACTCTTGTCGCGAGGAAGGACTTTCCCTCTTACTTCGCCGGAGACTGTAATTAGATCGTCGGAAAATCCTAGAGAAGGTAGAGCCTCTCTCTCTAACTCTCTCTTTTCTCTGTTTTCCTTTTCTTACTTGGATCCTCTTAATCGTATTTTAAAAAGGAGAGGCTTCCTTTCTCTTTTCTACATACCACATGCCCTTCCATGTGATTTTTTTCTTCTTTTTCTTTATTTCTTTTTTATTTAGGTCCTCCATTTCTCTATTATTCTTCATTCAAGTCTCTATTATTTTCCCATCTCCATTTATTTCTCCTAATTTCACTTAGACATATAAACTTACTTACAATTGACCCTTAGGTCCCCCATTTTATAATTTCCATATTTTCTCTTTTTGCTTGGGTTTATTTAGGATTCAATAATCATTTATCAATATTCATTCGCGATTCTAGAAAAATACCCAAGGATTGACTCGATTATACCGAATATATAATAATTTTTATTTATAAAAATTCTAGGAATTGTTGAGGCGTCTGATGTAGTCCCTAGATGAGGTCCATCCAGCTCAGCTCGGACATTATTGGGGACACTTCTTCATCGTTGAGGTTCAGGGTTACGGGAAGTCTTTCTATTGATATTAAGTTTGTCCTAGATCCTCTACGACCATTTGTAGCTAGTTTGCGAGGCATCTACCATGTTCTCTGCCCATGGGACAATGTCACGACTGAACCAGTATGAACTATTAGCAGTGTCTCACCTTTTGGGGAGTAATGATCATTTTTCGCCCTTGAAGCCGTGGCGTCCTCTATCTGTTTCACCATCAGTGAATCTTGCATATCTCTCTAGTTGATCGGCTTCATAATTGGGCAAAGATTAAACGGAGTGATGGCGGCTCGTGCCTGAGCGCATAGATTATTGGGCTTGAAATCGAACACGGTGCGTATTCCACGTCAATCCCACGTCTGGGGAGGTTGAGAATCAGATCCTTACCCGCTTCAGCAGAATTGGCGGCCCCATCTCGGACAACGCCAGGCGGGCAGGTCGAGGCGCCATCCCGAAGTAACCGGTGGTATGTCGGGATATTTGAAGTGAATTTGCGATGATATTTTGAAACACGCGCTGACGCGGTTCGGCTTGTATCGATGTCGAACTCAGAGCTGTAGCCCACTTTATGCGGTCTTCTGAGGTCTGACGTACGATAATATCTCATTGGGTGTTCTGTTGAGATTTCAATAGTGTGAGCCTAGAAATATGGTCAAAGCCTTTTGGCAGTGGTTACCAATGCTAGGATTAACTTATCCATCTTTGGATACCTTTCCTTCGCTCCTTGCAGAGCTTGCCTGCAGTAGTAGACCGGCTGCTGTATTCTATCTCTCTCTCTAACCAAGGCGGCGTTGGTTGAGAAATCTGAAACGGCCAAATAAAGGGTAAGGAGTTCTCCCTCGGAGGGACTCACCAGGAAGGGAGGGGAGCTCAAGTATGTTTTTAATGCCAAGAACACCTCTTCGCATTGGGCGTCCTAGTGGAAAATCTTTTTCAGAACCTGGAAGAATGGTTGGCATTTTTCATTGGATCTGGATACAAAACGGCTCAGAGCAGCTATTCTCCCGGTCAAACGTTGAATTTCTTTGGTGTTCGAAGGCAATTGCATGTTTAGCACGACTTTTATCTTATCTGGATTTGCCCTTATTCCTTGGCTATTGACCACGAAACCCAAGAATTTTCCGGCTGAGACTCCAAAGGCACACTTAGTTGGATTTAGCATCATGTTATAGTTCTTCAGGACACGGAGCGACTGTTAGGTGGGCTAAGACTCGGCCTTAAGCGGTACTTCTGACATGTCATCTATATATCTGACCATAGATGTTCCAATGCGCTTACGAAACATTTGTTCACTAGCCTTTGATCGTGGCCTGGTTAATGACTCCCGAAGGGCATCACCTGGTAACAATAAGTACCTTGCCCGGTTACAAATGAGGTCTTCTCTTGGTCATTGGGGTCCGATACGATGCAGTTGTATCTGAGCGTCCATGAAGTGGCTTCGTTGACTATAACGTCCACTATCGAGAGGGTCACGTCCAGGCGGGAATGCAAAGCTATCTTTAGGACAGGCTCTGTTGATATCGGTGAAGTCAATGCAGGGTCGCCATTTTTCGTTTGCCTTTTTGACGAGGACTACATTAGCCAACCAGTCAGGGTATTCTACTTCTCTGATAGCTTTGGCTTGGAGGAGTCTGTTAACTTCTTCATTGATCACCTTCTGCCTTTCTAGGGCAAAACTCCTTCTTTTCTACTTGACTGGTTTAAAGGAGGGGCTGATGTTCAGCCTGTTTGTGATCACTGTGGGGTCAATTCCCCCCATATCCTTCTGCTTCTGTGCGAATACTTCCATGTTATGTTTCAAGAAGTGGATGAGGAGGTCCCTGATGTCTTTGGCTAATTTGGATCCGATGTAGACGAGATGTTCCGACTGGTCGTCGAGTTGTAACGGTTCTAGTTCCTCTGAGGGCAAAGGTCAGATGCCTACCTCATCTCTCATGTCGAGCTCGTCCATGTAGATGTTGCCAACTGCTTTTTGTTTCATTGATCTTAGAGTAGCACTCCTAGCTGCGATCTCCCTCGAACCATTCCCACTCCATTCGCCGAGGGGAATTTGATAATCATATGATAGGCGGAAGGGATGACCCTTATGGCATTGAGGGAAGGTCTGCCCAACAATATGTTATAAGCTGATGGGGCATCCACTATGAGGAACCTCACCGCCGTTGTGGCCTGGCATGGGGAATCTCCCAAAGTGAGCATCGGTTGTATTGACCCCAGGGGTAGCACTCTTTCTCCGGCGAATCCTCGTAGGTGGGCGTTGACTTGTTCTAGCTTCTCCCTTCCTATGCCCATTTTATCGAAGGCTGATGCGAAGATGATGTCAACATAGCTTCCGTTGTCAGGCTGGACATGTAATGTATGGGCACGTTGATAAGGCCCTTAATTACGGTGGATCGTCATGAGGATGCTGGTAGCCTTCCATGTCGAAGTCCGACAAAGTTATGGTGGTGTCTAGCCGAGGGAGTTTAGATACGGCTTGTATCTCTAGTGTCTCCCCTGATCTGATACTGTGCGGATGAGCCTTCCGGACCGAGTTGGACTCCCCTCCCCTTGCAAATCCCCCGGAGATCACATGGATTTCTCCCAAGGGTTGTTGGTGTTGAGTTGGAGTTGGCTGACGAGGTGATGGGGGTGGTGCTGGTCCCGACAACCGAGGCCACGGCGATTGAGGTGTCACGTCCCGGATCGGGTATTTAATTTCCTTCCTCATTGGATGCCAATCATCCCGTTTGGTGTCTATGATCGCCCCATAAGGTCACAATACTTGGTTAAGTCCCTCTTCGCTGGGTCTGTTTTCATCTGAGACGACCATCTTAAAAACTTTTCGTGTTGCATCTCATGTAGAACTACGTGACCTTAAGAACATCAGGAGTGAATTTTTCGAGAGTGGATATCCCCTGTTTGTTGCGACTCAAATTTGTGGTGGGCCCAAGCGGTCCACGGCGTTGCCTCTCGTCTTTTGAGCAATTCTCTGTTCTCTCTATCCTTTATTGAGGATACATCCTGTCTCCCCCATTTCTGGGGCTCAGGTCTCGCTTTTATCCCCCTACTTCTCCTTTTTACTTGGAAGAAGTTTCCCTCTTAGATTGAAGGGCTTCTCATAGTTGATGTATTTCTGCACTTTTGTGAGCACCTCTCGACCATGCTTGTGAGGTTCTTTGAGATGGAAAACATGGGTATTTTGATTGTGCTCCCACCCAGGCTCGGCCGATGAGCGATGATGGCAAACTTCATCCTGGGATGTCTACCTTTAATGACTGCATTGCCTTTGAACGTGAGGATCTACGGGTTCTCACGGGCTGCTTTATGGTGTGGTGATGACGACTTCCTTTGTGTCGAGCTCAGTGAAGTGGAGGCGAGCGATGGTTTCATCTCTCTATGGAGGATGAGATTGTGATGGCAAAGTGCATTTGAACCAGGCTAAAGTTGGGCCTTTGGCATTAGTGGCAAGGCTGCGCATCTGGGGTCTGATATCAGATGTAGCTCCATCCCCAATTCTTGTAGGTGATGGTGATACATGGGATCTTTGTTAGTTAGATGATGTTTCGATTTTACGCATTCTTAATTTTGCTGGGAAAGGGAAGTGTAGTACCCCGTTCGTGAACGGGGACTCTGTTTGTTATACCAACGCATTCATGGAGACTGGAGCTCGCCCTTTCACTGTTTCCTTCATGTGGCTAAGCTCTTTGTTGGATCTCCGGGAAGCATTTGCTCGTGATCGTTCCTTTATCTCCTGGCGGTAAGGATGGATACATCACCTCACATTTGTTCCTTTCGGAGTGCTCCACTGTGCGATCTCTGAAGGGGTTTATAGGGATCATGTTCTTTGGCTCGGCTAGTGTCTCCTTCTCCGTCAGTGTCTCGAGGAGCGTCGTGGTGTGTTGTTCTTCCTCCGGTTGTTGCATTTGTTTGGTGAGTTCCTCTAGTCTCTCGGTAAATGTTGTGTGTGGCTGTAAGAAAATCTAATTTTTACGAAAAGTAATTAAAATAATTTTTGGTCAAAATCAGAATTTTTAGATCTTGGATGATAAAACAGACTTCACTGTTGAAATCGTCTTGCGAAATCTAAGGCTCTTGCGGTCGAATTAGAGACGGTCGAGATTTCCGTTCAGGCATCGAGAGGGTGCGAGGACACTTGGCGCATTTTGGTGGCTCACGAGTGCCACGATGTCATGTAAATTGGTAAAACATGAGCTCAAGTGTGGGCCATGGGTGGATATGTGTGATACCATTTGATGAAAATCGAAAGTAGGTGGATAAAATGATGAGGTGTAATCCAAGGAACTGACCTGGTGGACATGTGGCAAAGATAATTCTGCCAGCCCAAGTTGACCAACCCGGTTTGGAGGGGAAAGAGCAAGCCGTGAATGAGAAGAGAAAGAGTGGGGTTTTTAGAGAGAGAAAGGTGGGATTTTTGAGAGAAACTCTGCCTTCTCTCTCTAGAATTCCGGCGATCGAGACCGTCGAATCGATGAGCTAAATGAGGTGCTCCCACGACAAGGGCTACGCGTGGGCACCGGTTTTGTGGAGTTTCAACAACTCCGAAAGGTAAGGGTCTTCTCCTACTCGGTTTATTTTCAGCTTAAGAGCCATTAAAATGGTTTGGATTGTATGAGGGCGTGAGTGGCCGTTTGATCACTCTCGAAAATTGGGAGTGCATGCTAGAAATTTTAGGGACCCTTTTTGGACAGTCCCGGACTGATCTCGGACTGAAAATGGTCCCCGTGTGTTTTACATGTGTATTATATTGTGGCTTTGGGTGTTGTGAGCCCGGAAATGGCCATTGATTTCGGTTCCAAAGAAGTGGAACCGATGCTTGATGAGGGGGCTGTCCATGGAAAGCCCACACACTGTTTGGGGGCTGTTAAAACAGCCTGAGTTGATGGTTGGACTAAAATTGTCTATGTGTATTGTTTGCAAAATATTGCTTAAAATGAATGACTTGGAGTGTGTGTGGAAAATAATTGTTAATGCATGAAATTTAGTGTGTTAACATGATGTTTGAATTATATGAAATATAATTATGTGTGAGCCATTGAAAATTAAATTGTTGATTAGCCCATGTGAAATTTAATTGTGATGACGTACTATGGAATAAATAACATGTGGTTAGTATGTGAATTTTGTTAATATATGCATGATTGATATATTGACATGTGTTGTATGAAAATGGCATAATACATTTCATATGCATCGAGGCAACCTAGAATAATAGGTGTGAGTGCATGACGTGAAAGAAAATAAAAAGGAAAATGGTTGTGAAATGAATTTCAAATGAATATTTTGTCTTGGAGAGTTGTCCAACAGTTCACGTCGAAGAGACCCATAACTGTTCGGAGGAATTACCCGGTGATTCACCTCGGGGGTTATCGATAATTTCACAAAAACTGGTATTATGTTTTTCAATAACAAAAACCTTTTGTTTTGCAAACAATGTTTTTCTCACATTTAGGCTTAGGCATGCGTGAAATTCGGTGAGGGCTCGAAGTGGGAAAGAGTGAGTCCGCGTTTTCATCCATTCATGTAGACATTTGAGTAAGAACATATATGTTTCTTTGAATGTGTTTGGTTTCCATTACATGTGCACTTAGGTGGGAGTAGCATGTAAGAGAGATTATCGGCCTCTTGGGCATTATTCACTTGCGTCATTGGGATCCCCTTTAGTGCGAGAGTGTTCGGGAAGATGGCTCATTAGAGAGGCCGCTTTTGAAGAAAGCTTGACATGTGGCTTTGATTCACTTTAATAAACATGTATTATAATTCTTAAATTTTAATATATGTTTGTATTAAGTGATACTTAACTTTCTTAAAACTAGCCTTCAATATAGTTGGATATATTTTGAACAGTATGATGTGTGAGCTAATGTGATAATTTTACTCATGTATGGAGTTTTCTGATATGGTAGCAGCGGGTTTATGATTAGCCGGTGGTCGACAGAGGCACTTTTGGAAATGGGGCGTCACGTTAGTTAGCGAGACGGGTGTCTCCGTCGTTAACATTGGCATAGAGAGTTTCAAGGCGTCTCTTGGTGGTGGCTATTTAGGTCGCTGCGCTGATCCTTCCTAAAGGGGTTGGTGTGACTCCCACTTTCGTGCGAGGTTGATCTGTCGATTCTTGAAGTCGGTTTTCTTGTAAAGGCTTGTCATTCCCCATCTGGCCATGTGGCCGATGGTGCTTTTCTCTTTGAAATACTGTTTGAAGCTTCTTGGGATCGTCGGGCCGGTCTGATAGATCGGATTGTCGAGACCAGCCTGTATTTTCACAAAAAAGGAGTGATGGCGAGGGGTGTGTGGAGCCGCCCAGTTCATTGGTGAAGTCAGGTTCTTTTCTTATGAGAAGGAAGAATTCAACTCTTTAAGGGCGTTGGTACAACGTCATATTCAGGTGGTCGAATGAGTTATTATTTATAAGGAAAATAGTGGTTACTTTCCTTGTTAGATGGTGATACGTTATCTTTCCTATTAGGTGGGGAGTTTCCTTTTCCTTTTCATGGACCGATTCTGAAGGGATAATGGAGGAGCCGTGATCGTGTGAGATCATGCTCCTAATTCGTGGGTGCAGTTATGGGGCGGGCGCGCTTCGTTTGTGAGTTTTAGGCCACTTATATCAGCCAGTTATGACGGGGCCGATTCCCCGTTTTGGACAGGGCGTGTGTGCTCTAGCATCGTAGGATCCCTGCAATGGCGGTGTTTTATTGAAGTGTCTTGACTCTGCTCATAAAGGCGGAGGTTTGGGCCTATGCCCTAGGCTTGCGTTCTGGGCCTGTGCACGTGTTGTTCTCTGCCCCATCATATATCATAATTTATTTAACAAAATAAATTAATTGAATAGAAATTAAATTCATAGTTTTTTTTACATAATTATAATGTAATAAATAGTTTTATTAAATTTACCACCCCAAAACCTCTTTCATTTCTATGCCCTGCCTCGATCACCTAGGCATGATGAAATTAAATTTATAATTAAAAAACTAAAAACAATATTCATATTATGAAATTAACCTGATTGCTTCAAATTTATTAAAGTGGCAAATAATGATCATAAATATAATAAATAAGACTTTAAAACGACAACGTTTAAAATCCCTTCATGGCCTAAATGGAATCGGGTCCTCTTTTTCCTTGTTACTTGTCTGGTTGCCAGAAGGTTGGCGGAAGAGTGATATTGTCCGAAGAACGTAGGTGGATTCAATCTGACGCTCTCGACAACAATGGGGGATTGTAAGTTGACTTTCTGTGCTCCCTGAAGCCTGGATTTACTTGTCTATCTTCAGAATCTTATAGGAATTTTGATTTTCTGCATTTCTGATATCCATTTTGAACATTTTAGGGTTCTGTTGAACCTACCATTTGAAGCATTGCCTAATAGTAGCTTGAAGGAAATATACGAAAAGTTCTTGCTATGGATGGGACTCCAAATTCCGGGGAATATATATAACTCCGGAATTATTAAATCGGAGAGAAATGATGCGTGTAGAATGAGGAGTGTGAGTGAGAAATTCAGTAGCAGGGGCTTGTTTGCTATTGAATAGTTGGAACTTGGGTTTTGTTAGGCTTGAATGGGGAAAATGGGACATGTTAGGTGGGTATCGAGAATTCATGTTGGAATTTATAAGAACGTTGGGCAGTGGGACTAGGACCCGGAGGGTACTGAATATGATGCAGGAATGGTTTCGTTGGTCTTAGTTAAAAAAAGGGGTTGGGTTCATTCTTAAATTATTAAGCTTAACTCTATTGAGGCGTTGTGGGAGAGAAGCCATCTTAGAATGCTTCCAAATGAGGCCTTTTGTTGTTTAATCCTACCGCAAGGTGCTATTTGTAGGCTTGCGGTCAACCGTGCCTACAGTTACGACGAGAAAAAAACTTTCCACTTTGCCATGAAAATATTACATATGAGAGAATTAGATATAACAATTGGATTCTTGAAATATTTTACATTTCCTAGCTGCTTGTGTCCATACCTGAGACCATGAGCTCTCTCTCATTTACTTGTTTCCTATTCATTCTCACACCTCTATCCACCTTGTGTAGTCTTTAAACTGTCATCATTTCATAACCTTTTCCCTCTTATGTAAGAATATTTGGAGAATATTCCTAACAATGTTCTTTATTATGTAAGAAAAATCATGATAATAAGAAATCAACAGAAAATATCCATGTAGTATTCTTTACAAAAAAAAAAATCTTTATTAATTAGTATTTTGAGATACTTTTCAATATTCAGCATAATAAAAGAAACTCAAAGTTGGTAGCTCATTTACTTAGTAATGTGGATTAGGTAGAAACATTATGACACCTTAAAACCACGACTACATTGTCAGACAACCTTATTGCTCTTGCATTAAGAATTTCTTTATAAAAGGAGTACTCAGGGATCAATGAAAGGTAAGGGAAGAAATTCTCTTCCTAGCTAATTCAATGCTTTCATTGCTTTGTCAATAAACAGTCTCCCTTGGCATTGGAGCCCCTGCAGCCCTTAAATCTGTTCATAATATGTTGTTTTACAAGTTTCTAAAGGAGTGAGTTTGGGTGAAGACAGAGAGCATGTGTGAACAGTTTCTTTTTTGGATTCTTACTAGAAGCTAGAGATGGTTCAGACTTGTAAAATAGGAGAATCCACCAAGACTACCCCTTGATATCATGAAGAATGATTGACTAGTGCTACTCACCAATTGGAGTGAGTAGCTACTCTTGGAAAATATCATCCTTAGAGTGAAGTTAGAGGAATAGCAGAATGACCGAGTGGTACCATCCTCGGTTCTAGTAGCGTACAAGGTAATAAGTGAGGCCCCACTCATCGAATGAACACCCATTTTGGTAGCTTGACGAGCAACTAGCATCTAGTTTCGTAGGGAAGCCACTACTTGGATCCTTAGGAAAACTTTGAGGCCACAAGCATTTGGGTCATGGAAGAATGCCATGCACTCCTTGAAATTTGAAAATCCTATGCTCGAGGGCATCTTGAGGAGGAAGCTTCTTCTGCCCGATTACCTAAATTTAATCTGATTGATGGGATCGACAACCTTTTGGACTACCTCATGCACCATAGGCAAATGATGATTTTGGAACAAGGGAACTACTGATACTTGTGCTAGATCTTTCCCCACAAGCATCCACGAATCAACCCCCTAACTTGGCTCCATTAACTTCTCCCAATTGATGGATTAGGGCTCTTGTGCACTTCCCAATATATGCATTCAGCTCAGGGGAAGAAACTTGGCTCCTATGGATGTGTATTAGACCTTAACCTTACAACGTGGTTCTTGGTCATGAACACCCCCTCCATATAGCATTACCATGGGGAGACACTTGTAACATACAAAATTATCTATGACCAGTTTATAACGTGTTTGGGTATAATAAAAGTAAATGTATATTTTTGAATAAAATAATACTAAAAATAAAATAAGAAAAATCCATAATTAATACTGAGTTAGAGGTAAATTAGTAATTTTGCCAATTGGGGACAAGGGTCATAATACAAGAAGATATTATGCTAAGTAGGATTTTGATAGGATTAAGTGAGAATAAAATGAAATGAAGGACAAAATGCAAAAAGGAAAAAGTGGCAAAATTGTGTATAGGCCAAACATGGCCTTATTAATGAAAGAGCAAAATATCTCATTTTTGGTTTAAATGATAAGAAGACAAAATCGGTGAGACGAGGAGAAAGAGAGAGAGAGAGAGAGAGAAGAAGAGAGAGGGAAGAAGAGAGAAAGAGAGGAGAAGAAGGGAAGAAGAAAAGTTCAAGGAGAAAAGAAAAGCAAATATATGGATATGTATGGAATTGTTTGTATGGAACCTTAGTAGGATTGTGTATGGATTTGTATGGATACTTGCTTAGAGGTTTGGAATACCTCTTTTTGTGTAGAATCCTTGTTTGGAATGGTTGTTTGGTTTGGTTGTGGTCCTTAATGGAGGAAAAATTTGTATAGAGAAAATGTTGGGTTTTAGGGGAGATGTTGTCCGTTTTTTTTAAATCCATGTTTTTGTTTTGACCATAACTCATCCAAATTGAGTGATTCAAATTTTTGGGTAAACTAAACATCTAGAAGAACAAATCACCCTGAAATAGGTGTCTCCAAATTTGGACCCTAGTGTACCCAGAAAATTCGTCAATGTGAGGCTCTGTTTCGGGTCCAGTCGATCTGATTTGGGTTTTGGAAACGTTTTGGTATTTAGGCCGTAAGTTGAGTTTCCTTTGCGTCAGAATTGGTGATTAATTTATGAGTAAATTAGACTTTTAGGAAACAAAATGTCTCACGAAATAAGTATCAAATTTGACTCATTGAACCCGGAAGTCGTCAAAGTAAGAGAATAATTATGTCGCGAAATGCATATAAAGCAGTCCCTTGAGCGTGGAGTAATTAGGTTGTTTAAAATCATAACTTGAGTTATCTTTGGTCAAAATGAGGTGATTCAAATTTGTACAAGTAGACATACGGAGAACAACTTTTTTCATGAAAGAAATCATGATCAAATTATGTCTCTAACCTTCCCCGAGAAAATTTTCCAAATATCGAGACACAATTCAGTTGTTCTGAAATTGTCAGGGAGCGGTTGGAATGTTTAGATCATATCTCCGAAATTAAAGTGAATGGCGTGATGTAATAGGCAATGAACAGGCATGGGGTATATTGAGTTAGAAGATCACTTTTTCTAACAATCCCGTTTACAGGGTCAAAATTATAGTCGAAAATGGACTTGGGAACTGCCTCGAATTGTTCAGGCAGAATTGGTTATGGAAATTGAAATTATATAATAGATTATTTTATAATGAATATCTCATAAGTATACATGATATCAATAGTTATTCATGTATATGAGATATTTTCTAATATGAAAGATTGTTAAGAAAACATAATAAAACTGATTGTCTGCTTATGACCGGGTAGTTGGATGAAATGACAATGCCTATATAGGAATACAGTTCTTTGCGACATAGGTTTACAAATATCGAGGGTTAGTTTGGTCGATGCTTGTAGATATCGTTTAGCAGATCGTTATAGCGCCCAGTTTGGGTCATGCGATGGGAATCATTGTTTTTCGTGCAGTGATGACCTTAGGGTACATATAGTTTATTTCACATTATCCACTTCTAAAAAGTATTTGCGAGCATGAAAACGTAAGATAATGACAAAGAATATGTAAATGACATGACATGATATGAGAAACATACTTGTTTGTATGTGATGATCGTAAAATATGAGTGGAAATATAATAACAAAAACGTAAATGAAAGATGATATGAAATGGCTTGTGATAAAGGCGAATAAGTATGATATATGTAGAAACATATCTACCGTGATATGTTCAAAACATGAATAACCATGTGTATATGTAAATGAATGTTAAAGTTATATGGTTAATCTAAGTGTGATGACTTTGATTAGATGTCGTCTATATGTATTTACCTACTAGTTGCATAAGCTTGCGCGTGTGTTAATCGCGTGTAGTCTGAAGAAGAGCCGAGGGGCCGGAATGATCGGTGTCGGTAAAAATTGACACATCACTAGGTAACCACTAGAAGACCATTTGGTCTAATGTACATGTATTTTTGTTTATTTTGTAAGTAATATAAATATTGTAAATATTGAACACTTCCATATATAGAGTTTGTATATATTTTGTAATCCGCTGCTACATAATATATTACAAATTAAATGTTTAACATTATATGAATGAACAAGCTCAAAGTTTATAAGTTTATAGTAAACAGAAAAAAAAAAAAAAATGGACACCCTCGCTTGACACCGGGTGTCGAGTTGCAAAGAACTTGGGAAGTATATGGCAACCAAACTGCTACATGTATCTGCTGCTACATCACTCTCAAGGTTGGCAAAAGGGTCAATGAAGGAGTTCACATAGACAAATAGTAGTTAGTTGGTAACCATGGGCAAGGAGTCAGGGAATAGGGACTCATAAGTAGCTGAACTCTTGGAACATTAGCACTAGGGGGGAAAGGGCTTGGGAAAGATAGTTATAGTCAACTCTCTCATGTTGGACTGTTACCATGAAAAGCGTGAGTCGGTTTTGTTCTAAATTCTGCAACCACTTTGCATGGAACCCACAAGACATGCCAGGGGATAGGCCCATGATAAAACCTATCGTCATGAACATGTACCTTATAATCCAACCGGTTAGGCAGAAGCCTCAAATGTTTGCACTCGAAAGGCATAGAGTAGTTAATGAAGAAGTGGAACTACTCTAACAGGCTGGATTTATATGTGAGGTGTTATACCTTAAATGCTTGAGAAACACAGTTGTGGTGCCCAAGGCAGAAAAGTGGTTTTGTATGTGGCTGGGACTATATGTCCACATCAGCAAGTAACACTTTCCCAGAAAAGTTATCCACCATCTCGTAGAGAGTGCAGAGACCAGCTCCTGGATGCTGTGGCGCAATTATTGGCATTTGTGAATTAACACACTGTTTGTCTAACTAGACCAGTAAATTACTTGAGGTTCTTCCTTTAATCTCAAAACAGTTGATTTATAACCATTATGGGCAATGGAAATAGGTCAATTCTAGTTAATGTTACACCAACCTCTTCCTTTGTTCAGGGAATGTAAATTCCAGACTGGGAGTGGGTGGTGCAGAGTATTTTCTTTCGAAGGAAATGCATTAGATATTTGAAATTCTGCTGGATAGATACCATAATGAATTTCAAATTATAAATATTAGGGAAAGGGTGGAGTTAGGAAGTGATTTCCCAATTGTTATATCAGAGTTCTTTGCTTTGGTTCTGCGTGGTCTGCATCCTTTCATTTATTTGTGAATCCTTCAAGTCAAGGGTGCTGTGCAGTTGCTACATTTTATGTTTCTAACGTGATTGGATAGTGCTTATGAACTTTTTTTCTGACAGTCTTATTATCTTTTGCCAAATCAGGACCATTTCCATCTTGCCAAGTGATTACCCTTTTTCTTCATTGTGACACTAACAAAGTTATACCTTCAGCAACAATGAGAATAATTTTATTGGAAATAACCATATTTTGGAAATATCTTGGGGTGTTGCCAACCTAAGCGCATGGAAGGTAGCCATGGAACTGCACAACAATCAAAGCAACAGTATAGTAACTAAAGAAAAGATATAGGAGCAAAAATTGTGGAAGGAACAAATAAGTCTTCAACTTGCTTGAGCGTAAGGATGTTGAAATGATGCTTTATATCCTTAAAAATGGTGGTAAATAATTGTATTAATGAACTCTTATTTTTGTCACATTTGCTAACTTGTCGGCCATTGTTTGAATTTAACATGATATCTTTGGTGTTATCTATGTGCTAGTAATGACTCTTTCTAAGTTCTACATCGCCATTCCGAGATACCAGGTCGCGTTACATTACCTTATTCTGATAACTTGGTGGCTACGACTCTTAAAAGCTAATGTATCAAGGGAGTGAGAACAATTAGTTATAAACTTCTGATGGTATCCAAAGCGATTAGTTCATAGGGGATAACCCTTGTCACCAGGTGTGGGATAACCCACAAAAAAGGTGGGACCCATGAAGTCACCAATAGTCGTGGCCATTGGTTTTGAAAGATGGGATTATAATGGCCTTTATGAGTCTCATGATTAAGTTAGAAACTTAGTTTTGTGGGTTCCCCATAATCAATTGAGACTCTCTCCTTATTGTTAACTTTTAAGAGTGGGATTAAAAGTGGTTGTAACGTCTTGGGCTCTGCTCTCTTGGCCAAAGCAAGTCAATTTCATTTGGATCTCTAGGGTTAATTGGAGGTTTTCATTTTAACAATCTATATTGGCAGAAGATAGATCCTTGCAGAATGAATTTTTATAATGAGAACAGCTAAATGTGAACAACAGGATCTCCAAGTACAGAGGGATGTGTGGCATATTTTTTTTTCTGGTATGCAAGGGAATTAATCAAGGAATGGGAGGCAATCCTGGCACATGGGGAGGTATCAGGTGGGTGCCTTGTATAAAACAATCAGTTTTATTCTGCAGTGTTGGGACAAAGCTTGATGTGAAGAATGGCATTCTTTGAGCTGGTGTTTTTGTTGTGCCATTGGCCATTGGCTAGCTGTGAAGATGCTGCAATTAAAATTCAATGAAGCAAAAGACCATGCTCTTGCTCCTTGCAAGAAGGCTATTATTTTTGGATGCCCAATCAGTTCAGACAATTGGAATTGGGCACTGGATGTACATATTATACGGGATTCGTGTGCAGAAAATTATTCCTGCAACTCCAATTGATGCACTTTCAGCCAGAGCTAATTGGGAACCCAGATTAGTTGAGCATCTCATACTTCTGGCTGCCTATAGATTTGAGCATTTGAGCTTCATGTTCTTTGTATAATCTCCCTCGTATTTGTTAAAGGAGGGCTCTAAGCATGTCTCTGCTCACTAGCTATAGATCGCCTTGCTGAGACACACACTTTGTTGAACAAACATGCATTATTTATTTGTCTTTACACTTTTTTATTCTTACAATTGCATTACTTTATATTAAACTTTATAATTTCATTATTTTGTATTCAATGTGTCTTTTAAAGGAAATCTTAAACTTTTTGTTGTTTGGATTAGAGAATGAGTACTTTACAGTGGATATGCATTCTAAGTTGTGTTTTGCTTTTGTTAGAATGCACCTTTTTCTATCACGTCTTGCGCTTAAGCATTGGGAAACTTTTGCACTTAGAGTTCATCTTGCAACTTATAGAACTATCTATTCCCCCACCCCCAACACGACACACACCCCAAAGAGAAAGGAAAGAAAGAAAGATAAGGGACAGTGAAAAAAATTTATGATAAGCCTTTCAAGCTGCCAGCCAAGGAAAAATAGGGGATTCTGGGGCCAATGAAGTGGATGGGATTCCGGTAAAGGGTGGGATCCATCTCTTTTATTCTTTTACCTTGTTGATTCAGGATTAAATTATGCTCATGGGCTTGTTTGCAGTTTACAGTGCGAAACTTCTGCTGTTGCAAGAGAAACCACTTGCTGTCGAGAACAATTACGTTACGTGATTCGTTTTTGCTTTTCCAGCTCAGTATCCATGTGGTTACTTTGCGTTTCAGATAAAGTTTTTACTTCTCAGTCTTTACGAATATTCGAGAATCTTTCGGTATTTGGATAGAGAATGCCTTTTAATTAAATTGTTATATAACTGAATCGATGAATTTGATCAATATGCATTATGCTGTCAAAGATGCTGATAATTGTTTTTGTCTTTCACATAGTCATTTTGAATAAGCATTACAGCCTCTTTCCTGGGAAGAGGAATCATGCTTTGTGTTGGAAGTATTTCTTTGTTTCTTCTTTGAGTTTCTCCTTTACATTATGGAATGAGATGAGATGTCAAAGTAACATAGGATTAAGGCTTCATGTCACCTGCTCCTGTTCATTTAAGGTCTTCTCCATGTTTGCAAGATCATGTTCTTTTTGGAACCCTTTATTCCATTTCATTCTTTGAGAAAGGTAAATCTATGAGGTCTCATCTGTAGAAAGAAAGATAATCTACTTAAAGGCTTGAAGAAGTAGATCACTATTTTATTCAGTTGTTCCCTGGTATCAATGGATGAGAGGCATGCATGGTGCCTTTATTGGCCCTTGCCCTTGTCGTTACTTTCCTTACTAGATGACAAAGGGTGGCCTGTTCTCCATTTCAGCATTGTTTCCTGTGAGTGCCGCTTACCAGTTTCATATTACAATGTTTAATCATCATTATTGACTTGGGTTTAGGTATGTTTTCCAATGATCACTAGTTTGAGTCATCCTAAGACCTTTAGGCTATGGAAGTTCACTTGGTCGTTAACTTTAAAGCATCATGAGATTAGTCGAGGTGCGTGTAAATTGATCCAAACACCTATAATTATAAAAAAGAAGAATCATCATTTATAAAAAGATCTTTTGCTTTCAGTGATTTCGGCCATGAATCATCAATCCTCAAACAGGAGAAAGGAAAAGATCTCCTGAAATCTAATCAGGTTTCGGGTGTAATGAAGTGATTCTTTATGTGTGACATGTCAACAACCTCAACACAATGATGGAAACTTAAAGGTGGTCCTCGCGCCCTCTTATCACCATGACTGCAGAATTAAAGTTTTTACATGCAAGATAATTGACTCTTTTGGTTGTTATTTCCGGTATCTGTAACACTCTTTTTACATTTAGTACATTATCATTATTTGTTGTATTTATCCATTCCGGGCATATACAATCAAACATATAGAATCTTAAAAGAACCCAATAATATACATAATGAAGTGAAAAAGTGAGGAAACCCATACTTACCAACACCATAAACACTTGCAGTATGTTTATTTCAACATAAGTAAATAGACCTTCCCTTATCATGTATAATTGGGTTTACTAGTTTCGCCTGCCTGGATAAACATTACTCTATTTTCAAGCCAGTATGGGCCGGACTCACCTAAAGTTCGACCTAACCAATTGGACCAGCTCCGCTATTGCTCCTCATCTTTTTGTAATTCCAAATGAATGGTAGTTGATTTGATTCTTGACCTTTTTGTCATTTTTTCTTAGCATGATGGGATACGAGTGGTTACCAACTGTTAACAAAGAGTACACTTTGGAAGGTATTTAAATACAGGACGAGACAGGCATTCATTAGTTTTAGTTAGTTTTTATTATTTTATTATTATTTTTTATTTTCTGATAACGAGGTGAATGTTGGGCCAATTTACACAGTGACTAATCCCATGGGTATAGAGAGTGACAAGTTGGGTAAGCCTCTAATTTTCTCTAACCTGAGAGAACTTAAACAGGTGACAATTGAGTTACACCATGAGGCCTTAAGTTAGTTTTGGATTGGAGTTTTTCATAGAATCTCTTGGGGAGTTTAATTAAGGGACCCGCTCACTGATTCTGAGGGAGTATATTACCAGGCATGCCTGTGTGTTTTGAATGGAAAACCCACAAAAAAAATGACCACATTGGTTCTATGGAGCGATTTGTTTGGATAGATTAATGCTGAAACCACATTGATAATGATTACAGTGGCACACTGGCACTGGGTCGGAATGAAGTGAGGGTAGGTTTCAATTTTCAATTTTCAAACAATGGAGGTACGAAAAATGAATTCAGTTGTGGATCTTTCGGGTGCGCATTTTGGTTTGCAAAAATGTGATGTAGATCGTCATCATGCTTTTTATCATTGATGTTAAATGCACTGAAAAAGCCACGACGGATCACCCTTCATAATAACAAAATCAGATATATGTTGCCAGGAAATGGCAAAGATAAGAGATTAAATTCAGGAAAAATGACGCAATCCAACAGGGGGTGAGGTTGAAGAGATAGTAGTGGTAGTGGTAGTGATGGTCATAAATCATGATGTGACTGACTACACTCTACTAGTCTACTGCCGCAGGAAAATGGTCCATAACTGAATTATTTCAATATGAAATTAACTGGAAAGCAAGATAACAATCGCCCCCTAAAACGACGACGCATCTGGGTACGTCCAAAAGGACCATATCGAGAGGGGACTGGGGAGGGAGGTGGTGGGGGGACAACCATTGTAGAAGAGATGCTTTTTGCACCATATCATTGGCATTGACTCTCTTGGCCAAATGTTCTTGGAAAGTTCGCTTTTTCTGTCCATTCTGGGATTCTACGCCTTCCCCCCAGACCCCTCTCCTTCACTCCTTCCCAGCGGACCTTTTTCTGGATTTTGTGTTTGCAAACTCGAGGCAGCACTTTCCCTCGTGAGACTTGCATCATCCTCCACAGATCGAGAAGCTCTCTCTGTCTTGAAGCGTTACCATCTATTTGGAATTTCTTTTGAACTCTTGTTGTGAAGCTTCAAAAGATTTTTTAAATTTTTGCTTCTAGCTTTTGATTGATCATTCTAACAAGCAAGAACCATTTTGTCACATTCAAAAGAAGAAACCATCTCTGTTTCTCAATCTGTTTAATCTATCTACCAAAATACATTCGAACCTTTGTCTTCATCAATCGAACAATGGTTTATCATTTATCAAAGCTATAAAAACAAGGGTTCCCAAACACGGTATACTTCCTCAATTTCACTCCAGTTTATAATTATTTCTTGTTTGTCTCCATGTTATTTCAGTTCAATTTTATTACCTGGTTTCTTAGTAAGTACATAGTGTCTTTCAACTTAAGAAGAATGTGCTGTTAGAACTTTCCCTTGTTACCAATGAGGCTGTACATAGTGCCTTTTACAATTGTGAACTTTTGCATTATTTACTTCCAAGTAGGTGGTGTAATCCTGGAATGGTGGAGACACATGGGTATGGAACCTAATCTTGTGTTTAGAAAATAACTTACTAAATTTCCAGAAAAATCTCAGTGACATGGAAATCTGTGTAAAATAGCTAGATTGGTGTACTAGGGGATGTTATTTTGTAATCCTCAATTGAATTATCATAAATACAGCTTGATAATTTAGTGGAGGCCCACCAACATGTCTGTCAGTTTCATTTAAATTGGCTCTCTGATGTTTTCTTTGGAATTTGACATTGAAAACTCCCCATCTTATAAAATCTTGATAATAAGATAAAATAGAAGTTTCAGTACTTATTTATCTATTTGAATTAGACCCTTCACCTCCGGGCAAGGGCCTTAAAAATTAGGAGCAGTCCAAAAGAATCACTTCTGAACAACTAGCAGAAAAACTGATGAATGGATTCATTTCCTGCCTAAACCAAGCTAAATACAAGAAATTGAATCATTTTCCATATAGTTCTTTAACTTCATTATCTTATGACTTATCATCTATGATGGTGAAAATTACTAATTAGGATGAGCTTAATTTTTTAACAAAAAGCCCATCTTTTTAGCTCAACCAGCCCCCATTTCTCCTGCTAGGGGTCTATGATACTTTAACAGCTTCAGTCACTCATGCTAGCTGCAGGCTTTTGGGCTTTTCTGCAGTCTGCAATATAAAAAAGGCATTTCTATAATTTTCACTTTCGCTATTATGGGTTGTAAATTGTAATAAAGAAGCTTTTTTCAGCAGTAGGTCAATATCACGACAAAAGGAGCCTGCCCACCTGCCACACTCATATCCTTTTCTTTTGTATTTGCCTTGGAAAGGTCAGAGGCTCTTTACCCTATTTTATTTGGGGATTCTTTGACAAACGTTAGTCCCTTTGATACTGGAGGACAATTTGGGCATCTCCTAATTTCTCGAGAGGGTTTAGAAACCCCACAAAACCTTATTTCCTTTTGAGCATCCAATGTTTCCTTTTTTTTTTTCACCTTCAGCTTCACCTTTCATTCCTTTTGAGGTGACACCTGCTTTCATCTTGGTCTAGACTCCTTGTGAATCACATTTAGACATAACCCATTTCAGATTAGTGTTTAGAGCTTCATGAGTTGCTGCTGATTTAAAGGGATGGAATCGCTAGTTTTATCAAAATGTCAACAATTTGAAGTACATTAATCAATTTAACATCATTCACAAATAATGGGCAATGATCACAATATCTAAACCAACATTAGTCCAACCAGTAGTGCACTTGGGAACTTCCAAAAACTCCAAAAATATTATTATATCTGAAAATTAATTGAAATGGCCTAGTCTAGCACAAAGCCACAAATGATTGGAGAAAAGTTTGTCATCATATTCCCTTTCGTCCATAGCAACAAAACTCACACGGGCCCATGAGCTACACAAGAGTGAATACCAACAGCTAGTTAGTGCAATGCTGATTCAAAGATCAAACATAAATTTGGAGAAAAGACATTCTGAAAACAACCATTTACCAGAACATTGCAATTCTTACAAGTTTGGATCGATCTGGTCCCTCTAATATACAAATGTATGTTAATTTTGGACGGTTCTTTTAATCCACGGATGCAGAGCTAATTTCTCTACTACTAACCGAGTAGGGGACAACGGTGGCGGGAGGTCACCAACTCCCACTTGCTTCCCAACAAAAGAAAAGAATGTGGGTATTGGGTTGTTGTATTTGTTTATTATATTCTAACCCAAACACTAATAGTCATAGCCACTGCTGATCTTCCCATGATTTGTCCCTTTTGATTTGGGGATCTCTAGTTGGACTTACCCACCGTTTGTCCACTTTTGTATGCTTTGACATTGAGGGGTCTACGACTATACTACTCACTAGTAAGAAACTTTCTCAAGAAAAGCACACGAACTCGTATACTTCTTTCAGTAAAGCCTCCATTGCAAAAACCAGTAGTTCGGTGAGTCTCTTCATGCACAAAGATACTCTCGTCAAGGGGTTAGTTTTGTTAGCCGTTTTGTTCAATATTTGAATTGTTTATGTAAACATTTCGTCTCCGTCGTCATGTTCAGACCCTCTTGACGGTGAACGATCCCCTTGTGGGTGCTGCCTGGGAGGCCTGGTTTTGCTTCAATTCAAGAAGACAAGTGGGGTTTTAGAGTCTATGTGGTAGACTTTGGGGAACCCTTTGGTCATTTAGACTGCTGGGTTTTGTTCATCTCTGGGACATTCTATTTGGGTACTCATCCTTTGTTTCTTTCTTGTTTTTATAGCGACTGTTCTTTTGCCTCTGTTTTTGTTTTTTGCCTTTTCGGTTTTTTCAAAATGCTTTGGCTTTGTGTGATGATGATGCCCTCCTGAAATCATAATCATTTCGTTTAGTCCGTGATGCCCATCTTGACAGACGTCCACTACAATTCTGTTCTTCGTTCCTGAATTTTTACTGTTTTGCTTCAGTCTACCACAGACACCTTTTCCCTGTTTTGGTTTGTGTTTTTCATTTTGACAAAATGCTTTGCTTCTTGTGTCAGTAGGAAAATTACAGAAGTATTTTTGTCAAGCTGAGATCGTACGTTTTTCAATTATTATTTTGTTTTCTGATTTTGGAAAGCGGAGTTTTGTTTTGGCACATGATGATAATTTTATTGACATTACAGTTGTTCTCAGAGAGGGGTTTGGAAGGTAGTGACAGTAGCGGCATGCTGGAACTAAGAATGGCTCCCAGACACAAGCGTTCAATGAGGTAGGCATTAATTTCTCGTGAGCTCAAATTATTCATTCTTTTATGTTTCTTCCGGTTTTTATGAGGTGAAGTTGATGGTTCCTTGAGCTGAACGGACTTCTGAAATGGATCATTAATAAAGTGGAGGAAGTTTTTACTTTTACAGAGGCCATGTGCACAGTTCTGTGAGTCAGAAGTGAAGATAAGCCTGAAATTAGGAGTGTGGGTGAGAGTTTTGAGAAATTCAAGCAGGAGAAAATTTGGGGACAGATCTAGTCTTTAAGGCATAAAGCTTTCTGTCTCTGTTTGTATTTGTTAGATTTTTCCTTTTTGGGTTTCAAAGTTCTGTCTTCTGATAATTTTTTGGCAATTAATTCAGCAAATAGTTGCTTTTCAAAGTAGATTATGCAATTGAAACCCTGTGGATGTGGTTTTGGGGAAGTACTAATTTAGAGGCCCTCCTTATGAAAAGAAAGTGTACAGATGATTTGCTTTCCCTGCTCTTCATACTCACCTTGGAACTTAAATTGCAGAAAATATCTTGTAACTAGACCTTTTACCAGAAATAGCCAAGATATGCAATGAAAAACTTCACGGTTCGCACTATTGATTCTTTGTGTGTTTGGTTTATGCAATGGCAGTTTCCTGATAAGAGAAGAAGGATTGAAGAAGGTAACTAAGATGGTTCTCTTGAAGCATCTCACCGTCTAAAGTTGAGTAGAATCACTCATTTCCACCCTTACACATTACTAGTGTTGTCACCAGTTATTCACCAAAAGAGAATTGAAACTCAACATTATGCTCATGTAATCTAATTGAGCCAGAATGTTAGTCGGAGCATACTGCATTCACTACCTTCTCTCTCCCTTTTCTTGTTCATATTCTTCTACTATCTCTTTTTCTTATTTTAATCCATGTATTATTGATAGTCTTACATCCTCTTAACTATATGTCTACTGTTATTTAGAATCAATTTCCTTGAAATGATTTCGGCAATGTCTTAGTGTTCAACACCTTTTTATCTGGTCCCAGGATATGGGGCACTTGGCGAACTGTATAAAACCCAAGACGAAACAATCCCCTGACACCGACTTGCAAGATTCTTTGAAACAAGAGGTATGGAACTTAAACTTATCTTAAATGCAGTACACTTTCTTGCCTATCGTTCAATTAAGTCGTGTCTGGTCATAAGATTCTAGATTTTGGGTTTTTATATCTATGGGTTTTAAATCATTAATAGAAAAAATCTAAAATGCAGATTCTTCAACTTGAGAAAAGACTGCAAGGCCAATTTGCAGTGCGTTGTGCTCTAGAGAAAGCACTGGGTTATAGATCTATCACTTGTGATATAGTTGAAATTTCAATGCCCAAGGCAGTTCCTTTATTATAGGCCAATTATTTTACCTGAATTTAATTATGAATTATTTACATGGTTCAATTTATTTCCTTTTGTTCCAAGTCTTTCAGTTTTTATGATTTGCATAAATAATAATAAAATTGTTGTGTTTCTACTATAAGTGTGTTTCAATGCTAAGTTGGCTATATAAGTATGTTTGTCTGATTGTCTAAATGTTTATGAATCCTTGTTTTTTCAATCTTAAACCATAGCATTGACTTCTTTGGCTTCATCACCTTTATTTTCTTTGTGGTTATATTCTAATATTGATTTTATCACATTCCAGCCTGCTACAGAACGATTGAAATTGCAGTGTTAGAATTGGAAGTCGTGCATTTGGAACGGTATCTTCTTTTCACTGTATCATAAAGCATTTGATCAACAAGTATTGGTACAATCCCTTCCGCCACAGATGCGAGATTAGGATCACCTGTAACTTCTGCAGGGGAGCTCAGGAAGCTTGCAGAGGGAGCTCAAGGAAGCTTGCAGACTGATATCACATCAAAAGGAAAGTTCAGCAGTTTATTATAATAGTCAATCTCTGGCCAATCCAGGAAGGAGCAATGGAGTTAGTGAAGAAGATATTGGATTCAGTGTTCATCGTTGTCCTCCTCACTATCACAGCGATCAGCCTTTCTGACAAGAACTTCTCCTCAACAGAGATCTCTGATACGTGCCTGTCATTCCCAGCCTTTGTCCATGATGGAGGTAGGTGACCCTGATTTCTTATGATGATCTTGCATGTTGCAATTTTCTTGTTATGGAATCTGGCTCTTCCACGTCTGCCAATCATGGTGCATCTCATAGTGCTAGAGATGTGATCCTTTTCCCATCAATAAATGAGACACATTTTAGTAATTTTTGCTGTTTATATGACAATATATCTCTGTCCCATGATGTGGAGTACTGTGATTGGCAGTCCACCAGCTGTTACAACGACCATAGGAAAAATGTTGGTGATCGAAAGCTGTATTTTTGATGTTGTCTTTGGTTTTTCTGATTGTGACTTGGTGACTTATCTACAGTACGCTCAGAATACTTCTTCAAATGTAATCAGTCTGGCAGAGCATCTTGGTACCCGTATATCTGATCACGTTCCTGAGACACCTAACAGAATTTCTGAGGATATGATCAAATGCATGTCAGGTATATTTTGCAAGCTAGCAGACCCACCTCTGACACATAATGGCCTCTCATCTCCTAATTCATCTTTGTCATCAATAAGTGCATTTTCTCCACAAGATCATTGTGATATGTTGAGTCCAGGCTTCAGGAAAGATTCATCTTTTGATGTCCAGTTAGATAATCCTTTCCACGTTGAAGGACTTAAAGAGTTCAGTGGGCCTTACAGTACTATGGTTGAAGTGCCGTGGATATATAGAGATAATCAGAAAATGGGAGATATTGAGCACATGCTACAGAATTTTAGGTGCGTCCTTTTGATATCCCCCAACACCCCCACTCAAAAAAGGGGGATCTCATGTTGATATTAACTTATAAGCACACTGATTTGATAGCTTTGTTCGTTTGCCAATCTTATAAGCTTGTTGAATTATTCAATTTCAGAACACTTATTTCTCGATTAGAAGAAGTGGATCTGAGGAAGATGAAACATGAGGAAAAGTTAGCGTTCTGGATCAACATACATAATGCATTGGTGATGCATGTAATGATCCTTCTTGATTAACTGTATACCTCCTTTAAATGTTTCTGATGTGAAATGATAATGATAGGATCTTCCCTATTCTCTGAACGAGCATTTTTGGCATATGGTATACCGCAAACCAATTTGAAGAGAGTGTTTCTACTATTAAAGGTAAAAGGAGCTTTGTGATATCTTTTAATTGACAAAATTCTGTATGGATTTTATTTTCTCATGATCCTGCATACAACAGGCTGCCTATAATGTCGGAGGTCAAACAATAAGTGCAGACACAATACAGAATTCCATTCTTGGATGTCGAATGTCTCGTCCAGGACAGGTTGGATCCCATGTCACTGTTCTCAGTTAAAGATTTTAAGCTGTTATACACACACACACACACACACACACTTTATATATACTTTCTATTTATTCATATATCTTAATATATACTTTCTATTTATTTGCTTGTCTGCATGATTCCCCTGTTTCTGAATGAGTTCATGAAATGTGACAAATTTATTTCCCATCCATGGTTTTTCAGATTGATATAGCAAAAATAACCAGGCATATATTCTCTTATTCAGTTTTCTAACCTCGTGTTTGTAATGGAGCTGATAAAACATGCTTCTGATTGCAGTGGCTTCGCTTGTTACTTTCTTCAAAAACAAAATTCAAGGCTGGGGATGAGCGACAGAGTGTAGCTACAGTGAGCATCCAGAACCCCTTTTACATTTTGCACTCTGTTCAGGAAGTCATTCTGACCCAGCGGTATTTCACTATCTCTAAGCTTTTCCTTAGTCCTTCAATAGTTAGGTCTTCTGGACATGCTGCATTGGTGTTTTCTATTGCTTACTGGAGGCTCCTTTCGATTTAACAAAACTGCTGAATAACCAATCTGATCAAGAATCCTTTTAAAAATTGGAAAGAATGCAACTATAATTTAAGTTTGTTTCCATGCATCTATCCTTTTCACTCTCATTATCTTCCCTGGGGGGAGACCTGTGGTATTGCAACATCTGAAGTATGCTTTTGGTTTTTCTTGCTCAATAGTTTACTGAACTGCTTGACAGCATTCCAAGGATGTCGATCATTTCCTGTTAAATTAATGGTTTAGCTTTGTGAATCCTAGTTTGTGAATATTGATTCAATTCTTTATGCTAATCATGTGGATATATTAATTTTATTAATAACTTGGGACATGCATCATTAGATGTTGGTTAAATGTGACATTGGCTTGATATGAAATATTTTGACTGTGTTAAAGTCACGCAACATGAAATCGTTATAATGTTGGTTAAATCAGTAAGTGCACATCAATCTTTTGTTGGTTGACGGCTTGTCAAACATGTTGACTAATATACTCATCAGAAGTGGTACAGGCGCTGTGCAACCCCAATCAATTGATACACAGGCCGTTTTGTTTTCCTTTAGTACCTTTAATTGCAAAATACTTATTTGAAATTTGTGGGTTTTATTTTCTTCTGAACATAGAGCTAATTTACAATCTTGCACAGGAGTTTCTAGGTTATCAGAAACAGGATTTAGTGCACTGCCTTTATCAGGTTGTGTGGGGAAGTGGTCTTAAAAAAAATGCAAAGGCTCTTTTGCTTGTAATGGGCATTTTTTTTTGGAGGCAAGTCCTTTAAAGGTGGTTGAATGTCTTTCAATTGAGGAAGAATTAGTTAATTGCTAAGTTCAAACTCAGCAAGATTAGTAGGTTAAAGTGATATCAGACCCATCCACTTTAAGAAAGTTTTCTGTTGTTAACCGACAGTACAGGTGCCATTGAGAAGGTTTTTATGTTTTCAACTTGGGTCTTATAGAGCTAGTGCGTGTAATGGAATAATAGTGTTTTGGAGGTGATTTGCTGCCCTCTTCTCTTCTTTCACCTTTCTCTCAACAACAGTATGTGTTCCCTTGGACCAAAAGCAAGTACAAATTTAAGCACATAATTAGAAGACACAACTTAACTGGATTCAGCATCTAAATAATGACCTATAGGCATCCTGTTTACTTTGTCTTTGCCAAAACAAGTACAAATTTAAGCTCATAATTAGAGACACAATGACATTCCAAATAATGACTATAGAACATCCTGTTTACTCTTTACTTTGTCTTTGCCGACACTGGTATTTTTAATCCTTTTCAGGTTCGTGTCTACACACCTAAGAGAGTACTTCAAGAGTTGGAATCCGCAAAAGAAGAGTATATTCGAGCTGTGGTGTCCCACAAGACCGCAAATCCTCTTGCCAAAAGTAGTCGAGTCATTTACGAAGGACTCAGGTTTATGCCCAGCTGGTGTGATGGAGATGATCCAACATTCTTTGCCTGAATCTCTGAGGAAGAGTATTAAGAGATGTCAAGCAGTGAAATCCCGCAAGAACATTGAATGGGTTCCTCACAATTTCACTTTTCGGTATTTGATATCAAAAGAACTGGTTAAATGATTGATCCAACAGATCAATGCCCTAATACTCAACCTCATCTGCAACGTTCCTTAGATTTTAAATATTGGAGAGTGTTTTTTTTTTTTGTCTTTCCACTGTACAAACAAAATAGTAGTGAAACCAGAAAAGAGGGAGTAAGAATGGCATGGCCTCACCTTATGTTTTGCTGTGTAGTGAAATCCTGTCTGCTATATGATGTACAATTGAAGTCTCTTCTCACTTGCTGTCTGTCAAATGTAACGAAAGGGCTCCATATGTTTTGCAAAATTAAAGTATCTTCCATTCTGGTTAGACTTAGAAGACCAGTATTCAATTTCAGAGTGAGATTGCTGAATCCCCTGAAGAATATGCTCAGCTCTTGGCCCGGAAGGAGCAGTCGGAAGGATCGATCAAATAGTAGGCCTCAGAATAGTTGGAAGCCGCCACTCTTTCAAACTGGCATCTTAGGTACTTGCACTGCCCCATACCGCAATCCTTCCAGGGTAATATCCCAGCTCCCGTCGAGATCGTCCGCATTTTCTCCAGCAGCAGCTTATCCTTTCCCGTCACCTCTCTCCTCTTGGCGTACCCCATTTTCTGTCCATTGCAGTGCATCGCCCACATGGCCGCGCTGAGTAATGGCTCATTCGATCTGTCTAAGTCGCGGTCACACTGGAGAACGATACGTGCAGTGCCGTAGTGCATTAGGCCGGCTAACTCCGACGTAGTAATGGGAGAGAATCAGGATGATCAAAGGCTGTCTGCGCCTCCTGAATGCAGAGCCTAACTTTGCTATTGGTTGAGCATATGATTGTTCGGTTACAGTGAAAGCTGCTTCCGATTTTGCATGCGGAAAAGAGTGGGGAGATAGCGGGGGCGACGACGGCCATGATGGAGCAGAATAAGTCCACCGCCTGTTGTCAATGGCAGCTTCGGAAGAAACAGAATCCATGATTGTCGTTGTGCTGCAATGTTGTTGAGGGAGAGTTGATAAGAATCAGGAGAAAGTATAGTCCCGAAGAGAGATAAGCGCGCAACTTGTTGAATTATTATAGGATAGTTTGTTAGACGCTCATATCCATAACAACTAAAGAGTATTTATCCCATTTTCTGTTTTTAATAATTTAGTTTAAACTTATTATGAAAACCGTGATTTAGGTTAATCAACCGAAAAAAAAAAACACCATAATATGAAAATAAACTCATATATAGGTCGACATTGTTCCATATTTAAATTTTATATAGTAACTCATATATAAAAAAAAAAATTCTGGCTCAGATGTTGGTTGCTAAATACTTAGGTATATTAATATATTTGAAAGAAATTATGGTGGGTTGTGAATATTTTAGTGAAATTTATTTATTTTGGAGTAAGTGAAACTATTTTTTGAAAAAATACAATCATATATACAAAATCTCATAATAAATACAATCTAATATATAATGACACGTCCCATAAATTACTTTCATCCATTTTCATGAAAATATATGATTAAATAAATTTCTAATTAAAAAAATAGAAATATTTTTAAAAATATACAAAATATCATATTCCATAACAATGACATTGATTAAACTTGAAGAAGAAAAGAAATAACATTTACTTTATTTTTTGAAATAAAAAATAATATCTACTTTTACCCATGATCTTTGAAAGACTCTGTATTACTAAAACAAAATATTTAAAAGATTGATTCTGTTAACCAAACACTACTGATATATGATTAACAAAAAAATGGTTAACTTAAGATTTGGTTAACCATGGTATGATTAGGTTCTAACCATCAATTTATTTATAATGGTATGGTTAGATTAGAATGAACTTAATAGAGTATTAGAATATCATATGGTTAGAGGTACTTAAATATTTTGGTCAAAAAAGATTTTTAATTCCGTAACAATTGCTTGATCGTATCCAGTTTTCTTTCTTTCTTTCTAGGACCGCTTTCAATAACATAGAAAAGAGAAAAACTCGGAATAATTTAAAAATTTAGGGTTTTACTAATCGTATTTTATCAAATTAATAATTTAAGGAAATTAGATTTTAGAAAATATTTGAAAAGATTTTATATATTAAAATTTAAAAATTTAAAAGATTTGAAAATATTTTACTTCTACTGTGATTTAAAATATTTTCCAAAATCTAATTTTCAATTTCTTTTAGATTATCTTTTAATTTATGTTCCAAGATTCTCTCTTAGTATTTCAAATTAACTTATTGTTTAAAAAAATTCTTTTAGTTCTCAATTTAAAATTCTTTCAAAATTAATTTTTATTTCTACTTTTTCTAAGTTTGTATTATGTTATTTCATGTAAGATTTATTATATTTTTGAAACTCAAGAATATTCTCCTTACTTGAGATTATTTAATAATTCATTAATATTACGTGGATAAAACATAAAAATAAATCTTTCAAAACTTTAGAGGAATGACTACGTCATCCGAGTTAATAGCGTAAATAATGAATTGACGTATAATATTTAAGAATAATATGATTGAGTTGTATAACATATTGACAACCAAGATTTGATGTGCTGATTATATCAGAGTATGATTTGTCATTTGGTCGCGTAGTCCCATTACCAAGGCAAACCTATTATACGTCGCATAATAAGTCGGCAGCAATAATCACGCGTGTAAAAGTTTATGACAAAATCACAAAAAAACAAAATAAAAACTCAAATCTATGTGAAAGAATTATTTTATAAGGAAGAAAATGATAGAGAGAGATGTAAATAGGTGATTTGAGGCCAAAAATAGAAAAAAAAATCACCCATCTTTACTTAAGTAAAAGGGGAAATTAAACTAACATCCTCAATTACCTATTCATATTATTGTCTAATGGTGTTATAACTTATACGAATGGTACAATATGAATATAATAACTATATAAGGATACATGCCAATAAGCTCTAAATCAATTGGTTTAAAGTGTTAGGTTAGGCATAAGGAGGGGAGGGATCAAAGTTCGAAACTTCTTGAGAGCATACTATTACATTGTTGTAATTCAAAGTGAATATTTCTCTCTTTTAGGCGCTTGTTCATTAGAGAGGAGGGGTGGTTTTTTTTGTCATTCTTGACCTGAAATTATTCCTATCATTTTCTTCCTTAGATCTGAGTTTTCTTTTCAAATAAAGTTGTTTCTTCCACATCGATATGAGTTTGCCTTTGTTTTTCATTTGTTAGTTTCTTACTTTTTCCGTCAACCTATTGTGGCGTGTTTTGTCGTTGACTTGTTGCTACGGGTAGTTGTGTCATCGATGATTTGCTTCATTATAGGTTTCCACGTTGACAATTCAGATGACAAAATTCAATTTGATAGAGTCATTAGATCAAATCCTGTTTGTCAGTATGTTGCAGATTTGAAATCTTGGTATTTTAGGCATTTTTGGATTATCAATATGTAAGCATTGAGACGATCATTTTTGCTGTTAACACCTAATGCGTCATCCTTTTTGCTATTAACACATACTGCGTCATCCTCTAAAGTTTTTAGTACTTTTTATTATGTGTTTTTATCAATTTTATTGCTAATTTAAATCAATAGATTTATCTCTTTTCCAAAAAAAAAAAACTATAGAGGTTTTTTCTAATAATACTGAGTTACAATTAGGGAAATACTTGAGTTACTTACAATTAGGGGTAAGCATGGTTTGGTAAACCAAACCGTGCCACCAAAAATAAATTGATCTTCGGTTCTCAGTTTGTTATTTATATAAACAAAAAAACACGTTATTTATATAAACAAAAAACCTAACAATCAATGTACGATTAATTGGATGTTGATTAACCATTTTGTTAGGTTAACCATATATTAGTTTTTTGTTAACCATAATAAGAAAATAAATTCGTAATTCCATAAAATATATTAAATTCAAATTATAATAATTACTATAAATAAAAATAAAAAATACAAAAGAAAAAAAATCAATTCTTTTGCAATCTCATGACATTTGGTGTGTCTAAATGCTTAACCATAACCATATAATAATTACTATATATATATAGTAATTATATTTGTAAAACTAATAATTACTATATATATATATATTGTATTTTATAATTTTAGCATAATATTAATATTTTTTAATTTTCGTTTGGCTAACCAAAACCACGCGTAGTTTTTATATTTTGTAAACCTAAACAGAAAATTGCATAAAACAAAAACTAAAATCGAATCGATCGATCCTATTAACCTATATTTTGGTTTATAATTCGGTAAACTATTCCCACTAGAACTTGAATCCATAATCTCTCCCTTTCTTATTACCTATATTTTTAAAACGTTGAATACTGTAATATGAGTTATGTATGATGAGCAACTATAAAAGAAGTTATAAGACTTCTATTTACAAAAGATTTTGAACAAAATTTTTTTCTTGTGATCAAAGGAAACTCACTACCATGACACCGGTCACACACATTTCATATACTTTGTATTTTAAATAACTTAATTAAATAAATATATCTTTAAAAAATTTTAAAATAAAAACATCAATGAAAAATTTAATAACTGAACGCATAAATATATATTAGAAAAATAGCAGCGAGTGTTTATAGTTTATAGTTTTTAGTGTGTCGGTTCAGACTTCGAGATAAGGTACACAAGAAGAGATAAATATGGATAGTTTTGTGAAAATGATAATTTACACAACTGTTTCTAACAGTTGGTGATATATTCCAACTTATTCTTAAACCTTTTTTAGTTCAATGCTATTTCTAATATCATTTCGTATCTCAAATATGCTTATCAATAATAAGATTAAGAGCTTAGCTCAGCGATTAGACGAAAATTTAAAAATGATCTTTTGGCAAATAATCCAGGTTCAGCGATTAGACAAAACACGGAGCAAAAAAATTTGAGTGGGAGCAGGTGTTCGATGACAAAGCGATGAAAAGCCAGAATCCTACCCTCAGATTATAGCCGTTGGGCAATGGCTGAACCAAGCGGAAAGCGATGAATGAAACGATTCCCTGACATGTGTACCAGTGAACCATTTTGAAATTCCAACAACATTAAACAATGTTTCAATAAATGAAGCAGCGGAAGCGTTTAGTATCAGGATTTGGGTAATGCGAAATCTCGAAAAGGATTGAAGCTTGCAAGAAGGAGGAAAGCCGACCTCGAGACGCTATCGCCGTTGGGCGTGCATGATGGAGCAGCGGTCGCGTAGCGTCGTAGTCCATGATCCACGAATCAGCGTCCTTGCAGCGGCGAAGGTCGATGCGGGGTCATCGGCGGCGCTAGCTACGAAATCTTGTGAAGCTCTCGATCCAAGCGGCTGCGACGTGATGAGGCGACCGTCTTCTCCCTCGTTCACGAAATGGGGCGACCAAGCGAGGATACGTCGATTTTTGGGGGGAAGGAGGGTTGAGCGGAGCTGCGTCGTTTGGAATGGCCCGAATTTAAAAACCCCTGACGCTGCGAGCAAAAAGCGACGTCGTTTTGGTCCAAAAGGCCAAATATGTATTTGTTGTTTGACTTCCAGAAGTCATTTTGCCAAATTAATGACCACAAATATTTTGCAACTTCAATTAGTTTCAATTTATAATATTATCAATTAATGGATGAATAATAAATGAAAAAAACCATATATCATATTTTTTGTGAATAATCTAAAATACAAATTTAAATATTGATGTTTTATTTGATATAAATTAATTTATTTTATTGTCATTAACATACATATATTTCATTAGATATTCATTAATAACTATTTAAAAGTAGGTGTTCGTGATTTATTAGTGTCTGATATTATCTATAAGACCAACTTTATCGACTTTAAAACCCGATGTGATGTGACAAATCGTAATGACTGTCAAATCATCGAGAACACGATGTAGCTTTTATAAGTCGATGTGATTTGACAAATCGATGATGACGTGTCGAATAATCAGGAGCCGTGAAACTTTTATAACTTTAATGTGATGTGTGAGAAGTCGATCGGTGACATGTTAAATCAGCGAGATTTATCTAACTTCTGTGCAGTGTGATTTGAAAAATCGGCACAAATTATTTTCATTATTTTTATAGAGTACAAATTTTTTAAATTAATTAATATTTGTAATAAAAAAAAGTTCAACTTCTAAAGTATTAATTCAAAACTATTTATATTTATTTTATTGATTTTAATTAAATATTTATGGCCATTTTTATTTTTAATTGAATATTTATTTTTTATTTTAAAAATTTTAATTAAGTATTTATTTATCTTTTAAATCAAATTTATAGTGTATAGAATGATATAAATGAATGAAGATTAATGATAATACAATTATTAAAAAGAAAGAAAGGGTAAAATTGGAATAGATTTAGGATGATGAAAGCTTTTCAGATCTTTCGGCTGTTCCGGAATCTTCTGGCTGTCTCGAAATAGCTTTTTAGACGAAAAAAAATAGTTTTAGATGTTTTTTCTTCCTTCTTAGAATCTTCCCAATGGGGGGTGAAAATGGGGGTCACACTATTGACATGTCACCCACTCTTTAGTGGCATTAACACATCAACAAATTATGTTATGTGTGAATAATAGGTCAACGGTATTAGGATGTTCATTTATTTATTTATTCACTTTGTTAAACCAAGGAACAACATTAGCAGCAACATTGAAACCAAAAAAATTTGAGAGCCAAGTTAAACTAATGATCAAACATAACGTATATTTGTGTAACTTATACATTTTGTCAAATAATAGAATTGATAATAATGATAAGTGTGACGTCATATTTTAAATCAATAATTATGTGAGACCCGAAAGCACAATTCTCCCATTGTATTAGTATTCTCAAAATTTGCAACATACCATAATTATTTATTTAAAGCCAGCTTATTCTGCTAATTAAATTTCAATATAAAGCAAGAAACATATGCAAAAGCAAAAAGTGGAACTAAATTACCAACTTATTTTAATCGGTCTATACCCTCGTTATTTTGGACACATCCTCATATGAGAAGGATCTTTTATGGGTACACCTGAGTTCCTCAAAGCCTTATTTAAGAAGAAAAAAAAATTTAGAGACTTATGAAAACCTTTTTAACTACAATAGTTTGAAAACTTTTAAAAGGCCTTAAAAAAATTTACATTCCTCTACACGTGTGAAAGGCTTGAGAAGTTAGAAGAATAATTTTAAGTATTTTAGAAAAGTCTTGAAAATATCTTATATAGAGACTAGTATAGAAGATTCTAAAAAATCCTAAAGAAGTTCACATATTAGTAAAAGGCTATAAAGAGATATAAAATATGAGAATTATATAGAGTTTTTCATGAATCTCTTGTACATAATAGAATAGTCTAAAATATTCTTGAATTATAATGAATTATCTAAGGATTCAAGTGTTTCATTGGAGCGTATAAATAAGTGAAGGTCTCATTTGACCAAAAGACCCAACCCACCTAACAAAATAGAGAGATTCTTAGAGTTATAAGCTTCCTTCATCGGTAATAGTTTCCTTATTTTCTTCAAGAGTTGCACTATGCAAGGGCTTTGGGGCTTTTGTCCACTAAAAAACAAAATCACTCACATATTTTTTTAGTAAAATAAAATCCCACCTTCCCAAAAAATCTAGAGCCATAAACAATTTAAAAAAAAAAAAATCCTTTTCTCACTTCAAGAAAGATACGTGCGGAGTCGCTTGTAATTGTTGAAGGAGAAGAAGATAAAATCAAATTCTGGATCTCCATCCTCCCTATAGCTCACACTTTGAATCTAAGCTCTTTGTTTGAGAAAAGGAAACTATTTGCCTTCATACAGTTGTAGTATTGGTGACGGAATGATCAAAAAAAAAAAAAGCTTGAAAAATCAAGATGAGAAAAATAGTACAATTAATATATATAACTTGAACTTGGAAAGGTTAAGGAAAAGAAGGAAAAGGAAAAGAAAAAGAAAGAGCAGGCACTATTGCCAGGGGTCTCTCAAATAGCATTTCAGGAGGATTGCTGAAACATACAGTCAAACTAGCATCCTCATGGCACACACAGCTTTGGCACACCCCAATTCCAGCGATTTCCTCCAAACCACCTGTGTGTACACCCCACACTCATGATTAGCCACACAGGAGTTGTCAGAATGGTTGTAATACTTCTTCTCTCCCACCCACTCCTCAACAGCCAGCCGCGGCGTCATTTGCTTACTGATCCGCACTTACAACTGGTTCCCTCATACTTGCTATTGCTCAGGTTCGCAAACTGGCAGCTGTGCTTGTCTCTTTGGTAGCGTACCGCGCAGGCTGGTGGCGTGGGCCAGCTGCTCCTCACTGGGACCCCAACACCAACCTCTGCTCTTACTTGGTTGTGCACACTCAGAGTATTCCTCGGTTGAGTTTGGCGGCGCCGCCGGAACTGCCACCGTATCGAGTTGGGAGCGGATCTTGAAGCCGATGCGCACCATGGACGCTATGTGGCATGAGTTACACAGCCACCAGAGCAACAGTCAAGAAACCTCTTTGGGCCATTTCTGGAAGATGTGAGCATTGTGGGATTGCAGTCAATTATTTATTCAGAGCCTTGGGTTGGGTTGATTTGATTTTACCAATGTGACCTTGGTTGGTGTCGGTCATATTATTATTATCGAGGAGATTGGGATAAATATATGTTATTTTTTTTTAAAAATCATTAAATTAATTTGATAATAAAAATAATGTCTAAAGTAATATATATTAATCATATCGATATATATATATATATATATACATATATATATATATATATATATATATATATATATCAATAATGTTATGAATTATTTATTATAATATTATAATTTTTTAAATCAATATAATATAATGTTGTATTTTAATTTTATAGTTAGTATTAATCAATTATTAAGATTTGTTTGTGGATTATTAAATAATATCGATTATGTAATATTATTATATTATGTATGTGATATAGTGGCTTGGCCAAATTAATATGTAGCGTGTTGATAGTCGTGTCTACGTAGCTTGATGTATTGATAATTACATGATGATGGTGATTTATCAGCCGTCTGTTGTGAGAGGTCCTGCTAAATACGTCTGGCCTCTCGACTTCCCAATCTTGGCGAGGAATTAGTGTTTTCATATTTGAAAATATCGAGGATAGAAGCGGTCGTCTTACCTCCGGTTTTGAGCAATGGTCGGCACTCTACGGGCTATGGATCTAACTTTTAATTAAGTATATGGTTTGATTCCCAATTTGGATAATATTGTGTATGAACGTCTTATGTGCGTATACGCTAAGTTTTTCTATCAATTGGTATCGAGCTTTGATCGGATAGCAGTATAATTGTTCATCTGTGAGCTACTAATTTGTGTTGATTGAGATTTCTTTGTTTTTATGTGAAATTTTCCCTTTTAGGGTTTTGTTAATCTCACATATGAGGTCTCACATTTTGGATATGTTACGGAATCAGGTTTGGGATTATATTGTTTAGATTTATGACCACATTTGATCAATTGCTAAAATAAAAAAAGAAAAAAGGAGGTGTCCGAAACCTTCACCAGTGGGCTGTGACCCGAAACACCGTTTGTTTTTCCTTGTTTACATTACGGGTGATGTTCGTAAGTTAAACCTTAAATCATATCGTCGAAAATGGTGGAGAAATGAGGTTCGAGAAACAGGGTTTTGAAGCGGGTGTGTGACACGAATTACGAGGAAACAGGGCAAGGAGATGTCAAGGGATTTAGTTCATTTATCGAATACATTTTACGGCCCAAATATATATATATATTTTTGGTTAAATTGATGTATTTGTGGATTATGCAATTGTATATTGATGTACCGACAACTATGATATTATTTTGCATAATTATGATCTTGCCTATCGTGGTATAATTGTAAAACATTGTAGAGTAAATAATTAAATTCTTTTAAATTTTAATTGAATTCATATGAATGTTTGCACTAAAAATAATTATACCCTATCGGTATGTTGTTATTAGTGTAATTTGTTATTAATGCGGGTGTACTATTTGTTCTAAACTTATGTCAGTATGTTTTATTACCCTATGGGTCATTAAATTTTGGTGACATGGATCATGTGCATTAACCTTATATTTCCTTTTATTGTGATTCGTGACCGCGAAGCGGTCGTGATAAATAAGAAATCGTTTGTAAAACTGTTTGAGGCATGCGTGGGAATCATTTATTTGTGGCCAGTATGATAATATTATGTTCGTGCATATTAAATGTTTCCTCTCTATCACCCCAGTGCCAAAAGCCTCATTGCCTATCTGATTGAAACACGTCAAAACTACGAATGGGACAGTGAGAATTGGAAAGAGTGCAGATCTATGTTGGCTATCACCAACATGGATTTGGTTTGAAGAGGCGAGCCCCACCGCTGGCGATCGATCTTATTCAGCGATGGGCTTCTCGGAAAAATGGATCTTTCGACGAGTGTGCTCATAGTTATGAAATATACCATGGAGAAGTCAGATCAAACGAGCATTCTAGAGGCGATAATCTTGTAACCTTTAAAAATGCGATGCGACGATGTATGCTCAAAGTTTGTACTTTGTCCCGATATTGCTTTTGTTAATGCTTTAGGAGATGCGAGCAATCGGTTGAATCGTGGAAAGCCATGAAAAGGTCATGAGGTACTTGCAAGGTACCAAGTATATGTTATTACTATAAAAGTCGATCAACTTGAGGTCTTGGCTATTCGATTACGTTTGCAATTGCCGGATGGCGAGAAGTCACTTTTCGTTTATTTTATGATGGCGAGGAGGAGGCATTTGGAAAGAGTCGTTAACGAAACGACTACCTCGTATAGGCAGTAAACGTTATGAGGCTACTTGTCGACCATGTGGCTAAAGAAATTGATTTTGACTTTGTATTGTTGAGCGTATCCAGAAGCCACTTGTTATATATTGTGACAATCTGTTGTACATTTCTCTCGCTTTCTTGAGAGTCTTCTCGGCTGAAGCACTTTGATATAAATACTGTTTGTCGGATAGAAAAGTTCGGGAATTTCGGGCTGGTTAGATATCTTGCTACGGGACATATGTTACTTGATCCACTAACCAAAGACTTTCCTATAGGAGTTGCTCGAGCGTCATGTAACTCTCATATGGGTTTGGTTAAGTCTTTTGATATTTTGAGTTGGTGGGAGTCACGAACTTATGCATTTATTTGCTTTGTAATTGTTTGAGATATGTATTGAATGACATGTCAATAATATCATCATATCTCCGATAAAGATCATCGGTGATGTTTCGACCATTTGTTCGAGAAACGACATTTGCTTTATTCACTCACGCAGCTTCTCTATTCATAATCTCTTTATATTTAAATACGAATTATTGGACACAGACATATTTTTTTTTCCTATCTGATAAGATGTTTCTCGTGACAAGAAGGCTTTATATATATATATATATATATATATATATATATATATATATATATATATATATATATATATATATATATATATATATTTTTTTTTTATTGGTTGTTATGTGCTTTAATTGATATTTTATCGTAGCTATAATAATCCTTATTCCTAATAAATGACTAATGCTATCCAAGTGGGAGAATGTTGTATTTTAATTTTATGGATTAGTATTAATCAATTATTAAGATTTGTTTATTGGATTATTAAATAATATCAATTATGTAATATTATTATATTATGTAACCGATATAAAGACTCGACCAATTCACATCACGTATCGATAGTCTACATGATGAACTTGACTCATCCATGAAATTCCATTTATGAGAGGTCCCTACTCCTATCCGACACGAGCCTCTCTCGACTTCCCATCCCCAGACAGTGTTTATTACTGCATATCGTATGCAGAGCGCTCATCTTCTTTCTCCTCGCTTTCAAATGTTAAATACTTCTGGTAAATTACGATCCTACTTTATGCTGCGATATTTATTGGAAATTCCACTCCCGCATACGCCAGCGTATTTAACACGCTTATATTACGATCTACATGTTTTTTTATCACATTATTGATGTGTATACGATCACTTATTATTATATTATAATTTTTTAAGTCAATATAATATTATTGATGTGTATATTGACAGGTTCATCACATATTCGCTTGGATAATGATTTTCGAATTAATTTAATAATTTAAAAAAAAATAACGTATATTAAAAAAAATAACGTATATTTATCCACAAACTCTTAATGCTCTCTATCATAAACTTAATTCGTACGATGACTCTGACTGGTGAGCACGTGACCATGTTGACTTTGATTAATGAGGAAAACTGTGCCCCACGTGAACTATGCACATGGGGAAGGAAAACAGAGTTGGGCAGATCGATCTATTGATTTTAGTGATTTTACCAGTGATTTAAGATTGCAGACTGCTTAAATCAACATGCTTTCAGGATAGGAAAAATCACAGTGCCATTACATTTGCAGTTGACATTGGTTAAATGGATTCTCTTTTTGTTACTTCTGCCCTATCTCATCCCAACATGTCATCTCATTGTAATTCAAATTTATATTGATTCAATTTATTAATTAAATAAAATTTATAACTAGAGTTTTCTCACTAAATCTATTAATTTCATGTGTCATGAATTAAAATTATACAATTTTTTTGAATGGCTAATTAATTTCATATTGTCATTAATTAAAATTATACATTTTTTGATTGGGCTCTTATTAATTTCATATTATCTGTACTTACATTCACTTCACTAATGCCATAATAATACGTTTCAAATCAACCCTAATTTTACAAGCCCCAAATCTGAAACTATAGATTTCAAATTGCATCAAGATCTTGATTATTCCTGAGAAACTTCGTGCCTTCATCATCCTTACGTAACAAAAAAAAAAGAAAGATAATGAAGAAAAACGATTAAAGGTTTTCTTTTAATATCTACCTCCTTGAAATAAACTACCATACCATATTACCATGACAACTAGCAAAGAAAAAAGAAAAAGAGAAGTAAAAAGAGCTAACTAATTTTCCTCTATCTCTCTCTCAACAAAAAAAGATAAAAGGGAAGGATTTGAAAAAAAAATGAAGAAAAGGAAAGAAAAGCAAAAGAATATAGGAGTTTTAAAATTAAGGTTTCATTGGGTGCATGCCTAGTAAAAAAAAAGAAGATATATTTTTATCTTTTTGTATAACGTTTTATTCAAAAAAAAATTAGACTGATGCAGGGGTAGATTAAAAAGATACAATAAAAGATCATGATTAAAATAACAAGTGTGAAAAATTATAGGCTAATTTGAAGGCCCGAAAAACATGGAAGAGTCAGTCAAGCATTTTGTGGAGGTATGAATTAATATAACAAATGCTAAGCAACTATTGAACTACTTGAGAATGCACATATATCTTTTAATTTATCATTATCATTTTCATTATTACTATGAATTACATAGTCATCCAGATCACCAGGCTAATCATAGACTTGGCATTGGAATAGAGAATTATTTTGAAGACGCGCGTTACTGTATTTCTGAGAGAGAGAGAGAGAGAGAGAAAGAGACTTTCTCCTGTCACTCCTAGAAGGGACTCCGTCCGGGTAATTTCCAGGAGGATTGTAGAAACATATGGTCAAAACGGCGGGGATGTTACCGCACATAGCCTTGCACATCCCAACTCTAGCGGCTTCCTCCACACCACCTGTGCGTAAGAATCACACTGATGATATGGCGCACAGGAGTTGGCCGAGTGGTTGTAGTACTTCTTCTCTTCCACCCATGCAGTGCGGCTCCACCACCTTGCGCGGGGTCATTGTTTCTCCAAATTCCTGAAACTGGATTGTTAGATTATATGTATATGGCAATGATATATTTTTCAGTTTAAGATTTGTATAGCTTACCTTATATAAGTCTTCGTTTTAAGCATGCATGTGACTTTGGATATATACAAAGACTCAAGTCTTTTCTTCAGCCAGATCAGAGCGATTCCTCCGATTTTTATTACTTCTCTTCAATGCTTTCTCAATGATTTAGGCATTATAGTCACCGATAACCTATTTTTCGTGCTGAACACCATTGTGTGCTTTTTATTTTCACTATAAGCCTAAAACTAAAGTTACAGACCATTCAGAGATAGATCTTGTCGAGACAATCACGCCTAGCAAGCAGTAGTCTAAACACTCCCACACGCCGCTTGTTCCGTGAGCTGCTAAATTTATAAAGGCTGAGAACTTCACGTGTCTTCAACCTGTAGGGCTTATGTCAGCTCCAAGTCCAACCCGCGTCCGCGACCGGGCTACTCATCGCCATACAAATACTCGCTGATTGTGCCACACCGCTGATCGCGCCCACGCCATCAATGCTGGATCGCTGACTGAAAATTCACCTCGCGCATTCTCCCGACTTATTTCCTTCGCCTTCCTGACTCCATTTCGCCAGACGCTTCGACCGAATTTGGGGATACGCTGCGCCGACGATTTCCCGGTCCAATTCCACGTTATTTTACGAGCGCCAATTTTGCTCAAGATCCCAAGTCATGTGCAGTTATCTCAAAGGCCGCAAGCTGTGACTTTACATCTTTGGTGACCTTCCTATTCCAGAAAAAGTGGACAAAGAAACTAATTTTGCCTATGCCATTTGGATTGAGGATTGAGAAAGTGCTAATCATCAGATCATCACTTGGTTCCGTAATACATCTATTCCATCAATTGTTGATGAGTTTGACAACCTTGATATTACCAAAGAAGTTTGGGACTTACTTGTTACTCAGTATGCTGGACCGAGTGGTGCTCGAAACTTCAAGCTCACACGTAAACTTTATCAGATTTGTCGTGAAGGAAATGGACATCAGATCACAAACAATAAATCCATTTGGGATCAATTAATTGCATCTCGAACTAGCTTTCCACTGGGCTCGACACTAAATTGGTCTATGTTCACTGTGAACAAGGACGACTGTTTCAGTTTCTAATGAGGCTTCATGATGAGTTTGAATAAGCCAGAAGTCATATTCTACATCAGAATCCTTTACCAACAGTCTCATAAGCTATTCATGAGTTAGTTGATGATGAGACTCGTCTTCAGACTGATCCAATTTCTACTCAGACCATGGTTCTTGCTGTGACACCCCAAAACCGGGGTGTCCGTTGACAACCCGTCAACCCGCGGAATACTCGTGGATGTCGGGTAACCTACCCGACATTCACGAAAATCGGGCAGAGTCTCCTTTGTACGGGGAGCTCTACCCAAATACAAAACCTGTCCCAAACAGTTCACAATGACCACACAGGGTCTACATGCGAGTAATATAATGGCCACTTGGGCCTCTACATCAATACTCACAAAATATATCCCAAATACATCAACTATCTACAATAGTTCAAGAGTTAATAAATTACTCTTTATACAAACATATACATTCTAATACATGTTATACAAAATCAAAGCCACAAGCTCCGCTCATATGTGTCGTCCCGACGCGTCAGCCATTCGCACCTAACCTCAGACTAAAGGGGAGTCCCACTACGGGGTGAGCAAAGCCCAATAGTGATAATCTCCTATAAGAGCTACTGCTCACCTAAGTGCACATGCAATGGTCGCATAATCAAACACACATCCAAGTGCAACATGCCCATGTCTACCTGAATGTCTACATGCCATGAATGAGACTCAACTCACCATGCCCCATGTACCAGCTCACGGCCCATCACTCAATATGTCATTGGGTAATATATCCCGAGTCACCCACCGACTCGCCTCACATGTATACGCCTTAATCGTGGATAATTGTCACCGTATTACCACGACCCTAGTATCGAGCCCTCACCGGTTCCATTACCCAATGCAAGTGTCAATGGGCAACAAATCCCAAGTCAATCCCGACTCATCGCACAACCCAAGTCTATGCGGATAAACATGACCGTGTCTTCTTTTCAAGCAACATAATTTTTCTGGGTGATACCGCAGTGTCTCTTATTACACCCATACGTAACTATGATATCGCTATTTTACACCCATACGCCTCGAGTTCTCACTGACTCCTCAAACATGCATTCTGCCATGAATGAAAACCATTTCCAAACAAAGATATTTGTTTTTAACCGTGGACAACCCTCCGATATAAATAGTGACGTAATTACACCCATTTTGTAGACAACTCCGATGTATATCACCTGTGTGTAATCCGACGACATATTATATGGACAACCTCCGATGTATATCAATCAATGACCCGACGATTGATATTTTATATGGACAACCCTCCGATGTTGTAATGGACACACTCCGATAAATAATATTGTTGGTCAACCCTCCGAAACAATTCTCTCAAGAAATCATCTCATGCACTTACTCCTATTGTTGTAGAGTGCCCTAGTGCATATGAAATGCAATGAGCCATTTCCATTTCCTTAACTCGCTGACCTATTCGACGTCAATCCATTAATCAAGCCCACTAATCAACACCCTACGCGGTGTTGATCCACAACCGTGTACTCTCACGACACACCATCAAACACCTAATACAATGTCGACCAACTATGCACTCACACCTAATTTCTAGTTACTCCTAAAGGCATATGGAATGTATGATGCCAATTCCAACATCTATGCTAATATATTCACATGCATATATATTAACATAATTAAATCACATAAAACATGTTATGCACCACAATCAATTACAACTACACCATTCACAATTAACAAACACGAGCAATTCATTTTGAATCACTTTCCAACAACACACAAAATGGCCAAAATCTCTGGACCCATATAAAAACAGGCACCTCTGTCCCTTCACTTCGCTCATCACCGAATATCGCGATACCAAACACACTACAAAACCCGAAGACATCGCCCCTGATCAAAATCAAACTCAACACAAATCCGGATCGCCCGAATAGTCCCGAAAAATTGGCCATGACCGCCCAAAAACAATCTCGGACTGTACTCAACTGCTCGAAAATGTACCGAAATTAAGTCCGGATTGTCCGAAAACAATCCCGAAAATTTCTAAAAATTCCTATACTCAGTCCAAAAATTTGAGAACTGAAATTTACGGCCTTTCACGGCCTCTAAGCCAATCCACAGCCATTAAATGGCCTTTAGGCTAGAAATAACACAAGTAGGAAAATTCCCTACCTCACGGAGTTTGTCGAAACTCCAACTTTTTGGTGTCCACGCGTAGCCTCGCCGCCTAGGATCAATCTCTTACTCTTCGCCGACGAAACCTCGCGGTCCAATTTTCGTAGATCTGAGAAAGAAGTGAATAAAGAAATAAAAAGTAAAAACTTTTCTCTCATACGCTCTCTCTGTATCCGAACAAAAAAGTCACTGACGACTTATCACCCAGAAAATCGTAAAATATTCTGCTTGTCTTAGAATTCGACGAACTTTTCTGGATCACTAGATTTTGCGAGACGAATTTAACGGCGCAAATCAAGCCACATCCGGGAGATCTAGAGAATTTCCTAAGCCAACCTAAATTACCGCTTTTTACCTTTTTCGTGTAAAAATTGAATTTTTCTCGGTTTACACTGCTACTCCACCCACTGCTCCGCTGCATCACATTCTATTTTTCCTTGCGTGTTCATCTACCTATGTTTTCAAAGGCAAAGGAAATAATGTCAGACGACATAACAATAAGAAGCCTCTTCTTATCTACAGTTTATGTAAGAACAAAGGTCATTATATTGAAGCCTGTTACACTCGCCGTATTTTGTGAACATCAAGTACTCGACCAATCAATTATCAATCAGGAATCTCATTCCAAGTCTGGTCCTACCTCATCTCTTTCTATGATAGATCTATAGGATATGGTTAATCAGGTTCATCTTCCATCTTCTAGTATATCTAACACTGCTTTTTCTACGATATCAGGTACTTCTCCTACATGGCTTCTTGAGTTTGCTTGCTGCAATCATATGACTTCTTCTCCTGTTGTTGTCTTTTCACACACTTCCACTTCTCTCCCTACTATATATATTGCAAATGGTTCTCTTATGCATGTCTCTCATCTTGGTAATGTCTCTACACCAGCCTTGTATGTTTCAATGTTTATCGATTCTAACCTACTCATAATCTTCTATCCGTCGGGGCAACCTTATCGAACTTGATTTTTCTTTAACTTTTCTTTTTATTGGTGGTTAGCAGATTCTCGATGATTGTATCGCAGACCGCCCTCGTATAGTCGGAAGGTCAGTTTGAGCTCATTTTTCTTCATCTACCTCTCTTCTCTCTAATTCTGCCATCTCAAGACAGAGCACCTCTTCTCTTGCTTTATGGCATTCTCGCTTTGGTCATGCATCTATCTCTAGGGTTAAATAACTTTTTTTCTAGGGGTTTTTTAAGTTTAGTTTCAAATAAGAGTTTTGATTGTATGCCTTGCCAATTTGGAAACAAACCGTTTACCATTTAATAAATGTTGTTTCTATGCTCTCCGATCTTATTCATTCCGATGTATTTACCCTTTCTCCCATTACTACTCAGGGTGGGTCACGTTATTTTGTTATTTTTGTGGATGATTTTTCCCGATATACTTGGATTTATCTCTTCAAAAATCGTTATGAACTTTATCAAACATATTGTGACTTTACCAAAATGATTGAAACACAGTTTTCTAAACCTATCAAAGTTTTCAGATTTGATAATGCTTAAGAATATAAAGCCCATGAATTTACTTCTACTCTACATCAATTTGGTAATGTTCCTCATTCCTCTTATGTTGGCACTGTTAGAGAAGTGCTCTAAATGCAATCGCCATTAGCACTTATTGTACGTATAACATATTATTTAATATGTAAGACTTAGTCAAGTAATTTTATTCATACGCTGGAATTGATATAGATCTTTAATCAATTAATGAAGTCCATGATACATAACATAACATGAAGGAAATCATGATGGGATCATGATAATAAGATTCCTATCATGTGCAATTATGTTATGTCTAAATTATCCCTAGTCATAGGATCAACAAGACTGACATCGCTGGGATCCCATTGCACTAGCACATGTCATAAATTCTCGATTGGATCAAGTAAGAGATCTTATAAAACCGTGATCATGAGTTGATCGTGAGCTGGTGTGTGGATGCTTGGCAAGAGTAGTTAAGTATTATCGAGACCCATAATGAGACAATCATATGGATCATCTATTTAAAATGCAGATGATTGTCTCATCATAGCAATGGTGCAAGTATCCTCGACTTGAGGTGTCACATGATATCTCTGATACCGATCTCGCATTTCTGACCCTCAATCCATGTCGCTTCAATGATCGCTCATCGGGATGAGGATTGGGTATAGTTTGGCTGTGTTTGAATAATTATAGCCAACAAAGGATTCTCCACTCCCAATAGAGGGAGGGTGTACCTAAGGCCTCATTCGAATCATTTCTGAATCTCCGGGCTAGGAGGAGAATGCTCGAGGAGGTCTTCAAGTGAATAACTGAGTGATGAACTGGGACAAGATCAAATATTACTAATAGTGTGGCATAGCCAGCCTAGTGGGAGCTACACTATTGTCCATGCTTTGAACCAAGTAGGGTATAGATTAGTGAAAGGATGAATTGCACGATATTTGTCTATGGAAAGGGTATGCAACGAATTAATCGACTCTCCGAACAACTGGGGGTCATGATGTGTCACAGATACCAATCTTGACTTGCGACCAATAGTTGAATCAAGTGGCCAACATAACCGGAACCTAATGGATCACACACTAAGAAAAGTGTGGGGTTGATATGAAATGGATTTGGATGTGATCCAAATATGAGAGAGTTAATTCTCATGAATGAAATGTTATGGGATTAGTGGAATCTCGGGTTCGAAAGCCCTCACTTAGAGAGATAATAGGTTTGGGCTTGTACCTTAGCTTAGGGCCGTGTGGGAACTTGCCTAACTAGAGCTGGCAATTCGGGCGAGCGATAAAGGTCGGCCCATATCAGCCAAGGGCATAGCCTGCCAAGCAATTTAAACGGCCACATTTTGTCGGGCCCAACCCGACCCTATATCGGGCCAGTGGGCCAGCTCAGTCTTATGTGAAAAAAAAAGTTAAATTATTTTCACTTCCTCGAAAATAATCAAGCAAGTAGGATGATCAAACAATGTATATATAATATTTTCACTTCCAGTATTAAGCTAGAAGGGAAAATCACATGCATGGTCAATGAATCTGAAATGATGCTACAAATCAGATAATAAGGAGTTGGCAAAGAAAAATCAACATCACCTTGAGAGTTTGTCATTCTAACTAGTGATTTTGGAACCAGTTTCCAGTGGGTCTAATTTTTGGAACCATGGTAACAAGTTCTAGAATATACATCATCACAAAAGAGGTTTAGAGAAATTGTAAAATACACATGCTGCAAGTTCAATTCAAGAATTAATGAGGACCGTCAATTTGCCAGGAGGCTAATTCATTTCACAGTCTTTAGTTTAAGAGCTCACTATAATAACTCAAAAACACAATAGGTAGCTTAAGCATCCCAATGATGAGACAAACGACCATATATATTCAGTAGTAGTTTTTACATGTCAAGGGTGAGATCTCTTATTGCTGCATGATGGGCACTTATACCGCTTGATATGCTTAGCCCTAGCTGGGGTGATCTTCACACATCTTCACACATCCTGGCCTATCCAATCGTGCATTGAACAAACTGGATAGTACTAAATCTAAACTATCAAAAGATGTGTGAGACGATTAGCAATAACACACAGCTTAAAGTTATCAGAAGTTCTAGGCCTAGCTAACATAACCAACTCCACCCCCACCTCCCCAGATGAAAAAAAGGAAGGGTAACAAAAAATGGGGCAATAACAACTGTGATCGTTATGAAAAGAGTCATTAAGCAAGAGCCAACAACAAAAAGTAGAAAAGAAAATGACACCAAAAAGGATGGTTGAGCTAGACACCGAAAAGGATAAGAGATATAAAAATGTAAAGAAAAAAATGATATCATAATAAACAAGAAAAGGAATTTAGTCCAAGGCCTAGTTAATATATTTAAAAAAAGAAAGGAAATTAGAAAAACAGAATAACAAAAGTAAACCGTCTACACCCACAAATAAAAAATGCACTACCCAAAAATTTATACCGATTTAGATGAATGAAGTTAGTAGAAAGAACCTCCCATCCCCAAACAAACAAATTCATGAGAGGTGAGTTTCTAAAAATTCATTAAAACAATATCTACATAAAATACATACAATAAATTCAGTGAGTAAATCACTCAGAGATTAGCAAAAAGGAAATTTTGTTGCCATCCCTTCTTCATCAAAACCTTAAAAACGTAAAATCTTGTTGTATACATATAGAAGGGAAGAAAAAGAAAAAGAGAATGAAAGACCTGTCAGGTTTATCAAATCCAAATATGGCACCAAAATAGAAGCCAACAGCAAGCAACCATGCATCACTGTGGATAACAACTAAAGATAACTAGTCTTTTTCTTGCATTCCATCTCTTGCAAAGTTGATCCCTAGTGCGGGCTCTAAGAGTTATGGAGGCACCTCTTCTGCAGGTAAATTGACTTCCCATTGCTCATTTGGAAATCCATAAAGGAACGGATTCTCTTTCTCTGTAAGGTGTAAAATGCATGTAGCCAAGTTAAAACCATGGAAGGCAGGCTTAGAATAAGAACTGTACAAATCCATACTCTAAAAACTAAGATTCTCAGATAACTGAAAATTTCCTTAACTTGCTCTCAAAACTCTAACCAAATCACGCTTCCCGCCCACACACACTCCCCCTTCAAATGCATCAAGCTAAGCAAATGATATGCAAGAACAATCATAGAAATTACATATTGTCTACTACAATATCATAATATCTGGGAATCATCATCAGAACCAAAATACATGATTAAATAATGGTAAAATAGTAACATGAAGTGGCTATGTTAGCGGACAACCTTGACCAACAATTTGAAATCATTAATAATCTTAAAGCACATCAATGTGAATGGAGCAAAAGCATAGAACCCCAAAGTCGTGTAATAATAAGAAGTTGCAAAAGAAACTGGTTAGTAGAGAATTTCCAAACCAACAATATGACATCAATAAGAATTTTCAAATGGATGAGGGTAGATTGAGCTTAAAGAAAATAATCCCAGAGTTGTATGCAGTCAGACACACTTAAAGCTACATGCAAGTGGCATTTCCTCCTTAACATGACTCATTTAAAAAAAACTACAACACAAATTGCCAATCAACGCTTTGAAACGACAACAACATATTCTTCCAATAAGTAAGAAACTAGAGAGGATGCCAACATAAAGATTCCCAATCAATGTATAAAGAGGAGGGATTCAACACACATTCAAGCTGAATTATAAATCTAAAAATCATTCTCACTGGAGACAAGGTCATCATCAACAACAATATTTGAATCTTCCCTTAGATAATTGAATATCCTCTACTTCCGCATCCGCAATTCATAAAACAAAATGCTTTTATTTTGTAAGTTGTAAGTAAGAAACAAAAAAAAAAAAAAAGTTCAGAATAAGCAATTTTTACCAGAAGACCCAATTTCTTTAAAATCATGCAGCCAATTACGAGTACAAATAAGGGCTTGCTCAGTTTTTAGGAGCAAACAATTTCTATACTTATGCAATATACGACTACCAATACTAAATAAAGATTCTGAAGCCATTGTTGTGATTGGAATGCTTAAAATGTCACAAGCCATAATTGCAAGGTTAGGGAATCGATGTTTATGTAACTTCCAATATTCTAGCACATCGAGGTCATTTCCAACATAGCTTCCTTCATCCAAGTATATATCAAGTTGAGACTGGACATCATTTGAAGTCATTTGACTCATTTCCATGTGATACTCTTAAAATAATACAAGCAACCAACACATAAACAAAATCATCACTATACTAGATACTTGAAAAAAGGATAACAAGAAAAATAATGAATAAAAATTATAATAATCAAACTTACATCAAGTATAGATGTCATTGATGATGTTGAGCTTGTTCCGCTTTTCATTGGAGGACATTGTTGTGAATAAGCACCCATGGTCATTGATGATGACCTAGTTTGAAATGAAGCAATTGAGCTTGATGTAGCCCCATACTTTGTATATTCAACAAATAGTTTATATACGCCTCCTTCACCCTATTCACTCTTTCTCTAGATGTTCATATGGATGTTCTTATAGCAAAAGCTCAAAAGTTCAACTTAGAATGAGGATCAAGAACACATCCAAGTGTAAGAGTGACAGTATCACTCGCTCCAGCTTCTATCAAAATTTACCTTCATTCACGCCATATTCGATCACCCCATCTTCACTATACAAGTTTTCATTCAATTTCTTTTCTATACTATAAACTTGTAGAAATACAATGGAGGTGGGGTAAGATGATCCAGATATCAAGTTAGTAATATGATAGAATGGGGCCAAGAAAACACACATCTTCTCCGCTCTTTCCCACTCTTCATTGGATGGACAAAGCGTATAACTTCTATCATTAAAAGTCAAATACTTAATAACACTTTCAAGCATCATGTAAGTAGCATTCCATCTAGTTGACACATCCAACCTCAAGAAACTATCCAATATCATCTAAATGCACTTCTTCAACACATTTATGAAATTGTTTTAACTCTCCCTTCAAGCCTTCATACATATTTACCACTTTCTTATTTTATATAAAGCCTCTTAGCCACTTTCAAACCTTCTTGAACTATGAGATTCAAGATATGTGCAATAAAATATCTAACATGAAAAAATCACATCACATAACGTGCTATTTTGCAAATTGCTTCCTTTAAAATATTTTTGCATGCTATCATTAGAAGAGACATTATCCAAAGTCAAGAAAAATATTTTCCCATCTATTCCCCAATCTTTAAGCACTCCAAATACCTTTCTAGATAATTCAATCCCTGTATGTGGACTCTCTAACTCACAAAATGCAAGTAATTTACTATTTAATTTCCACTTATCAACATAATGAGGAGTCACAGTCATATAGCCTTGAGTAGTTACAGCAGTCCACACATCAGAAGTTAAACAAATTCTACCGGGAATATTAGCTAATATGCTCTTTAGCTTTGTTTTTTCACTCAAGAAGACATTCCAACAATCAGCCTTAGCATTGTTTCTACTAATAGGTTTGAAATCAGGATTTAAAACTCTATTCACTACCCAAACTCCTTCATACTCAGCATAGTTAAATGGAAGATCATGCATTATGATACATATAGAGAGTGCATCTTGATAAGCCTTATGATCAAGTTTTTGAGACCTCAACATCCCAGAATGGTCAACCAACATGGCACCCACATCATTGTACTTAGGAATCAAATGACACTTTTGGACATGAAGTCTTAAATGGGTAGTTCCATTATTTGAATTACAAGTATAAAGCCTCTCACAACCCTTGCATTTACATTTTTCCACACCATCTACTACATTAATCTTTTCATAATTATTCCACACCTCAGAGGTATAACCTAGAACTTTCTTAGCAACAACTTCTTTCCCAACATCGCACTAATTCTTTACCACCAAAGACCAACAAACTTAGTCCTATCATTAGTACCACAACCAACTTAAACATTAGTAGTAGTAGCACTCTTAGTTTCGAGTATTTTCAAACATTTGTAATTCATAATTAGCATCCCCACAATTAGATTCAAAATCCATAGTCAGTAATACAAAATTTATAAATGAATACAATTGACTCGTGATAAAACCTAGGCCATTTTCATGAACAAACGGATCCAAAACTACCGTAAAAAACTAGGAGACTAAACATCAACCAAACTAGCAACACCACAACTAAAATGGATTAAAGGTTCAATTCAAACTCAATTTCAGATCAAATGGCAAGGATTCCCAACAATCATTTTATAAATGGAAGGCAATAAACATAATTTCAATTTTCAACTGTTATATCAAGTTAATCATCCAAATACAAAAATAAAATAAAAAATATTATTGTTATTTTTGAAGAGAAAAAGAAAAATTAATTAAGTAGTGAATACGGCAGAAATCGAGGAACCGAGCAATTAGTAATAAACTATAATGGTGATTCAATCACTTGATCTAAGCTTGAGCTTTTAGGAGAGTTGGTCATTTAACATTCTTTAATCAAAAGTTTCTTTAGAAAACTATTCATGCGACCAATTTATTTGATGTTTAAAGTTGAGGAAATTGCCATAGATGAGTGAATTTTCAGTTTTGTCAAGAAATATGTTTTTTACTTTACTTAAGAAGATTAGCAAAATTTTTTAAATTTTCTTAAGAACATTTGATACTCCTTTTATGAATATTTTAGACTAATTAAAGATTTTTTTTTTCATTTTAAGTTAAATTGAAAGGAAAGCTACGTAGAAAATATCATGGCTTATGATTGTAAGTATGATTTTGATTATAGAATACAGCTACAACCTACCACAGTGATTTACAACATCTGGTTTGATGCCAAATACCAAATCTGAAAACTTATTACAAATTACATTGATATTATTCTCATATGGCTATGTTTGTGTTTACTATTTCTAAAAAAACAAGAACATGGAAGAACAAGAACAAGTTTGGTTCCTTTTTTTCTTCTTAATAACATGAAACCTGTTTTCAATAACACTAACCAAACATTCCCTAACAAAAACATGAAACCTGTTTAAAATTGGTTTTTATTCTGAAAAAACAAGAACAGGTGAACAAGATGTCAAGAACAAAAACTGGTTTTTATTATGAAAATCTGGTTTAAAAAATGGTTTTTATTCTGAAAATCTGATTTAAAAATGGTTTTTATTCTGAAAAAACTGGTTTTTATTATGGAAAAACTGGTTTTTACAGAAAACTCGGCTCTTTTATTTTCACTACTTTAAAACTGAAAATATATTATCTTTGGAAATTCAATGCATGAACCTACCAACAACCAACAGGCAACAGGCAACAAGCAACACAACAACACTTAAAAAAAAACACCCTATCAATTTTATTGTAGAAATCTTAAACCAAACATAACCTCTATTCTAGGGGGTTCGTCCAATCGTCCTTGAAGTTGAAGATGAAGCCGATACGAGCATGACAGGCTGTAAACGTGGTGTGTAAAATATGCGCCTATACGCGCAAGTGCACGCGTTGCCTCAAGTAATATAGTGTACGAGCGCACGGCATCGATCCACAGGAAAGATGAATTGACTACGATTTTCTCGCTCAAACAATATCAATGAATGATTCTAAGATGGAGTTTAAATTACCGACTCAGAATTCAAAAACTATTGGTTTTGGTGAATTGATAATGAACCTAGGTTAACTCCCGTCACATTCGATGGATTATTCTTCTAAAGATGTTGTTATTCGCATTGTTTATAATATATCAATGGCGAGGTGGATCTTTACTCTACGAGATATCCTCTCGAGGTATATATTCGCCTATTTCGTGAATAGAATCGAGTATATCTCTATCTCACCCTAGATTCGTAAATGCTTAATGTTCAACCCAAAAACCACCTTCAGTTCTAATATCTCTATTACCCGATCCTAGCTTAAAGGCTACTCTCTACCCAGATCCCCGAATACCCTTCATCTCGAATCTCGGATCTTCAAAGGTAAGCATGTTAATATTACGATATTATCATATAATTAACATGAATGAGTAGATGCGAGCAATTAACAACAATTGATTAACATGAAAGGTTAAATTCTAATCCATTGTCTGTGACAGGGTTTGATGTAACCCTAGAAAGAGATTTAGAACATCATGAAGGAAAGAAATAATACATGTAATATGAAGAATATCCTCATGTGATCTAAACAATAATCAAAACAATAAGGAAAACTAATACAAAGATTCAAGGAGATCCTTGAAGTCTATGTTGCAGGTTCTCCTAACTGGCCTCTCCGCCGCACGTCTTCGATGCCCCCGACCCCGAGCCCCCCCGCATTTAATGATGAGATCCGTAATTTTGAGCCGACGTCGCGACGTGATGATCGCCAGCGACGTGGGGGACGGCCGCGCGACGTGGGACGCTGACGCGGGGGGGCGGGCTGACTTCAGAATAGTTGACCTCCACGCCGTGATTAGTGACGCCGCGACGTGAGACGCCGCGAATGCGGGCGCTAGTTTCCGCTTACTCCCTTATTGCTCCAAAAAGCTTCCAAAAGATGTCTTTCTTTGGCCCCATCAAGCCTGTATTTCAAAATAAACACTTAATAAGAGATCTAACACCCAAAACTATATAAATAATGCCAAAACAACATGAAAATGCGAGACTGACGCGAGTGTAATCTGAGTGTTTTAAGCACTCATCACACCCCCAAACTTAATTTCTTGCTTGTCCTCAAGCAAGAACTGACTCTAGACAAAGACACAAACACTCGACACCATGCAACTAACACTAAGACAATGGTATCTGTAAAATAAATGACTGATTTGACTTAATTTGCAGATGACGACGTTTTTCTGATGTTCAATGAAGGCATACATATACTTGACTTCGGCAACTCATTGAAGTAGGTGAAACTCACTAGTGCATCCACTTCATGGTATTCAATGGCCATTCCCAAACCCTCTATGTGCTCATGGTGATGGCCTTAATATGCCTAAATTCGATACCCCCAAACTTGTCTAACTTACCTATTAGGAAGAAGCTTAACTAAACAAGGATACGAACGACCTATTTATTCATGACAACAAAACTGGAAATTTCTATGTAACAAAAGCAAAAAGGAAAAGAACCTAGTGCCAAGCATGTAGTTAAGTGTCCTCAGAAGGGTTCCATTGTGACTCCCACCAAATAAGTTAAGGGCACTGTGCATTTAATTCCCTTCAACTTCACCTAACACTCAACCAAACTCAATGGGGTCTCTAGGTTGCGTGAACGATCCATCTTCTCACACACAATCCCATGTAACGCGCTGAAGTCAATGACTCCCGCCGCCTGCCTGTGTGGCATTAGGCCTTTGATAGGCCCCCGCATTGTGCCCTGGATTCCGATTGGATGATCTCGCTTATTCCTATACTTATACCTATTTTTATCATTTTTCTTTTCTTTCTTTTTTCTTTTCTTTGCTATTGTTTTTGTATTTTCTTTTGGGGCTCAATGGCAATCCTCTTTCATTAGGTGTCCTATCACTTGAATGGTGGTTCGAATTTCTAGGTTGGTTGAACTTAGTGGTCGTTTCACTTATGCATACTGCAAGTCACTAATGTGTGTGCGATAGTATCTCAGAATTGGTGTCTTTCTACCCGAATTAGCGTTCACCGCCCTTTTCACTTATTCAACCTAATTACCGCATCAATGTACTATATGTCTCGTAACACTTCTATAAAGGTAATCAATCCAAAATGATCTTCAATTTTTCAACAGACATACATGTGTATGCAACTATCACTATATGCAAAATGGGGATGTATGCAACAACTAACAAATGATTCATCAATCATAAGCAAAAAATGCAATGCACAAAAAACTCAAACAAGACCAAAACTCAAACAATACCTAAACACTACTTACAGATGCATGCAGTACTAAAATAAAACACAACTCATATATGAACAACTAAAAATGCTATAAACTACTAACACCAAAATAATGGAAACAAAACAGCTAGAAATAAAACATAACAAAATACCCCTCCCCCAAACAAAAGATCCAGTGTCCCACTGGGTAAATCAAATACAGAGGGTAAGGGACTCCTCAGAGATCATCAGCGGGCGTGGCGTATCGGTGGAAAGCTGTGACGCGCGAGTCGGGCCTCGCATACCGCCGCCGTCGTAGGATGATGGCCCGACGGGGGCCGTAACGGTCCGTAGCACGCGACGCAACACCTCCATGTCCAGGTAATGAGGACGCCTGCTCCCGGTCTCATCCTGTAAGGCGCCAAACGCTGAGGGAGAGCACCGGTCCTCGATGTCCGTGAAGGGGCTAGGAGGACTCGGCCCCCCGAGGCCGCCTGGGGCGTTGCGGTGTCGAGATTTAGGCCGGCATCGCCCCTCCCGGGTGTCACCTAAGAATCTATAGCGAGCCCTATAGTCGAAGCCTATCCTCGTCCGATGGCTCGTGTCCCGAAATACACCTCAGTTATGGACACCGTGTGTGTCCCGTCAATCGATATGGCCTCGATAGGATGAAGCCAGCCTCATTGTCGCCATATGACCTCGCTTAGTTTCGCATGCCGGGCGATCGTAAAAGGTGCCCTGTGTTTATTTTCGTGATCTCGGTTATGGAGGATGGCATCTCGGAGTAACCCGCCCAACGCCAAATGGTATATCCCGTGAAGATAGCCGAGTCGGGAGCAAGGGAGCGCCGGGCAATACCACACACACTCGCTTCCGCATAAGACGCGAAGTGATAAAGTGATGCCACACCTTAGGAATGTAGGCCAAATGCTTGGCCTTGAAATTTACTGCGTGGCCTGAGCTATTGATCCGCCACTCACCCTGACCTTTGGTCAACACTCGGATGACCTCATGGTAGTCAGGGTGCTCGCGGAGCTGATCAAAGGGGCCCTGATACGCCGAGGCCATAAGTAGCTATCGGACGACCGCTGAAGTCGACATCACACCTCGCACCGACCTTTTGAGGACGGAGGCGAGGTTACGAGAATTCGAACTACGCCATGGCACTGGCGAGGGGTCACACAAAGCATGCCAACCCTCGTCACGATCGCTTTGCGAAAACGTCTGGGCGGTGAAACCCCTTCCTACTAAAGGACGGCTGCAAATTATGCTAAACCGATCCGCAGATCCGCTGCTTACAAAACGCTAAGCGTCGGCGCGAGTCGGGGCCTTATCAAACTGATCATTAAGGTAGTTTCGCCGCTTGCCGACATCCCAATCTGCACAAAACTTCAAACACCTAATGTGCAATACACACTGTTGCTGTGACTCAAAGTTACTTAAGACTTAACACGACCCAAATATGACTCAAAGTAACTCTAAAGAACCTAGTTAACCCGAAATGAAGACCTACAAGGACTCTAGACTAAATGAAAACACTGAAAATAAACCCTAGTCTAATGTACCCCAAACTAGAATCGGATACACAGAGGTGGGAAAGGCCACTATGATCCAAAACTAGCTACAATGGGTGACTTACAAGGTTCGAAAGTAAGACGGAGGTCCCCAACCGTGAGAACACGAGTCAAGGTCCCTGAAAAGCCACGAGCAGAGGAGCTTAGGGTTTCGTGGAGAGGTTTAGGCGAATGAAGGCCAAAAATGGCTCATTCCAGGTTTAAAACCAGTCTCACGCCGCGACGCATGGCCATCGACGCGGCGTAGAGCTTGATCTAGCACGCCAGCGACGCAGAACAACGCCGCGAACACGGGCAGAAGACAACACCAAATGACGCCGCTGACGCGGCGGGACCACGCTCGCGACGGGCGTAGTTAGTGACGACGACGCCGCGCGACGCAAAAATCCACGCCGATGTGACGAGGGTTTCATAAAATGACGTCGCGACGGAGAATACACGTCGCGACGTGACAGAGGAGTGTTAAACTGACGTCGCGACGTGAAAAATCCACGTCGCGACGTGACAGAGAGATGAAATTTTGACGTCGCGACGTGAAATCACACGTCGCGACGTGACAGAGAGCTCAAAAAATGACGTCGCGACGTGAAATCTCACGTCACGACGTGGCAGAGAGCTTCAAAAATGACGTCGACAAGTGGAAATCTCACGCCGCGACGCGGCGCGCAGAAAGTCTCCCAAGAAGATAATTTATATACCAAAACCTCAATTTTTCGAGAACTCCACTTGTAAACTTCCCTTCGACTTTGAACCCTCCGGAAGTCTCTGACCACCTCCGCCTCCTCGCAATTAAACCAACAAGCGTAAAACACTGATCATGGGATGCAAACTAAAATTCAAAATTTCAAACAACAATAGAACTGTGAACTTAAAACAAAGTTTTAGAAAACTTTGGGTTGCCTCCCAAGAAGCGCCATGTTTAATGTCGTTAGGCTCGACATCCCTGAATCTCGTGTGCGATATTCGTGAGAAGAAAGTAAAATTTTTACTGGCCTCCTTTTAAAGGTGTACACCCCATGTTCAAGGTGGATGAAATAATTTTCCGTACATGCCCTTGCCCTTCTCGTCTTGGCCGTAACAATAGGCTTTTCCCGAAGTTATTCGCATTGTCTTGCAAAATCTCTGTGTAATGAAGTTCGAGGCATTCTCACTGGGATCGTCAGTCCGGCTTCAAGGCCGGAATACATGGAAAGTGATTATTCCTTGACTCTCAATTTAAGCTCACCTTCTTGCGCATTGATTTGAGCTTTTCCCGTGGCCAGGAAGGGTCTACCAAGTATGATTGAACCGAAAGTTGTCTTCTCCATGTCTAGAATGACGGTCTCGCCGGAAGAAATCCAATTTACCAACTTTTACTAGGACATTTTCGACATACCCCGAGGATGTTGATAAGACTCATTCAAGAAGTTGTAAACCGACAGTGGTCGATTTTGGTTCTCCCAACTTAAGCCTTTTAAACATTGAGAGTGGCATCAAGTTCGATGCTCGCCTCAAGTCACATAATGCTTCTTCCGATACTCTGCCCCTATAGAGAATGGTATAGCAATGCATCTTGATTCAGCTGAAGCCATAGGATGGCACCGCATTCTTCGCTTAAGGCAATGGTCCATACTCTTCCACTTTCTTACTTACAAGATCTTTTCATGAATTTCACATAACTTGGCATATTTTCTAATGCTTCCAAAATGGTATATTAATATGTAGTTTCAAGTACGTCAAGAAACTTGCGAATCGCTTTTCCAATTTACCTTCTTCAACCTCGAGGGTAATGGATTGGTATGATGTGCCCTTCTGCTTTTTGTCTGCTTCATATTCCTTCCCGACTTTATTATCTTGACCGTCATCGCATCTCTGGTTGCTTTGGTTTGCATCCGGTCTGGGATGCTTTGTTCCCGCTTCTTTAGTTTTCAATTCTCTATCAAGCAAGGGCTAGCTTGGGGATTTCCAACTCTTTTCCACTCCTTAGAGTGATAGCCTTGCAGTATTCTTTCCCTTCTCCTCTAGGGTTTGCCTCTGAATTGCTTGGTAGTGAACCCTGTTGCCTTTCCGTAAGTAAGCTTGCCATTTGGCCCATTTGTGCCTCCAAACTCCTACCAGGCCGCTTGGATTGCTTAATCGAAAGGTTTGGCCAGCCGTGATGTTCGCCTGGTTTCATTCAGCGCGTAATGGGAGGTCATCATTCGTGCAAGGGCTGCTCTAAGTCCATCTTTTCTCGTGAGGTGGTTCATTATCCCGCTTGATGGCAAGTTGTTCTCATTATTCCGCCATCCATACCTCCTTGGCTTGCCTGACAGATCGATTGCTACGCCACCCGCCCCGACTCGGGCTCGTAGCTGCTTTCCCCCCATACGGCCCTTGCGGTTGTGGTTGGATTCCCGATCGAACTGACACATACCGGGCTTGCTCCACCGTGAGGGTTTCCCGACCGACACCGCACTACTATGCCGACTCCCCAATACAAAATTCACACAGCTCCTGTGGGTCAGTCTCAGACGGCATTAGCCGCTCGCCGTTTATTCAATCGCTTATTAATCAGGCTACATGATTTACCGTGATTATTGAGGACATCATTATCTCAGGCTACCCACTGCGGTTAATCGTGTAGTTTTCTAGCCACCGACAGTGTTGGCCGCAAAGATCTTCCAATATCTCATACGCCCGGTTCGTGGTTTTCATCAATGATCCTCCAAATGAGGCATCTATCATTGTTCGCTGTATTTCTCGCACTATTGTAGAAGGTGTGGACTTGCATCCATCTGGTTACGGTGGTGAGGACACTCGTTAATAACTCATGGAACTCCGTCCCATGCTTCCGCCTGTGTTCTCCTCTGCTGTCCAAACGTATTGATTTCGCACCGCCAGCAATTTTTGACTGGGTGGGAAAGAATTTGGTCGAATTTTGCACTGTACTGCTCCATGTAGTAATGGAGTCTGGTGGCTGGCTGGTTAGCCAATGCTTGGCCTCATCCCCGAGTGAAAGTGAATAACCGCACCCAGGCTTCTTCATGACCCCGTTGTATTTGATGGTGTTTGCATTTCGAGGAAGTTAGTCAAAATGCATGTTTGATTCTCACAAGTAGTCCATGGAACAACATGTTCAAGTATTTGTATCAGTGGATCGACTTCAATTCAAAATTGTTTGCTTGAATTACACATTCGATTAAGGTTCGAACAACTGCTGGAGGTAGAACAACTCATCTAATAGCATGTACGGACGGGGTCTGGTCGTATGAATGGCCCGCGCTTGATTTAGTCTCTAGCTTCTTCGTGGTCCGGCTTTGTTCCACGCCAAAATCTTGTTCTTCAAGTTTTCCATGACTATCGGGCGTTTCTACTGCTCGTCTCCGTTTCTACAAGAATCTATGCGTAGGTCTTTCTCCGGGTTCGGACACACAAGCAGTTGGTTAATCTTGCTTTGTCGTCGTGCATGTACTCACTAAACCTCGTATCGAAATAACACACAACTAACAAAACCCAATTACCGCACTTTGGAAAAAAAAAATAACAAAAATAAAGAAAATTCAGAATATTATCTATATGCTTACTACTCTATAACACTTAGTTCTTCCACACTTGAATCAATCTGCGCCAAAACTTGACAGTCAGAACGTGGTGTGTAAAATATGCTCTATACGCGCAAAGTGCACGCTGCCTCAAGTAATATAGTGTACTAGTACGAGTATCGATCCACAGGAAAGATGAATCGACCACGCATTTTCCGCTTCAAACAATATCCGAACGAATGATTCTAAGATGGAGTTTAAATAATCGAACAGAATTCAAACTATTGGTTTTGGTGAATTGATAATGAGGGAACCTAGGGTTAAATCTCCCCCTGTCACATTCGATGGATTATTCTTCTAAAGATGTTGTTATTCAGATTGTTTATAATATATCAACGGGCGAGTACTGATCTTACTCTACGGTGATATCCTCTCTCGAGGTATATTCGCCATTTCGTGAATAGAATCGAAAGTATATCTCTATCTCGACTCAGATTCGTAAATGCTTAATGTTCAACCTCAAAACCACCTTCTGTGTTCTAATATCTCTATTAATTCGACCTGCTTAAAGGCTACTCTACCTGCATCCTCGAATACCCCCATCTCTCGAATCTCTGGATCTTCAAGGTAAGTATGTTAATATTACGACATATCATATAATTAACATGCAGGAATAGAGCAGATGTGATAAATTACCAACAATTGATTAACATGAAAGGTTAAATTCTAATCCATTATCTGTGACAGGGTTTGATGTAACCCTAGAAAGAGATTTAGAACATCATGAAGGAAAGAAATAATACATGTATTATAGCACATCCTCATGTGATCTAAACAATAATCAAAACAATAAGGAAAACTAATACAAAGATTCAAGGAGATCCTTAGTCTATGCTGCGTTCCCCAACCGCCTCTCTCGTCGCACGCCCTTCGAGATGCCCTCGACCCCGAGCCCCCTCGCATTTACGATGAGATCCGTAATTTTCAGCCGACGTCGAGCCGCGGATGACGCCGCGACGCGGGGACGTCAGCGATGCGACGCCGCTGATTTGGGGACGCCGCGCACGCGTACGGGTCGACTTCGTGAATAGCTGACCTCCACGCCGTGATTATGACGTCACGTGGACGCCGCGACGCGGCGCGCTTCCTCGCACTTCCTTATTGCTCCAAAAAGCTTCCAAAAGATGTTCTTCTTGCCTCATCAAGCCTGTATTTCAAAATAAACACTTAATAAGAGATCTAACACCCAAAACTATATAAATAATGCCAAAACAACATGAAAATGCGAGACTGACGCGAGTGTAATCCTCGAGTGTTTTGGCAGCACCATCGAGCACCATTACTTCCTATTAGACTTTGAATCCACAAAATCCATAATTGAATGAAAAGTGTGTCCCACATCGACCAGGAAACAAGAAGTGGAGATGAGCTTTAAATAGTCGAGCCTCAACGCTGCTCGGGGCCCCAAGGGGCACCCTAATTTCTCGTGAAGGGAGAGGACCCCAGCCTTCAAGCCAGGTCGATTTCCACGCGAGCGTCGTCCGAGTCCGTCCCGCGATTCTGGCCTGCCGGTCCACCTCTATCGGTTTCTATTTTCGAACAGACACGTTGTTTAGATCATAACAAACATGTCTGTTCATGGAGACACTTCATTGCATATATATACTCCCGCTTTTCCCAAAATTTTTAAACAAAAAAAAATCTCACTTCACTTCACTTCATCGTCATTACCATTTGTGCGATTGTTTTGCAAACAGTTGAGTTCGTCGGAGTCCTCCGACTACGTACCGCTTCGGAGGAACGAGGTCCGTTCTATCCTGGGAGACGATTGTCAACTATCCCCAGATCGATTGAGGGGCCAAATTCGCCTTAAGGACACGAATGCTATTCGCTGGCCTGCATCAATTTCGATTGTCTGCTTCAGACCGCAAGTTTGTTTCCCTTAACATTTTACTTTCTATTTCTAGTATACCGAACATAACCAACAACAACAATCTTAAGATGAATTTGCTTTTTCGCTTTCAGACCATAGCTTTTCGTTCGTCAGATTCAAATATTTGTTGCGTTTTTATTCAAATATTTTTTTTCGCTTCTCAGACATGCGCTTTTTCGTTGCTGTCAGACATAAATATTTGTTACAGTTTTTTTTGTTTATGTTCGTAGCAAATATTTGTTACAGTTTTTCGTTTATGTATTACAAGTTTCTGTTCGTTTCTGTATTACAAGTATCTGCTTTACCAATTCTTTTCATAAATATGTTATGTTTTTATCCTTCAGAAATGGCTTCACCTTCGACTCCGGTTAACCCTATTCCGAATCATGGAGAAAAGCCAGAAAGGTTCAATGGTACCATTTCAAGAGATGGCAAATAAAAGATGCTGTTCTATCTCACAACCTTGAACTTGGCAAGATTCCTCGAATGGCGATGGTCCTAAATTGGACGCCGAGAGACGTATAAAGAAAATTACTTGCCAGGATGCATGGAATCATTCGACTTCCCGTGTCGCAACTACGCCCCGAACGGTCCGAAAATACTCTATAACGTCTTATATCCGAAAAACGACTCATGAGTTATGGATAGTCCGACAAGAAAAGATACAAAATCGAAGATGCCTGACCGAAGAAATTCATTGTCTGCAAATTTCCGGACTTCAAGACGGTTGATTCAAAGACCGCCTTAAGCCGTAGTTCAAGAGAGATTCATGGTTGTGCATGATATTCATGTCAAGGAATGACTCTAAGTGAGACATTTCAAGTGGCCGTGATTCATTGAAAACTACCACCATCTTGGAGAGATTTCAAAATTATCTCAAACACAAGAGAAAAAGGAGTTATCACTTGAAGACTCGATTGTTTGGTCGAGGGGATCGGGAGGAAAGACAATAGGGTCAGTTCGAGAAGAAAGTTGGGAAGAATCTAGTTTCAAAGGCCAATGTTAAGCCAAGAAGGATTGAAACCTAACAAGAAAAGGAAAATGCCTAGCAAGTCTGGAGAGGGATTCAACCAAGGCCCGGGTTCACTGCAAGTGCTTCAATCGTGGCAAGTCCGACATCGAGCCAAAGACTATAGAGCCAAGAAAGCCGTAAAACGCAGCTAATATGCTGGAAAGATCTCCACGGTGTTGATACATCAACTGACGCTATGATATCCGGAAAGTGTAATACGGGCGGAAACCCTGGGCGCGCGAGTGGTGGATTGATATTGGAGCAACTCGTCACATCTGTGTAAACAGATTAATGCTTTCATCCTACACAACCGTGGGGGGTGATGAAAAACTTTATATGGGTAATTCATCAACCTCTAAGGTTGAAGGTGTCGGAAAGATTGCTCTAAAGATGACATATGGAAAGACTGTGACACTAATTAATGTTCTCGCATGTGCCGATGTTCACAAGAATTCTAGTGTCGATCTCTCCCAAGAAGAATGGCTTCAAGTTGGTTTTGTATCTGACAAGTTTGTACTCTCAAAAAATGAGATGTATGTAGGAAAGGGTTATCTAAGTGATGGTTTGTTCAAGCTAAATGTAATGATTGTTGTAACCAAGGATGATTTGAATAAAGTTGCTTCTTCTTATGTGCTTCGAAGCCCTAACATTCGCATGCTAGACTGTGACACGTTAACTATAAGTCAATAAAGAAATTAATGAATATGGACCTGTTATGATTTTTGACTGCTCAAGTGAGAAATGCCACCAGGTTGAATCTAAATTTTCTAAGCCTTTCCACTCAGAGATAATAGAGTTTCGTAACCTTTGATTTAATACACACAGATATATGAGAGTGAAATCAGACACGGCGAGAGTCAGGTAATAAGTATTTTATTACTTTTATAGATGATCAAGCCGTGTGATTGTTATGTTTACTTGCTTAGTAGCAAAGATGAGGCTATGAATGCTTTTAAAACTTATAAGGCCGAAATTGAAACTCAGTTGAACAAGAAAATTAAAATCATAGGGAGTGTGATGAGTGCCTAAAACACTCATCTTACACTCGTCTGCTTCTTCATTTTCACATTTATTTTATAGTAATTTTATAGTTTTTTGTGGCTAGATCCCTGATTTGGTGTCTGGTGTGATTGCAGGTTCATTGGAGCGTAAAGAGCAGCCTTTGAAGCGCTGAACAATGAGGAGTGTGCAAGTGATCAAGCCACGTCGCGACGTCACCACGTCGCGACGTCCGCTCGAGAATCTGTATCTCATCATTTAATGTACGAATAACTCGTAAATTAGTAGCACTCCGGAGGCGCACGACCGGAGGCACTAGTTTCCGTGAGCAGAGGACACCGGCTTCAAGGAAGTGCCCTGAATTGTACCAAGCCATTTTTGATATTTTCGGATATTAGAGCGATGTTTTCTTTATTAAACATTTTCATCTTTTCTTTCATTATGTTCTAGATTCTTTTCTGTGGTTACGTCGAACCCTCGTCATATGTGATGGATTAAAGATTGATCTTTATGTTATCTGGGCTTGTTTATAAATCTGTCAGATCTATTCTATAATTAGTTTAATTATATGATAAATGTCTGGCCAAGATTAGCATAATCAGACCGAGATCCGAGATTCGAGAGATGAGGGTATCTGTGATCCGGTAGAGCAGTTTTCAGCCGATCTTGCTAATAGAGATATTCGAACCCGGGAAGTGGCAAATCGGGTTAGAACATTTAAGCATTTCGAATACCGAGTCGAGATAGAGATGGTACTGATTCTATTCACGAGATAGGCGGATATACCTCGAGAGAGGATATCTCGTGAGGCGCACCACCTCGCCAGTGACATATTATAAATATATTGAATAACAATATCATTAGAAAAGCAATCCATCGAACATGACAGGGGGAGATATAACCCTAGGCTTCAAAACCAATACTTTGATTAAAAAAACTAGTTTAGGTAGTCTTCGCATATTTGAATTTCCTCCTAAAGTCACTTTTCGTATATTATCTAAAAAGCTATAACCTTTGTAGTCAATATACCCTTTCCCCGTGGATCGATATCCGTACTTTTAAGTACACTATATTACTTGGGCCACGCGTACTTGCGCACATAGGCATACATTTTACACACCGCGTTTCTACTATTGTTTTTTGCGTCGTCGGATAGTTTAGATTGATATAGAGAATTAAGCAAATGTGGGGATATTAATTCAAGTTTTCTTTTACTTTGCTTTGTTCTATCTCTACAAGTACCGGGTCAATTGGTTTTGTCGTCGTATTGCAAGATAGGTTTTAGTACATGCGACGATCGAGATCAAAGTCAACTAACACCCGTTTGACCCCGAACTGTAAAGACTTCTCGCACGCATCGCGCGAGAACAGTAGAACGGAATGCATTAGAAATCCAATAGTCATGGAAAACAATGAAGAACAAGATCTTGGCATTGAACAGACTGAACCAATAAAGAGTACGAAATGGAAATCATGGAAGGCTGAACGCACCCACCGCTTATACGCCCGCATGACCCTTCATGCTACTAGATGAGTTCAGGTGTTACCGCCTAACCGCCGCTCGCATGTACCCATCGTGACGGCCACCTATTCAAGCAAACACTTTGAATTGAAGTCACTACAAGACAGATAAGCTTCAGAATATCTTTGTTCCATGGACTACCCCATGAGAACCCTTAACATGCATTTGACTAACTCCTCGAAGTTTGCGATACTATCAAGTACAACGGAGGATCAAGAAGCTCTAAGGTTACTGGGCTGCTCCCACTTTCACTGTGGATAGAGCCAACACCGCAACCAATACCCACTGTGATTCCATTACTACATGGAATGATTTGTGCAAAATCGACCAAGTTCTTCCCACCTTCGAAAATTGCTCAACTCAGGCAAGAGATCAACACGCTCGACAACCAGAGGGGGAGAACCCAGCGTACATGGGATGTGATTTCACGACCATCGCGGCGCCTACACCACCGACCGACTAGATGGATGCAAGTCCACACCTTCTATGGTCCGAAACGCGACTAGAACAATGATCGATGTCACCGAGGAGCATAATCGATGAAGAAACCACGCACTGCTTATGAAATCTTAGAAGATGTCAAGAACCAACACTAATCAGTGGCCTAAAGAGAAGGCTACACCTAAACAAGTGGGTGGCAATGTGATAATCCAGGTCCCAACAACTGGTGAATCATGTGGCACACCGACTAAACAGCTAAATGTATTAGCTAGCTGAACTTTAACGCCATCTGCACTCCACCTACGGGAGTTATGTGAATTCCGTGGTGGATGCGACAATAGCACGGAATGTCAATGTATCCCTACCGCAGCAAGCCCAAGACGTGTCAAGGTTCAATCGTAATCAATCACAAAGAAGAAGGACCGGGATGGGGAAATGAAGCATCGTAATCGTAATCGTGGCCAAGGGTGGCGAATAATCGTAATCCGTAATAATTAACAACTGGCGATATGGGGGCGGCGGAATAATCGTAATCAACACGCATCGAACCGAACCAGCGGAACCACCGAGAAAAAGTCGATTTAGAACAAGCCCTGCAATGTATGTGTTAACTTCCCGCTTTATGAATGAGACTGGGCAAATATGCAAGAACAAGCAAACCCAATGGAATAACTGGTTAAAGACAACCGAGAAGTCTAGAGGCAACAAATGGGCCAAAATGAAGAAACTTATCGATTGCAAAGACAACCTGGGCCTTACCAAGCAATCTGCAGGTAAACCCAAGAAGAGACTCGAACGAGCATGTTAGCAAAGAATGCCGAGAAGTGGGAAAGAGTTGAAATACGCTACAACCCCCAACTGCGCACGCTTAGAGGATCGAGAAGGTCATTCAAATTCAGAGCAGAAGATGATGCGTATAAAGAATGTACCGGAGAAATCAGCCTTCAGAGAACTCTATCGACGAAAAGGCCAAGATACTGGGGCCTTGCCCACATCGCTCTCAAGAAGCATAAACCGGATAAGCAATTCACGAATTCATGGATGTGTTCAAAAATGACATCAATATCCCATTTGTCGACGCCCTAGAGCCGATGCCCGCTATAAAATTCATGAAAGACATCTTGTCCCATAAGAGACGATTAGCTGATTTCGAAACAGTGAACTTAACTGAGGAATGCAGTGCCATCCTTCAGAGGAAGCTGCCGCAAAAGCTCAAGGACCTGTGCGCTTCACTCATCCCTTGCACCATCGAAATGCTATCTTCGAGAGAGCCCTATGTGATTTAAAGCCGCGATTAATCTTATGCCCTTATCCATCTCTGCCGCTTCGGGATTGGGGGAGGTGCTCACTCGACTACAATCACTTCACCAGACAGATCTTTAGAAGCCATCCGAGAGGGATAATAGAAGATGTCTAGTTAAGGCTCCATAAGTTTATCTTTCCAAAGCAGATTTCATTGTTTTGTGACATGGAGGAAGATAAAGAAATACCAATAATCTCAGCACCATTTCTGTAACCGGGCCGGGCAATGATCATGTACAGAGGGGACCAAACCGAGAGTACAAGAAGAAGAAGTGAAGTTCAATGTCTTCGAGGCAAAGTGAGACACCCAGCCAGAAAGTGATACTTGCTTCACGGCCAAAAATGGTCGAGGCTATATGTCTAGCTAAAGTGGTCTCACATCGACCCTTCGAGACTAGCCTAAATGAGAATGAGTCCGAGAACTCGAGCTTAAGAGTGCGTAAGAATATGTCAAATGGATGGACTCTTTCGACACAATGTGACTTTAAATACTTCCTCGAATCTCCTGAGAAGGAGTTAAAACTGTCCCATCGATCGAGCAACCACCCAAGATGGGAACAAAAAACCTCTACCTAACCATCCGGGCATGCACCACCTGCAGAATCTACACTACCCGTGATCATCTCCGTGATCTTTGACTACACCAGAAGAAGAGAAATTATTGAGAGTCCTTCACATCACAAGCATGCACTCGGATGGTCTTTAGCCATCCAAAGGATTCATTCTTCTATGCATGCATCGTATCTCTACTAGAAGAGGGACATAGACCTTCAAGGAAGCGCAGAGGAGGTTAAACTTAAATAATGAAGGAGGGTTGTCCAGAAGAAGTGCTAAAATGGCTAGACACACCGGGGTGATTTATCCCATTTCGCATGCATGGGTAAGCCTGGGCCGTAGTGTCAAGAAGTGAGGAACAATCGCCATCGACTAAACAACATCTGCATCGCCATCGCGAACAAAGCACGTGGAGGACTTGTATTGATTATCGGAAGTCGAACAAGGCCACCAAAAGATCACTTTCCTTGCCGCTTTTAGATCGATGCTCGATCGACCAGCGTGTTATGAATATTATTGCTTTTAGATGGATATTCCGGTTACAACCAAATCCGCCATAGCTCCCGAAGATCGTGAAAGACAATATCCACTTGTCCTTATGGAACATTCATTCCCACGAATGCCCTTTGACTCCGTGCAGTAACTGTGCAATTTTCAAAATGATGTATGATGGCCATATTCTCTTACATGGTGGAAAAGACAATTGAAATCTTCATGGACGACAAGAATGGAAATTCATTTGACAATTGTTTAGAAAACTCGAGTCAGACCGGCAAGATGTGAAGAGACAAACTTAGTACTCAATTTGGGAAAAGTGCTATTTCATGGTACAAGAGGGTATTGTCCTCGACATCTGGATTCAAAGACGAGGGATAGAGGTAGATAGATGTAAGATTGAAGCACCGAGAAGTTACCTCCACCCTCGTCAAGAAAAGGATTCGTTTTCTAAAGCCACGGGATTCTATAGGCGGTTCATCAAGGATTTTTCACAGATTGCAAAACCGCTGTCTAACCTACTAGTCCAAGGGATCCCATTTGAATTTGATTCACAATGTTTGCATGCATTCTCAGTGTTGAAGGACAAGTTGGTTTCGGCTCCTATTGTTGTGGCACCAGATTGGTCCTTCCCATTTGAACTCATGTGTGATGCCAAATGACTTCGCACCGCGCTTCAAGCAGAAACGAGAAAATCTTTCAGTAATCTATTATGCTAGTAGAACCCTAAATGCGATGCTCACTTAAATTGCCACTACAGAAGGAGTCAAGTGGCCATTGTGTTTGCTTTTGATAAGTCTGCCATATTTTGATTGGCAACAAAGTCGTGGTGCACACCGATCATTCCGCCATTATACTTGGAGACCAAGAAAGATGCAAACCCGATTAATTGAAGGGTCCTTCATATAAGAATTCGAATGTAGAAATTAAAGACAAGAAAGGCACCGAAAACCTAGTGGCGTGACCATCTTCACGACCGGAAGGGGCTAGGGACATGTCTCCAGTTGAATGATGAATTTCCGCACGAGAAACTTCGCTATCGTAGATAAAAGGGCGCCTGTTCGCAGATTTTAGGAATTATTTGTGGCTAAAGTGGTCCCTCCGGAATTTAGCTATCAGCAGAAGAAGAGGTTTTTCGCACACTTGAAACACTACTATTGGGAGGAGCCAATTCTTTACAGACACTGCGCTGATCAGGTCATAAGGAGATGTGTGCCCGAAGATGAAATGCAGAGCATTCTAAACCATTGTCACACTCTACCGTGTGGTGGCACCTCAGCGGCGTGAGAACAATCCGCTTAAGGTGCTTCAATCGGGTTTTTACTGGCCTTCCTTGTTTAAAAGATGCTCATCAATTCGCTTCCACTTGTGACAAATGTCGTAACGAATGGGTACATCCTAGAAAGGATGAGCGCCACCCATGCATCCCATTTTGGAGGTGGAATTGTTTGATTTATGGGGGATAGATTTCATGGGACCATTTCCTGCATCATATAGCAACTTGTACATCTTGTTGGCAGTAGACTATGTCTCAAAGTGGGTAGAAGCGATTCCTACACGCACCAATGATGCCAAGGTTGTGGCTCAATTCCTGCGCAACAATATATTCTCACGTTTTGGAACTCCTCGAGCCTTGATCACAGATAATGGTACCCATTTATGCAATAAGGTGATTGACAAGGTCTTGCAAAAGTACGGGTACGCGATCGCACATCTCTCAGATACCACCGCTAAACGGACAAGCAGAGGTATCAAATCGAGAAATCAAATACATTCTCGAGAAGATGCTTAATCTGGCCCAAGAAGGATTGGTCTAAAAAGATGGACGATGCACTCGGGCATATCGTGACAAAGATTTAAACTCCTTCGGGTATGTCACCGCTCGTAATCGCTTATGGTAAAGCGTGTCATCTCCGCTGAATTGGGAGACGAGTCACTGACGCTTAAACATGGATAGTACATTGGCTGGCGAGAAACGACTGCTCCAACTCAGCGAACTAGACGAATTCAGAAACGAAGCATATGAAAACGCCCGGATCTATAAGGAAAAGACTAAAGCCTCGCACGACAAACACATCACCGTAGCCGAAGTTCACAAATGGACAACAAGTTCTTCTATTCAATTCCGCCAAAACTTTTCCAGTGGAAATCAGTCTCATGGTCCTGCCTTTCTACAGTTGACTGGGTCTTTTTCACACCTGCAAGGTTACACATCCCGAGAAAGGTATTATATTTACCGTCACCACCTAAACTATCAAGCCGTGATATGGAGGCGAAGCCCCGCATAAACAACCATTCCTTTGGATAAAGAACAGACAAGATGGAGTAAGATATCATAGGAGTTCGAGTTCCCGAGCACATTGCGACTCAGGGTAGTCGAGCTAACGACATTAAACATAGCGCTTCTTGGGAGGCAACCCAAGTGTTCTTAAACTTTCCCTTTTGTTTGGCTCTAAGTTCTATTGTTTATTTTCTGCGATTTTAGGTTTCTGGCTTTATTTGTGATTGGTATTTCGGTTTGTTTGTTTACTTTCAGGATGCGCGGATGCAGGTCAGGGGGAGGATTCGTTCCAACTACGCATTACAAGCTCATAGAGTCACAAGTACGAGAGAGGGGGTTCATGTTCACGAAATCTCTACATTCTTCTCTCGGCCACGTCGCTGACGCGGCTTTCACGTCGCACGCCAAATTAACACCGCTTGCCGTCAGCGCGACGTGTATTTTACCGCCGCGACGCCAAATTAACACTCTCCGTCACGTCGCGACGCGCGGTATTTCATGTCGCTGACGTCAAATCAGACACTCTCACGCCGCTGACACGTGTCTTTCACGCCGCGACGCGGATTTGCACAAGCCTCTCACGCCGCGATCGGCCTCCCACGTCGACGCGGGATTAAATCCACTGGCCACGTCGCGACGCTAGCCTACAACGCCGCCGACGCGCTGCCTAGTGAAGCCTCCGTCACGTCACGACGCGGACCCGCACGCCGCTAAGTCACCCCGCTTTAAGCCCAAGACCGGGCTTCATTTATGGTTTTTAACCGCACACACCCAAATTGAAACCCTAGTTTCGCGCATCGTTTCATCGACTTGTCGAGCCCTTGTTTCCACCGGGTCGGACCTTCCATTGTTCTCCGACCCCCATTGTGCTCCTACGAGCCACCCTCTTCCCTTGGTTCCGGGTCATTGTGGCATTTCCCCCACCCGTGCCTGGGCTCTAGCTTCAGGGTCGCATTCTAGGGCAATTTTGTACCTGTGGTGGTTTCTGTACAATAAGTGTTCATTAGAGTATTTTTAGTTCAGGAGTAGGTCTTGAGTCTTGAGTTAGGAGTTTGAGTCTTGAGTCTTAGTTAGTTTTTCTAGCACATTAGGTGCTCAGGAGCTTTGTCCGTCGGGTTAGCCCACTTTGGGGCCACTACCACGTGTTCTAGATCAATATGTCTGGCAAGAGGCAGAAGTTGCCTGCCAAGCGGAGTCGGCCCAGCGAGGACCCGACTCCCACTTATGATGTCTCGCGGTTTGTAAATGCGAGTGCCGCCGATCGGTTTGGCACCATTTGCAAAAACCGATCCTTCATCAAGGAGAAGGGGTTTCACCACCCCGATGACTTCTTCCGCAAGACAATCGCGCCATGGATGCATGCGGTTTTGTGCCAAATCCACCTCATCCAAAGAATATGAGTGTGTGAGCGAGTTCTACACCAACTTCGCCTCCCATGTCTTGAAGAAAGTCGTGTGCGGCGTATTGGTCGACTTCAAGTGAGTCGATCAATAGTTACTACGCCAGAGCATGTCCCTTCGGGAGCCGCTCGACGTCTGCGAAAGCAATCACCACCCCCGAGATTATACGCGTATTGACCAATGGGCGGGGAGAGTGGAAAATCAATAGTGCGGGCCATGCGAAATAATTTCAAGGCCAAGACGGCCTTCATTCCTGTCCGCACCACTTCATCACTTCGCCTCATCCCGACGACGAACGTGTGTGGAGGTGATCATTTCACACTAACTACGCCCATCTACAGGTATACCCTTCGATATCAAGGTGTTATCGAGGATGCCATCCTCCATAACCGAGATGCGAAGATGAACTTAGACACCTCTTCTCGATCTTTTGGCTTGTGCAACAAGCCGGGTGCCTCGACGACACCGATGACTTGGCTTCACCTAATCAAAGAGATCGGGTCGTGCTTCGACACACATGGTGTCTCGCAACCCGAGGGGACCTAATGATTCAGTCATGAGCCCTCGGACGAGGACGAGCCAAGGAGATCGGGCTCGCTTGGATTCCTAGGCGACACCCAGATGACATAGGCCGCCCGTCTCACCCACCTCCACCACCACCCTCGCCTTCACCCACCTCCACCACCACCCCGCCACCCTCATAGCCCTCGTCTTCACCGTATCTTGAGGACCCAGGTTTCACTCACCGAGCGCTTTTGACGCATTCTCGATGAGACGGGCACCGAGTCCTCTACCTGTGATATGGAGGCGCTTAAGTGCGGTCGACATGCGACAGCTCTCCCGGCCAATCAGCCATCATTCCCACAAAGAAGCAGTTAGCCTACGCAGCTCAGCCGCCAAACTCTCCCGGCTTTCCACCAGCCTCCACCACCTCCACCACAGTGATCTTCAGGGAAGTCCCCTTCCTCTCTATTGTTTCTATCTTACCAAATGAGGGATATTTTGTTCGGGGGAGGGATGTGGTGATCGTACTATGTTTTTGTGTTTTTTTTTATCGTTGTTTCGTTTTAGTAGTACGTAGTCTTTTTTAGTAAAACGTATATTAGTTGTGTTTTGTTTTTAGTATTGCATGCAAGCTATTGGTGGTGTTTAGGTTTAGTTTAGTTTATTTTGCATCGCACTTTCATGTTGATGAGTCATGTGTTAGTTGCTCAAGGTGTGTTTTAGACATTCTCAGAGCGTAATAATTATGTGACAGGTGCCATGTTACCATCGAGGATCATTTTGGATTGAATTCACTATAGACTTGTTCAAATGCATACATTTGCTTGATGCTCGGTAATTAGGTTGAATAGGTGAAAAGGGCTAGTGAACCGATCCCGGGTAGTCAAGAAACCAGTTCTCAAAGACCCTATCACACTCACACACTAGTGACTTTCAGAGTATGCATAGGTGCCGAACCAACTACTAAAGTTCGATCAACCTAGGGAGATTCGAACCATTTGAGTGATGGGACACCTAATCAAAAGAGGATTGCCATCGAGCCCCAACCAAAAAGAAAAAAAAATACAAAAACAATAGAAAAAGAGAAAAAAAAAAAAGAAATATGACAAAAATAGGTATATGCATAGGAATAAGCGGGATCATCCAACGGAATCCCGGCACAAATCAAGGGCCTATCAAAGCCTAATGCCCTGAGCCAACTGGCCGGGAGTCATTGACTTCACTGCCCGCTACATGGGACAGAAGATGGATCATTCACGCAACCTAGAGCCTTTGAGTTTGGTTGAGTGTTCGGGGTGAAGTTTGAAGGGAATTGAATGCCTGGTGCCCTTAACTAACCGGGTGGGAGTCACCAATGATCCCCGCTGGCCGTGAACACTCAACTAAAACTTCTTGACATCAGATATTCTTCCATTTTGTTTTAGGTACGTAGGGACGCTTCTAGGTAGTTGGACATGAATAAAATGGGTTTCCTATCCTTCTAGTTGGCTTCTTCAAATAGTGAGTTGAACTTAAGTTCGGGGTATCTAACCTAGCATATACCGGAGGTCACCATTATAAGCACATAGATTTTGGGAAAGGCTATTTAACACCATGGGATTTGATGCACAAATACTCTGCACCTATCTCAATCGAATTTACCAGGAAGTCAAACACCGCATGCATTTTCGAACTACCGAGCAAAACAAAGGGGGGAGCGTGGGTCGGGCTCAAATCGATCCTCTACTTTTCAAAGATGTGCATTACTACGCTTGTGTGAGTCCACATCCATGTGAGGTAGTTCCTCGTTAGAGCCGCTCTGCTCGAGGACAAGCAAGAACTAAGCCTGGGGGTGTGATGAGTGCCTAAACCCATCTTACACTCGCCGGTTCTTCATTTTCACATTTATTTTATAGTAATTTTATGTTTGTGGCTAGATCCCCTGATTTGGTGTCTCGGTGTGATTGCAGGTTCATTGAGTCAGAAAGAGCAATTCTTTTGGAAGCGCTTTTGGAACAATGAGGAGCGTGCAAGGAAGTGATCACACGCCGCGATCGCCACCACGTCAGCGACATCACCACGTCAAGGACGCCAACTCAAAATCCGTGACCTCATCATTTAAAGTACGAATAGCTCGTAAATTAGCACGGAGGCGACGAACGTGATACCCGGGCTTCCAGAGCAGAGTGACACTGGCTTCAAGGAAGTGCCCGGGAATTGTACCGCTTTTCATTTTTTGGATATTTTCGGATATTAGAGCGATGTTTTCTTTATTAAACATTTTCATCTTTTCTTTCATTATGTTCTAGATCTCTTCAGGTTACGAACCCCTGGTCATATGTGATGGATTAAAGATTGATCTTTTTATGTTATTCGCTTGTTTATAAATTGTCGATCTATTCTATACCCGTAGTTTAATTATATGATAAATGTCCGCCAAGATTAGCATAATCGTGATCGAGATCCGAGATTCGAGACGAGGGTATTCGTGGATCCGTAGAGAGTTTTCAAATGATTCGTTAATGCAGATATTCCGAACCCAAAGCCAGAATCGTGTTAACATTTAAGCATTTCGGAATACTGAGTCGAGATAGAGATATACTCGATTCTATTCACGAGATAGGCGGATATACCTCGAGAGAGGATATCTCGTAGGCAAGACCACCTCGCCAGTGACATATTATAAATATATTGAATAACAATATCTTTAGAAAAACAATCCATCGAACGTGACAGGGGGAGATATAACCCTAGGCTTCAAAACCAATACTTTGATTAAAAAAACTAGTTTAGGTAGTCTTCGCATATTTGAATTTCCTCCTAAAGTCACTTTTCAGATGTTATCTAAAAAGCAGTAACCTTTGTAGTCACATAATTTTCCCTCGTGGATCGATATCCGTACTTTAAGTACACTATATTACTTGGGGCTACGCGTGCACTTGCGCACATAGGCATACATTTTCACACCGCGTTTTCGGCCTGTCAGAGTGACAGAGGAGGTGAATATGAATTTCCGTTTGAGGAAATATGTACCGAGTTTGGTATCGTTCACCAAATGACTGCTCCTTATACACCACAATTTAATGGAGTGGCGGAAAGGAAAAACCGATCTTTAAAGGAAACAATGAATGCATTGTTGAATAGTTCCGGTTTACCACAGAATTTGTGGGGGGAAGCTGTTTTGACGACGAATTTTATTTTAAATAGAGTACCCTATAGAAAGACACAACAAACTCCCTATGAGAAATGGAAAGGTAGAATGCCTAACTTGAATTATCTCAAAGTGTGGGGGTGTTCGGGGTAAGGTCATGGGTTCCTAAGCCTAAAAAGGTTAAGGTAGGACCAAAGACCGTTTGGATCGTGTTTTTACTTCCGATATGCCTGTAATACAATGCATATCGCTTTTCTTGTTCACAAGTCGTATAGGATCCCAGATATACATGTCAATACGATCATTGAATCAAGGGACGCCCATTCTTTGAAAATATATTTCGTGATAACATAAGATATAAGTCAATTGGATAATAATAAGAGGTCCTTAGGATACTATATCTAGAAGTAATCCAATGGAGGATGAACCTAGACGTAGTAAAAAAGACAAAGGACTTCCACGCCTTTGGACCCGATTCTTAACGATTTGTCGGAGAATGAGCCTCTGACATTCAAAGAAGCCGTGACTTTAAGTCCTGTCTGGAAAAGAAGCTATCAATAGTGAAGTTGAATCCATCTTGTTAAATCATACATGGAAATTTGTTGACCTTCCTCCTGATAATAAACCACTACAATGTAAGTGGATTTTCAAGAGGAAAATGAAAGCGGATGGTGCTATTGATAAATATAAGGCTAGGCTTGTAGTAAAAGGATACAAGCAACGAGAAGGTCTTGATTATTTTGATACTTATTCACTTGTTACTAGAATTACATCTATAAGGATGCTAATTGCTATAACAACGGTGTATAAGCTTGAAATCCATCAAATGGATGTGAAAACGGCCTTCTTAAACGAAGATTTGGAAGAAGAAATATATTTGGAACAACCCGAAGGGTTCATTGTTCCGGGACAAGAGCAGTAGTTATGCCTACTATCAAGTCACTTTATGGATTGAAACAAGCACCAAAACAATGGCATGCTAAATTCGACGAAGTCATGTTGTTGAATGGTTTCAAGATTAATGAGTGCGATAAATGTGTATATGTTAAGCAAACTCAGAATTGCTTAGCCATTTTATGTCTATATGTAGACGATATGCTTATAACAGGCAGTGATGGTGAGACTGTTAAAAAAATCAAATACTTGCTTGCAAGTAAATTTGAAATGAAAGATATGGGGGTCGCTAATGTTATTTTAGGAGTTAAAATCCATAAGACATCTCGAGGATTAGCTCTATCACAATCCCATTATATTGAAACGATTCGAAAGAAGAATTCCAGATATCAGACTCAAGAAGACTCCGATAGATGTTAATTTACATCTTTCTAAGAATACTGGTGAAAACAAAGCTCAAAATGAGTATGCTAGTATACTAGGCAGTTTAATGTATTTCATGAACTGTACTAGGCCGGACATGGCTTGTGCGGTTAGCAAGCTAAGTCGATGCATAGCTAAATCTAAATGAAAATCATTGGAAAGCTATGAAACGCGATTGGGCTACTTAAAGACAATTAAGATTATGCTTAAAATACGTAATATCCCAAGACTTGAAGGATACCGTGATGCAAATTGATAACCGGCACTAAAGACACAAAATCAACAAGTGGATATGTATTCACACTCGCGGGGGCAAGAAGGTATTGAAATCATCCAAACAAACTTGTATTGCTAGATCCACTATGGAATCGTAATTTATCGCGGATAAAAGTCGATGAAGAAGCCGAGTGGCTTCGAAATTTCTTGGAAGATATTCCTAATTGCCTAAACTGTCCGATGTATACATCAGGATAGCCTCTGCTTAAATAGGAAGCGGCAAGGACGTCATGTATAACGGTAATTATCGACACATACATCGAAGACATGACATAGTAAGATAACTTCTTTCTAGTGGAATTATCACCATTGACTATGTGAAGTCAAAAGATAATATTGCGGATCCATTAACAAAAGGCCTAACTAGAGAGATGGTTGTAAAAACATCAAGGGGAATGGGTTTAAGGCCACTAAACAAGTCATCATAGCTGACACCCTACCTAGTTGACTGGAGATCCCAGGATCTAGGTTCAAAGGGACAACTAAGTTATGAAGACAGTGTAGAGTACTGTCAAATTTGTTTTACCCATTCCTGGATAAAGACAGATAATATGAGAAGGTTACAAAAGATTATACGATTATGAAACTATATGTTCGGGGAATCACCTATGTGAGTGTGAAGTGAGGGCCGCCTGAGAATTGAAAACGCCGAATTCTCTAAAACACCATGAGACCAGCGGTGTCTATAGCCAAAACGAACACAACAGTGAGAACCAATTTTGTTCGAAACAGCTTGTGGTGATTTATTGTCTAGCTTACACAAAAGGTCGATACCAAAGACATAAAGTCTAATGATTGACCGAAAGTAAGCCCGGAGCAGGTTTCACTAAGGAAAGTTCAAAGTCTCAGACTACTTATCCCGATGCAACGTTTTCTCATGGAATAATCGCACTTTGCATCTCATGCATACACGGGAGTATTGATATCAGAACTTTTCATTCATGTGGGGGATTGTTGGGACTTGGAATCCACAAAACCCATAATTGAATGAAAGTGTGTCCCATCAATAAAAACAAGAAAGAGAGATGAGTTTAAATAGTCGAGCCTCTCAAATGGGTTCAGCCCTAAGGGCACCCCACTTTGTGGAAGGGAGAGGGACTTACGCTAAGCTAGGCTCTGCCCCCACGCCGCTGCCGCCGCCGCTCGTCCATCCGACTGCTCACACCGGCTCCGGTCCACCCTCTACCGGTTTCTATTTTCGAACAGACATGTTTTTTAGATCAGATTTTTTCGAACAAACATGTCTGTTCGTGGAGAGACTTCATTGCATATATATACTCCCGCTTTTCCCAAAATTTTTAAACAAAAAAAAATCTCACTTTACTCACTTCCCCCACTGCCATTACCATTCAGGCGATTGTTCCGCAAACACTGGTGTTCATGCCTGAGTCCCTCCGACCACGCACCGCTCTCTGAGAACGAGGTCCGTTCTATCCTAGAGACGATTGTCCACTATCCTCGGTACTGATTGAGGGGCCAAATTTGTCTTAAGGACACAACGTTATTTCGTTGGGCTCGGATCAATTCTGATTGTTTGTTTGTACTGCAGGTTTGTTTCCTTGACATTTTAGTTTATGTTTCTAGTATACGAACATAACCGACAACAATTCTAGCATCATAAAAAGAAATAAAAGCATTATAAAGATTGGATTTATGTTTCATAAAAAAAAAGATCAAACTCGAAAAAAATTTCATAAAAAGTGATGATTTTTTTACCTAGAAAACGATTATGAGGTAAACAAATATAGAGGAAGAGGATCACTGGATCAGAATTAGATGAAGGAGAAGACAGGAAAATGCTTGGAGGATCGTTGTTGAGGAGGTTGTTTGCTGGAGGCCTATGGCAAGAACTAAGAAGGGGAAGAAGAGCTCGGGGTTTTGCAAAAAGCTAAAAACCAAAAAGAAACCAGGGCTTGGAAGGATAAGTGGATAAGTAATTAAGTAAAGTAAAAAAGGGGTTTTTTTTTTTTTAATTTGTCAATTGGCTTGTACTCAAAACCGAGCGATCATTCGATACTTTTAGGGCCTAGCTTGCCTATCAGCCTTCGCCAATGGCCTGCGCTTTTTCGCCAACAAAATTAGAGTCTGTACTCGCCCTAATTTCAGGTTGGTCGCTAGCGAATCTGCCTGGACTCAAATTGCCATCTCTAGCCATAATACACGAGGATGTGTGTAACCTATCATCACTTAGAGTGAGGGGCATTTTGGTCATTTCTCAGGATAAGGTTTTCCTATTAAAGCAATGTTATGGAAACCCTAAAAGGATGATGACTCTTTGAGACTTGAGAGAGTTCATGAGAAAAATCCATTTTGGCTCTCTCATCTCCAAGAAGGTGTTCTAGAGTTTGAGAGACTCCTGCCCGCTTCCTCTTTGATCGGGAGACTCAAGCAAGACCGGACCCTTTCCGAGACCGGGTCGCTGAGGTTACCCGCCCACTCTTCTCGTGTGGATACCGTTAGAGGCGAACGTAGGATTTGGTTCGCTATGGTCTAAAGCTGCCCCAATCACTAGCTCGGTTTTCAAGCTGACACAAGGTAATCCTATACTCTTCTCTTTATTGTAGAACCGAATTTGATGCTACAAGGGTCCTCGGATGGGTTTTTGCTGGGATTTTTGTTTTCCTCGCTGTTAATGGCAAGGTCGCCACCCATGAAACCCTTCAAAGGGTATAAGAGCAACCTTGTGCACTCAAAATCGCTTCATTGTTGAGAGTTTTCGCTTTTGGTACCTATGTTTTCAAAAGTTTCAAAATGAGATTTTGGTATGAAAAGGCTTAGATCCAAGTATCGTTTTTTATGAATATGGTTATGAGATGATCTAGGATGGTTAATATGAAGAAGGAACAACTTGGAAGTGAGTAAAAGTCCTAAAGATTGGATTTTTGCAACTTTCTTGTTGTTGGAAAACCCAGCAATGTCGCTGATTCGCGCTCAACGCCGCGACGCCGCTTCATCGTAAACCTACAACATTGGCGGACATTTCTATGTCAGCGACGCGGACATGATGTGACGCGGACATGACGTGAAGTGACGTGGATATGACGCGGAAGTGACTTGACATGACGCTTGAGTCTATCACCCCAACGCCGCGACAGGACGACCGACGCCGCCGACATGACGACGTAAGGACGCGGCACGTCAGAATAAGGGTGACATTGGCGACATGACGACGCCGCAACGCTAGGACTATCGCGCCTTGCCTTACTCTTTCTTTGTATGTTTTTGCACAAGTTTTGAACATGCCACTTTATGTGTTTGAAATAGAAATGTGGGAGTTAAAATCGAATCGCCTTCAAATTTTTAAAATTTCTAGAATAATGGATTTCGAAAAACCATGTTGAAATTACCTAAGAGAGAATTTTGGACGAAAACGTCTTTTTGGAAAAATTACGATTCAAAAGTTGAATCGAGATAATGGTTCAAGGAGTTGAACCAAATGGAGTATTAAATAGGGTTTATGATTCAAGAAGTTGAATCGGGTTCATGATTCAAGATATTGAATCAGATTTGTTCAAGTGGTTAATAAAGGGGTTATTTGTTCAAGTGTTGAATGAATTGGATGTAGGACAATTTTAGTTCAAGTGTTGAATTGAGGTCTTTGTTCAAATGTTGAACAAAAAAAAAGAAAAAAATGGATCAATTTTATTTAAAGTGTTGAAAAACCTTTAATGTGCTTTTGAAAACCATAGTACCATTACCTTCAATCCAATGATTGCATTAGAGAATGCATGTTTAAGGGTGTATATTAGAATGATGGATGATTATGGACTTTGCCCAATGGTGATTGAGCATACTGCATTTGATTGTTATTTCTTTTTGGATAAATAGGGCTTGTGTGTCCTTGTCTCTATCTAATTTTTCTATGTACTTCTCTTCTCATCTAAATCCCCCTCAAATGTAACTTGAGGTTATTCTTATTAAATGTATGTAATTAGATTACACATGATTAGGATAAGTTGGTGAAGATGCAAAAGGAGAAAGCCACATGGGAGTAAGGAACCAAGAAAGAAGACCTTGAAGATTGTAAATTTGATTTATTTTAAAGGGTTGTAATAATATGCATATCCCTAGGTTTGACCTAGTCAATTCCATTATGGCTCATGTAATTGATCTTAGTTAGATGTCCATCATCATGCCATATAGTTAGAGTAACTATCCTTATAATTTCATGAGATGAATTGATAATGCATGCTAATGAGAAAGATGAGACTTAACTAAAGAAAACCCTCCATTATTATTATTAAGGCTAATGTTTTCCACTAATATGGTATGAACTAGAGTTCCTTTTGGAGATTGAGGTTGTTGGGCTAACCCCACGCCTTCCTCCACAAGAGAATGTTCTATCCATGGAAATGAGTTTTCCTAATCGTGGCCGTCAGACTCATTAGCTTGTTCGCTAATCGGGACAAGACTAAAAAGCCGCTATTTCGGGACCCCGTTTATTAGAGATTTTGTTAATTTTTTATGTACTAATTCAACGTAATTAACCCGATTTGCACATTAAGGTCCCTGTTATTCTACTAATCGCATTTTGTTGTAAATTTTGCAATTTTTGCAAGCTAATCATGCCAAAATTGTTGAATCAATCCAAGCACGAAGAATTCGAGTCAAACTCAACATTGCAAATCAAAGACCAAAAGGAAAGAAGAGCAGAAAATGCAAGAAATTTGGCAGGATTGCGAATTTGCATCATACGAGCACTATTTATGTCTCCAGCCAGCCACTATTCACCCCTCCAGCACTATTCACTTGCTTTTGACGCTTTTATGTTTTTGTTATATTTTTGGTTTTTTTCCCATTTTATCCCTTCTAATACCTTATGATCTTGGTTTTCTTGTAATTTTCCCTTGTTTTGAGCATATAAGCTTCTGGGCCTGCATAAACTGATCAATCAATAAATTTTGGGCGCTGTGCTTTCTACCGCTTTTTTTTCCAGCTTTTCATTTTTCTTCTTTCTTCCCCTTCTCTCATTTTCTCGCACTTTCCGGGTAGTGCTAAACACCTCCGAGAATGACAACTCTGAGGATGAGCTAGCTAAAACCCTTTTCTCGGGAGCGAAGTGCCATCAAGTGTGGGATCAAAGGCACCTGGCGGTTTTTCCATGTTTTAATCCGGAGGTATTTTCTACCATTTATGGTTTCACTAAACGTAGGGCTTTAATCCCTTCTGCTGTTTTTGAATGATTAGTATTTGATAAGCTGGGGTTCATTGGATGCTTATTGGTAAATCCATCGACATTCGTTAGTTATCATCTACGGTTATTGAAAGGCGATTCAAGGATATTTTTATTTTCTCCTCTAAATTTTAGGTTTGATCCTCTTGCCTAATTATAAATAGCCAATACTTGGTGTTTTTAGGGTTCATTGTATGCTATGTTAGATACAAAGGATATCTATTATCATTTATTGTACCGTTGGAAAGTGAATCAAGGTGATAAGTATATTCATACCACCCGAGACCATCAGTGGGAGGCAAATGCCAAATTTTCAAAGATAATTATTTAGGGTTAGCTTTTACAGTTAAATGAAGAACCGGTTTGGGAGATGACTATAGGTCATCCTCCCCAACGCGAGGAAAGGACCCTAGAGAACCTCAGTTGCCCCAGGACCCTAGCCCCAATGACCTAACATTGCAAGGAATTCTATTTTACAATTTTCTTTACTTATTTTATTTTTAATCTGCAACCATCCAACTCCCCTGTTTTTAACAACAACCTTAAAATCCAAATTGAATTCACCATTTTGGCCTTCACTGTAAATCATTTGTGCGAAGAACCCATCCCCTGTTCGACCCTAAGTTAATTATACTCGCAAAGAGCTTTGCTACCAGCATAGGAGGAATTTAGGTTTATAAATATTGTTGATTCCCATACACCTACTGTGGCACGAATCACTAACCCCAAGGTTAATGTTGGATAGAGACGCAGCTGGGTCAGTATACATAAGATGTACATGTATCATGAGTTGATAACCCAGTGATAGTGCATAAATCAAAAGTTGATAGCACTGGATTCGATAGTTGCATCGCATTGCAAATTGGAATAATTATTGATCCAAGATGGCTTGTTGGGCTAACCCCAAGGTCACTCGAAGTGATATTAGATTCATTAATTGCCTATGAATGCAATTGGTATGATCAAGGATACCTACCTTTTTAACCCGAGATAGTTTGTTGGGCTAATCCCAAGGTGATTCTCGGTGATATTAGATATCGACCCGCTAAGAGAACCTCCATATAGGTTCTCTCGGATCAATAGTGAGGGCTATGGATTCGCAATAAAATAGTGGGAGCCATAATGCGTAATTATCAAGTCGTATTAATTATGCATTTTAAGTACAATATAACATAATCTCTTTTACATCTAGGTTATAAGAATCAAACCATGTCAACGAATGTGAACGTGCAAACGGTAATGGATGAAAAAATATTGACCGAGCCTAACTTCTTGGACTAGTTGAAGAATTTGAGAATATTTCTCAAAGAAGAAAAAATAGCCTATGTCATCACTAAGCCAATCCCTAAATCCCTAACTGTTGATACACCTGAAAGTGTTTAGAGGGCATGTCAAAAATACTTGGTTGACAGTGCGAGGGTAGGATTGATATCCACACCTCCATGTCACTTGAGTTTTATAAGCAGTATAAGACCGAGGATGCATATTCCATAGTATGCCATCTAAGGGAACATTATAATAACTGCCGCCATCAAGGGTTCAAAGCCAAGACTTCTTTGGTTCCAAGATGGAGGTGGGGACGTTTCAGCGGTAGTATGCGCCGCAAATGTACAATCGTACCGAGAGGTTGGGATCAATTGGGTCATTGGATGGACTCGAATCAAGAATCACATTCCCGGCAAGGTTACCTGATAGTTTTACATAGTTTGTACTTGACTATGAGATGGTCCATAATACACCTACCATACCCGAATTGATCAACGTGCTAGAAATGGTTGAGGGAAAAATGGCTAAGAAGAAAGGCAAAGAGACTACCCTGAAAGAGACTTCCTTAAAGGGTATTTGCTTCCCCATCAGGGTCAAGATGGCCATCGCGTGAGGAATCAAGTAAGGCGTACTGATCGAAGAACAAGGTGGCATATGATGCACCATCATTTTCAAATATTTATGTCATTACGGTTAATACTGTTTCTCCTAACAACATATGGGTATGCGATACCAGTTGTGGCTCATACATATGGGTTGATATGCAGGGCCCAAGGAACAGTAGGAAGCTCACAAAGGGAGAGTCCGACCTTCGGGTGGGTAATGGTGCAAGAGTCATGATCGCGCTACTGGGACTTATGTTTCAACCTCCCTGGGTTGTTTTTGTTTAAATTCGAAGATTGTCATATGTCCCAAGATTTACTAAGAACAATGTTTTGGTTTCATGTTTGAACAAAAGGTTTTATGTAATTTTTGTGACAATGGTTGTTGGCATTACGAAGTCAATTATGTGCCGGTGGAACACATAAATGGACTTACATATTGATATGTTCATTCCAATTTAAATGTTAATGACAATAAAGGACCAAAGAGAGATAATTTGAAATCATTCCCACACATGGCATTGTCACCTTTCAACTACAAATGAGAGACACATGACCGAGCTTGCACAGCTTGTGGTAGCTTGGTGTCATTTGATTGTGAATCATTTGACAACCGTGAATCTGCTTCGTTAGCAAAGATGACAGGATCGCTTCTTTATGTGAAGGGTGAACTTGATCAGGGACCATTAATCCTTAAACATTATGTTGTTTGCGGTCCCCGCCCATTAATGCCATAGGTGGTTTCATCTACTTCATTACCTTCATTGATGATCGTTCATGATTTAGGTACTTGGATCTTACGAGATACAACTAATTTTCAAGAGTTCAGAACTCGTAGATGAAGCAAAGAAACAATTTGGAAAGGTTTTCAAATCACTTAGATGAGATCCAAGTGGCGAATGCTTAAACCAAGAGTTTCTGGGTTATCTCAGGGATAATGAGACTTTATCCAAGTGAACTCCACCTTACACCCCACAACACAATAGTGTGGTAAAAAGGGACAAATCAAACCTTGTTAGACTTGGTAAATTAATGGTGGGCAAGGCAGATCTACTCAAGTCACTTTAAGGGTATGCACATGAGACTGTTGTGTAAGTGTTAAACAAGGTCCAATCAAAGTCGGTTATGGTTATTCCATATGGGATATGGACTAACAAGGATCCCTATTTTTCTCACCTAAATGTAATGTGAATATCCTTTCAAAAGAAGCTCGAACTTCACGTAATAAAGCCGAGGCTAAATCTGACAGGCGTCTATTTGTAGGATATCCTAAGGAAGTTTTGATATCGTTTACAAAACTTTGGAGAAAAAGTTGTTTGTTTTAGCACATACCTTCTCGTAGAAATAATTTATTCTAAGAGAAGACAGTGGGAACAATGATGAGCTTGGTGAAGTTCAAAGTGCTTAAATAGACACAGATCAACTTACTTAATTTAATTGATGAAGTAACAACCAATCCTTCTAAAAACACAAGCACATCAGACATGGTAGGATACATACTGTTCCAAAGAAATATAGATTTCTCATCAGTGAATAGTGGAATGTATTGCTCACAAAGATTGATGAGCCTACTACCCACGATGAAACTTTGAGTAGTTCAGAACCTGACACATGGCTTGAAACCATAAAGTCAAGGATGGATTCCATGTGAATCAACCAAGGAGGGACTTTGGTTGATGCACCCGGAGGGATAAAACCCATAGGGTGCAAATGGATCTTCAAGAAGAAGATGAACATTGAAGGTAATGTGATTACCTATAAAGCAAGGCTTATGGCTAAGGGTTATCGTGAAAAACAAGGAGTTGATTATGACGAGACTTTCAGTCCAGTGTCTATGCTTAAATCCATAAGAATACTCCTAATCATCGCCGCTCATTATGATTATGAGATATGACAAATGGATGTGAAGAAAGCTTTCCTCAATGAAAACGTAACCGAGGAAGTGTATATGACATAGCCAAAAGGCTTCATATTTGGAAGTGGCAGTAAAGTTGTAAGACCCGAGAAATTTCCAATTTCTGGAAAAAGGGCAAAATTGTAATTTCGGTCAAAAATCCAAAATTTATTCTCTAGATCTCGAGATGACGAAACAGATTTCACCGTTGGAATTGCCTCGCAAAATCTAGCTACCACGTGAATTTCGTCAATTCCGAGACGCTTGAGTTTGCATCGCTGAGGCACCGGTGCATCGGTGTCAGAATGACATGTGATGTGACAGTTACCTATAACATGCACTCATGTGACACATGTTGCATAAGTAGAGAGAAGATGGAAATAGACGGCCGAGATAGTGCCAAATGTCGAAAATCCAAGCTTAGGGACATGATTGGTATTAATTGGATTGTAAATGAGGAAAAGGACAAAAGTCCAAATAGTGGTCTTCTTCTTCCTTAAGAAAAAACCAAAAACGTGAAAGAGGGGAACTTATAGTAGGGTGAGATTTGATATTTCTAGAGAGAGAGAGAGAGAGCCACATATCTCTAGATTTGCGGGCAATCCGACCGTCGGAATTCGTCGGGACAAGAAGGAAAGTCGTTCTACGCGGCGAGGGCAATGCGTAGGTACCGGTTTATTGGAGTTTCAACAAACTCCGTGAGGTAGGGGTTTCATCCTACTTGGTTTTACACTTTGTTTAAGTGCTTTGTTGATGTTTCATGGCTCGAGCTCTCAACGACCGCTTCGACGGCTCCAAATCTTTTGAATCATGTTGGAATTTATGAGACCCATTAAACCGTCAGCTTTATGGGTCACGGGTGTATGTGTTGTAATTCTGGGAAACAAATTGTATCAGGAAGTGTATGATGTGACGCCCAACCGTGGTGTCCACACCACCCACAACTCCGCGGAACATTCGTGGAATGCTCCAGTGACCCGACATTTTCTCACTTAAAACGGCGCATTCTCCTTTGCACAGGAGCTCTACCCCAAATACATCACCCGATATAACTCCGGTCCTAATCAACATCAATGACAACACAAGGTCTCATATATACAACTATACAGAGTAAAAATGACCTCTTGGGCCCCTGCATTTACACTCACAACCTATATTCCATCTATCCAATATAATCTGTGAATATTTGTGCAAAACGACCACTCGCCCATAAACCATATTCATAAACATATCAACTATGTATCATAGTTCAAGAGTTAATTATTACTTACACAACATATATTAAAAATTCTAGAATCTCTAATACATGTATACAAAACGATGCCAAAGCCACACCTCTCTACTTTCTTCTAAAGCGGCCCTGACGAGCCGTCCCCCGTGCGCTCCTCGCACCAAAATATGTTCCTCGATTGTAGCGAGCTAATGCTTAGTAGTGGAATCACCCTAAGTGGGCTACTCTCCACCTAAGTGCATATGCAATGCTCCAAAATAAACACACATTCAAGCAAATACATGATCCTACTTGAGTGTCTAACTGATCATCTCCTATCCCGAGTCCTCCCCGATTCCCTCACACCTGCCTAAGCCACGTATGAGAACCTTAGTTTTTATTTGTTTGTGGACAACCCTCCGATGGATATATCAATTGGGCCGTCTCCGACGATTGATATTATGTATGGACTAACCATGAATGTCAATCACTGCCTCCGACGATTGATATTTTTTTAGTATGGACTACTCCCTCCGATAATTATCATTTTTAGACTCACCCTCCGAAATCATTCTTCAAGAATTACCTCATGCAATCACCCTATTGTCCTAGGTGCCCCGCATATGGAATGCATGATGCCAATTCCATTACAGTCTATAACACATGCAAATATATATAAACATGCATATATTCACATAAAAATTTAATTACACAATCATGTTATGTAATTTAGCATTTCATCACATCAAAATTAGCTCACATGAGCTAATGATCAAACACGTGCAATTCTACTTGAATTACTCGACCAAACACATTAATTCACAAAATTTATTTTGTGAACACTATTCTCAGGAATAGTGAAACCCTAAGCATCATTCCGTGAAAATCATCAATCGTCTGCTCACTTGCGGAACTCGACTCTACTCGCCATTCCCGGCCTCATACAAACCACAACATGATTTATGGCATAGATTATACCACCAACTACCCAACAGCCTGCGGATTAACACGAACACCAAATTCGGGGTTCCATAAATTCGAATAATTCGGTCCCATACTTGACTTATCAAACTACTCTCACGCTTTATTCAACTCAAACATTAACAAAGTACTTAAATAAAGAATAACCCCTACCTCTCGGAGTTTGTCGAAACTCCTCAAACTGTGCCCACGCAGAGGTCTCTGCCAGAGAGCAAATTTTCCTTCGTCCCGAAGACCGGCGACTACGGATCTCCCGACATTTGTGAGAGAAGTCTAACCTTCTCACTCTAAAACCTTCAAATTTCACCCTACTGCATCTCCATTTCTGATTTCACGTTTTTGGTTTTGACTCCTTTTTAAAATTAGTAGACAAACACTATTGGCTAATTTGTCTTTTCCTCATTTAATCAAATTCCAAAATGACAATTTTGTCCTTTCTTTTCCCAATTTTGACTTTCGGCACTATCTCGGCCATCCATTTTCATCATTTCTCTACTCATGCCACTTATGACACATGAGTACGTGTTATATGTGACTTTCTTCGCATTAAAAATCATTTTACTGCACCCGAACCGCGATGCCTCGAAAAACGTGCCAACTCCGACTATCTCGGAATTCTACGAAATTCGACGTGCTAGTTAGATTTCGTGGAGACGACCTAACCAGAAATCCGTTTCATCATCCGAGATCTAGAGAATAAATTTTGGATTTTTAACCGAAATTACAATTTTATAACCGAAATTACGATTTTGCCATTTTTCCAGAATTTGGAATTTCTCGGGTCTTACATATGAGGCTGGAAATGGCTATGAAATTCGATTTCACAAAGTGGAACCGATGTTGGTGATTTGTCGTGAACAGTAACCCGAGGGTTTCACTGTTCACGTGAATAGTATTCACGAAATAAATTTTGTGAAATAATGTGTTTGGTCAGGTAATTCAAACGAATTGCTCGTGGTTGCTACAGCCCACGTGAGCCAATTTTTCGGTGTAATGGATTGTGAAATTACATCACATGTTTGTGTGATTTAAATTATGTGAATATATGCATGATTATATATTTCGCATGTGTTATATAATTGTATTGAATTCAGATCATGCATTCCATATGCACGGCACCCTGGTTATGTAAGAGAGCGCATGAGGCGATTTATCGGCAGAAAGCCGGTTTCGGAGGGTTGACTAATAATAATAATTATCGAGTGTGTCCATTACAATATCGGAGGGTAGTCCATATAAAATATCAATCGTCGGAGTCGCCCAATTGATATATACATCGGAGGGTTGTCCACTAAATAGATTATTGAGTCGGTCCACTACTTATATCGGAGGGTTGTTCACAATTAAAAAACAAATATCTTTGTTTTGAAAATAATGTTTCTCATACGTGGCTTAGGCAAGTGTGAGGAGCCTATGAGGACTCCTGTGGTATGAGTCGGGTGTCATGTAGACATTCAAGTAGGGATCAATGATTTACTTGAATGTGTGTTTTCATTGAGCATTTATTACGACTTAGCGGAGAAGAACCCATTTGCGCGATTCCACCATCGGGCATTAGCTCACCCTGTCGAGGGAATTTATTATTTCAGTAATGTGGAGCCGCGACGGAGACTCCGCCATCATAGAGGCCGCTTTAGAAGAAAGCCGGGTTGTGACTTTGGTTTTATGATGTATATTAGAATTTTAGATTTTAATATATGTTGTATAAGAGTAAAATTTTAACTCTTGTAACTATGGTATATAGTTGGTATGGTTATGAGTATTGTTTTATGGGCCCAAGTGTCCGTTTTTATTCATATATATATCTTATGATGTTGATGATTGGGACAGGTGGTTCTTGAGTAGAGCTCCCCGTACAAGGGAGTCTCTGCCCGATTTTCGTGAATTATGTCGAGTTACCCGGACCACGGAAGATTCGCGGCTGACACACAATCTGACCGAAATGGGGCGTCACAAAAGTATGCAAACTTCAGAGATCCATTTATGGGTTGAAGCAAACATCTAGGAGTTGGAATATCCGATTTAAGGTGGAAATCAAAGAGTTTGATTTTTCACAAAATGCGGATGAGCCTTGTGTGTACAAGATGGATAGAGGAGTACAATCATGTTCCCAATGTTGTATGTGGATGACATATTACTTAGTGGAAATGATGTCTCATTGGTAAAATTGGTCAATATGATATTATAGATACAATCTATAAATATAATGGTTATCCAAGAACATTCTCCATGAAAGACCTAGGAGAAGCGACCTACATATTGGGGATATAGATCTATAGAGATAGATTGGGAAGGTTGCTTAAGTCTGTCAAAGCATACATACATAGCAAAGATGCTAAAGAAGTTTAGCATGGAGTAGTTCAAGAGAGGATATGTCCCCATGGTTACGGATTACCCTTCAAGTCTCAGGTCTCAGACACAAGATGAGAGGACACACATGAGTGTGATACCATATGCTTCGACTATAAGATCAATCATGTACACTATGTTGTGTACTAGACCTGATGTATCATATGCTCTGAGAGTCATGAGCAGATATCTGTTTGACCTAGGTGAGGGTCATCGGTGCCCGCTGGAATATCCTTTATTACTTCGGTAGCTGACCAAGGAAATATTCTTGATTAAAGGAGATGGGGATCTTATAGAAAGATACCAAATGTTGCTTTGATGGAGATGACTCTGAATCTCAATTAGGTTGAAAGTTCACGTTGAATGATGACACAGTCAGTTGGAAGAATTCTAAGCAAGAGATGACTGTGGATTCTATAACTGAATCAGAGTACATCATTGCTTCCGATGACAGCTTAAGGAAGCGATTCGGACAAGTAAGTTCATTTATGAACTACAAATGGTCTCTTACATTGTTGTTTCGATACTGAAGTATTGGGATAACGATGGAGGCATTGCTAAAACTAAAGGAACCAGGGTCTCATCAAAGGTCTAAACTAGTACTCAGGGTGATGCCATTAGATTTGAGAAATCATCGTGATCGCGGATGTAAAGATGTAGATATGCCCACTAGTCAAAAATACATCCGATATCTTGGCGAAGCCACTTCCCCAGAAGAAGTACAATTCTCATAAACTTGCCAAAGGTATGAGATACAAAGGCAATTGGCTTTAGCGCAAGTGGGAGTTTGTTAGAGAAGTGCTCTAAATGCAATCGCCATTAGCACTTATTATGCGCACAACATATTATTTAATATGTAAGACTTCTTCGTTAATTCGGTATTCATACGTTGAATTGATATAAATCTTTAATCGAATTAATGAAGTCCATGATATATAACATAGCATAAAGGAAATCATGATGAGATCATGATAATACTTATTAACTCTATCATGTGCAATTATGTTAGTGTCTAAATTATCCTTTAGTCATGTGGATCAACAAGACTGACATTGTCGATCCGAACGCACTAGCATATCATACCCTCGATTGGATCAAGTAGTAGATCTTATAAACTGATCATGAGTTGATCAGTTACGTGTGGATGCTTGCCAAGAGTAGCTGGCATATCCGAGACCTATAATGAGCCAATCATGTGGATCGTTTATTTAAATGTAGATGATTGTCTCATCATAGCAATGGTGCAAATATCCCGTGACTCGGGTGCGCCGCGATATCTGGATGCCGATCTTGTACTTTGACCTCAATCCATGTTGCCTTCAAGGGGCTGCCTATTGATGAGGATTCGTATAGTTTGGAGGTGTTTAAATGCAATTGGAGTAACCAATAGCTGATCTCGCCACTCCTAATAGAGGGAGGGTATACCTAAGGCCTCTTGTCAGAATCATTACTCGGGAATCTCTAGCCAGAGTGAGAATGCCTTGAGGAGTGTCTTCAATTGCATAACGGTTGAGTGATGAATTTGGGGACAAGATCAAATATCACTTGGGCTAGGTGTGGCATAGCCCGTGTAGTGTGAGCTACACATTGTCCATGCTTTCAACCAAGTAAATATAGATCGTGAAAAGACAAATTGCACGATATCCGTCTATGGAAGGGTATGGTCGCACCAATCGACTCTCCGCCAATTGGGGTCATGATGTGTTGCTAGATATCGATGAGTAAAAACTCATTGATTTTAATCCATTTTTTTGATTAGAGTTACAATATAATTACTTATTTTTATGCGTAAATAATGGAGAGATTTTACCAAATTTATTTTGGCAAGATTTATATAGTAAAAGAAGCTAAATTCCAAAGAAAAACTAAGAAAAATGAGATCAATGGTCAAGCAAAGTTGAGGTCGCGGAAGACGCTTGAGGCTGCAATAAGGAATTCATCAGCCAATGTAGCTTTTAAGTCACGACTGAGTGATAATGTGTTACGACAATTCCAGAAGACAAAGGCTTCAAGTGTCATGACATCCTTAAGGAGCAATCATGAGAGAGAAAAATTTAAGATCAAGATGAAAACGGTCGCATGCAGAATCGAGGTCGCGACATCAAAAGAAGACAACTTTGGTCGCAACAGATAATTAAGGTTGCGACGAGGAATGGATGGCTGGATGAGCTGACAAGGTCTCTATCATAAAAATTGATGTTGCAACAAAAGTCATCACTATTGGCAACTAAACGTGGTCATGACGAAGCAATTCCAGTCGCTATTGTAACATGATGATTCTCAGGAAACATGATAAGTGAAAGCAGATAACAAGATTTCCAAGTCGCGATAACCAACTGAAGAAAACTGTAAAGAACAGTGTTGCGACAGAGGACATCAGGTCGCGACTAAATATTGCAAAAACAAGGAAAAAGAATGTTGCGACAAGCTTCCAGAGGACACGACAAACCCAACAAGTCACGACATGCGTCAGAGGTCGCGACCTGAACAGCAAGCTGGGCCATTAAATTTTGGGAAATCCACTTGGAACCTTGGAATCAGGCCCAATGGCTGGAAATGTATAAATAGGCGTTTCTGCATCAGTAAAGGAGGCTCTTCCTAACCTGATTGGGATTGAAGACTCAATTGTATAATCGTAGAGTAGAATTTTCTTTATTTTCTTTAATCTTTCTTCTCTCGGATTTGAACCAAGAATCTATATTCGTAATGTTGAAGTCGGATTTAATCTTTCATTTTCTTTCAAATTATCATCAAATTAATGGGAATCCAGATCTAATTTGGAATTCTTTTCTTTATAGTTAATTGCGACGATCGCTCTAGTATTTGATCAATGCTCCATTGTCGCTATGATGCATTTTGATGATATAGCTTAATTAATTTGTAATTGTCGTTAGTTACAGTCTTTTCTGCACTTACTAGAGAGAAGTTCCTGAAATTGGGGATTTATTTGATTGATGCTGTTCTTAAATTGATTGTTCTCAATAGTAGTATCGAGTATCCTATCAAGGATTGTTTCATGCTGTGATTTCTAGGAGGCCCTCTGAGTGACACAGAGATGGAGATTCCTGAGAGTTTTGAACATTCAGTTTGTGGGTATGCTAGACTACCATTGATGAACTAATGAGCTCTGAGAGTTCAATTAGATATATTTCCATTTCACTCACAGTTGAAGTTGAAGAGGATTATTTATCAATTTAAATCATCAGAGATTTCACCTTAATCTGATGGAAAGATCTTGATCCTGTGTTAGCTGAGATCTAATCATGGAAAGAGAAAAATCCATTAGATCTAAAGGATGAGGCATCAACCATTTTGTAGAGGTTTTGCAATGGCCCAAACTTGGGATGCAAGAAATCCGCAGTCTTAAGAAATGGGTATGATGTATTGAAAAAGAAAAATACCTAGATCTTATAAAGAATGTTCTGAATACGAGTAACTAATTAGATCCATGTCTTTGAGAGAAGCAGGGACCTTGATTAGTAAAATGTGGAGAAATCTGCTGCATTATTAGTGATCTTTGACAAATCCGCATCCAAAATCGTGGATTGCGAGGATCACGGATTATAATGCGTAAATTGATTAATTTAGCAAGCCATCTCGTCCACTTAGCAGAACTCGATTCATCTAGTTTATTTTGTTTGTTTTAATTCAAATTTGCTCTTAATTAGATAAATATAATATAAGTATTATTTTATCTTTAATTCTAGTTTTCAAAACATTTACAAGGAGGTGCAAATAGTGTGGATCTGTAGTAGTTAGGGTAGTTGATTTTAAAATTCTTGTCAATCCTTGAGGGAATGATATCTGGACTTATATCCAAATTTTTACTACTGTGATGACCTGTATAATTTGCAAAGTGTCTTGTGACTAAACCATTTTATAACTTCAAGAACATAAAACCACTTTCTACTTTTCCATCAATTAGCTCCAATTTTGGTCCACTATAGGGGAACTGGAAAACTCCACTAGAGGCATTAAAATTGAGTGGTTTAGTCTATACATAAACAGACAAACAGATACCAATTCGACTCTGCTTAATCTAAGCAATAGTTGAATCAAGTGGCCAACATAACTCGAACTTACGTCACACACTAAGAAGATGTAAATGTATATGAACTAGATTTGGATGTGATCAAAATATGAGGGAGTTAATTCTCATGAATGAAATATCACGGGATTAGTGGAATCCCGAGTTCGAAAGCCCTCACTTAGAGAGATAATAGGCTTGGGCTTGTACCTAGGCTTAGGGTCGTGTGGGAACTCGCCATAACACATGGGGATGCATGTAACCTATCATCACTTAGAGTGAGGGACCTTTTGGTCATTTCATAGAATAAGGTTTTCCTATAAAAGCAATGTTATGGAAACCCTAAAAGGATGATGACTCTTTGAGACTTGAGAGAGTTCATGAGAAAATCCATTTTTGTTCGCTCATCTCCAAGAAGGTGTTCTAGAGTTTGAGAGACCCGGGTTTTCGCTTCCTCCTTGTATTCCGGGATTCCATAAGACCGACCCTTTACGAGATTGTCAGCTCGAGGTTGCCTGGCCCACTCTTCGCGGTGGATATCTTTAGAGGCGAACCTAGGACTTGGTTTGCTTCGGTCTAAAGCTGCCCCGATCACTAGCTCGGTTTTGGAACCGGCACAAGGTAATCTTATACCCTTCTCTTTGTTGTAGAACCGGATTTGATGCTATAAGGGGTCCTCGATGGGCTTTGTCGATTTTTTTGTTTTCCACGTTATTGGTAAGTGTTGCCACCCATGGAACCCTTCAGGCACTTTTTAGCAAAATGGCAGGGCTGAGCCCAAACTTCATCATATTCTTGTTGTTGTTCGTGCTACTACTTTTGCCGCGTCTACTCCTTCCTCGCCGGGTAAGCCGCCTTACTATCGCTTACACCATCAATCGCGTCCTCTCTCCCATCAGCTCATAATAAAACTCCTTATGATATTTTGCTTGGTTCTTCTCCTCCTATGACTTACTCAGAGTCTTTGGATGTGTCTGCTTTGTTCTTCTTTAAGATCGATGAAAGAAACAAACTTCAATCTCGCTTCGCTGTGTTGTTTTGGTATGGAATTGGTGAAAAGGTTATAGGTGTTATGATCCCATTAGGAACCGCCTTCATGTTTCTGCGATGTGGTCTGGGGAACACAAAATGTTTTACCAACTACCTCATGTTCTTGTTTCACCTATTTCCTCTATCGATCCTCTCCCTGACCTTTTTCCTGAGGAGTCTCCTACTTCTATATCTGAGCATCCCCCCTTGGTATCTGACCCCTTCCATTTCAGATGTCCATTCTCATGCATATGATGAGCCTCCCGCACCGATCATTGACGTGCCCACTGATACTGCTCTAGCTGTGGATCCTGTTGGTCCTTTTGACTCTCATGCACTTTGCCGTTCCCATCAGGTAACTAGTCTTCCTTCTCACCTTCGTGACTTCCATTGCTTTTCTGCTCTTGCCTCTCTTCAGGAACCTTATACTTTTCGTGAGGCTTCCTCTAACCCTTTATGGAAGCAAGTTATGAAAGACGAGTTAGATGCACTACATAAGACTGGAACATGGGATCTGGTTGATCTTCCCTCTGGAAAATCTGCTATCGGGGTCAGAAATGGTTTATAAGATCAAGACTCTACGCACGACATTGTTGATCGCATAAGGCTCGCCTTGTTGCCAAGGGTTTTACTTAGGAGTATGGGATTGATTATGAAGAGACTTTGCTCCTATGGCTCGACTTTCTTTATGTTTGGACTCTTATTCATTTCATGCTGCCTCGCAAATGGCCGCTCTTTAGATGGATGTCAAAATGCTTTTCTTAATGGTGAACTCTAAAGGAAGCTCCATATGAAGCTTCCTCATGGTTATTCTCACCTTCCGTGGTTCCTCTACGTAGTATGTCGACTACTAAGGACACTCTATGGTCTTAAACAAGCTCTCAAGCATGGTTTGCAAAGTTTAGTTCTATTATCTCTCAACATGGTTTTAAAGTATTTCTTTTGATACAACTTTTCTCGAGATTCGCCCGATCATGGTATTACTATTATAATCTTGTATGTCGATGATATGATTATTATAGGTGATGATATGCGTGGTATCTGTGGATTTAAACATTTTCGGGTCGCGCTTGAAAATGAAAGATCTCATCTCTAATTACTTCTCGTCTAGAAGTTTCTTTTTCTGCAGATGGTTATTATCTTACACAGGCCAAGTATACTTTCGATCCGATTTCTCGAGCCAGTAACAATGATAACAAGATAGTTGACACACCTATTGAGTATAACTGTCGCTTCAATTTCTAAGGATTACACTTCATTCGATGCTACTCTCTATAGACAACTTGTTGGGAGTCTAATCTATCTCACTGTTACTCGCCTTGATATTTCCTATGCAGTTCATGTAGTCAGTCATTTTATGGCTGCCCCTAGATCCCCTCATTATGCTGTTGTTCTCAGGATTCTTCGATATCTAAAAGGCACCATATTTGATGGTATTCATTTTTCTTCCAATTCCTCATTAACTCTTCAGGCATATTCAGATGCAGATTAGGCAGGTGATCCCACTGATTATTGATCTATTATAGGATATTGTTTTCTTTTGGGTGATTCTCTTATCTCTTAGAGAAGCAAGAAACAAACAATCATTACTCGTTCCAGCATTGAAGCAGAATATAGAGCACTGACAGCTACTACAGCTGAACTTATTTGGTTACATTGGTTACTGCAGGATTTTGGTGTTGATTGTTCCACTGCAACTAAACTTCACTGTGATAATCGAAGCGTTATTCAAATTGCTCATAATGATGTCTTACATGAACGTACTAAACATATTGAGATTGATTGTCACTTCATTCATCATTATCTGCTTTAGGGTACATTCACACTTCAGTCTGTTTCCTCTTAGGATCAGTTAGCTAATATCTTCATCGAACCCCTTCCTCTAGGAACTTTTCGAGTTTTAGCTTCCAAACTCAAAATGGTTTCTCTTAAACCACCATGAGTTTGAGGGGGATGTTAGATTCTATGTTTATGGTAATTTTATATTTTTCATTTTAAGATTTGTATAGCTTAGCTTATATAAGCCTTCGCCTTGTACATGTAATAGACTTTTGGTTATATACAAAGACTCAAGTCTTTCTTCAGCTCCATATATCCAGCCCCCCAGCCTTGCCAAGTCGCAATTGTAACGATCTCTTTGGTAACGAACCGCTAGGCTGGCCCCAGCCAGCTCAATTCCATTGAGAGACCTACCCCAACTTCGGCTCTTGCTTCGTTGTGTGGGTCTAGGTACTCTTGGGATGAATCCGGTGTTCTTTTTGCAACACTGTGGACTGACAAGTGGCATACGATCAGAGCCACTAATGCAACCGAAACCAAATCGTTGATCATTTTGGCCATCTCAGTATGTTATGGGGTGTGGTCAAGTGTTTGATTGGAGTCCCTTATTTATAGACGAGATTGGGTTTGGCTCATGGCTGAGTTTACCAACAAAGTGGAGGGTTTATTTTACCAAATCGGAGCAGCTGGCGTTGGTGGGTTAAAGAAAAGGTTTTACTGTCGGTCGTGGTGTCAGGTGTCTTTGTGTATTTTATTACCCTTCTGGAAGCCTTATTACTCCTATTATCTCAAAGAACCTGACCTTGCTGATCACCTAGATTGGCAAATGATGAGACAGCACCTGATGTGTCTTTAGTTTTTACTCAGCACATGGGGTTGAATTTGGACTGGGCAAGTTGGTGGATTCACCAAAAATTTTCAACCATGACCATATTGGTTATAAGCTCCCATCCCCTCAATCTAATCTAGCTGTTTGGAACGTCCTGGCTTTGGGTTCGGTTCAGATTGTTTCTTCAAACCCAAATTACTTAACAATTTAGTAATCAGAGGCATTTTGCTTCAGATTTTTGTTTCCTCAATATACTATTATTGTATGCATGATTTTGTTGAAGGAACTATGTATGATTTCTCTTGAAGCATATACTTGTAATGACGAAGATCAAAAGATCTCTAAACATGATGTAACACCCCAACTCCAAACTAAGGGTGTTATTGTTAATTCACATATATGGTTATAAAATCACACTTGTAAATGACACTTTTAAAATTTTTACTTATGAATCTTGTTTATTTCTAAATATGCTCACAAAATTTTAACTACTTCATAAGAATAATAATTTCTAATGACATGGACTATTCCTTAAGGTATAACACTATATATAATTAAGCTAATATCTTCTAATAAGATAAATTCTCCAAAGTTATTAATCTCAAAACATAACATTCAAACAACATAAATCATCTAAGTGAAAGTTTACAAACATTCAATTCCAAAACAACAAAGTAGTCCAATAATTTTAAGTCTTCCAACAAGATACTAATTGAAAATATTTCTCAATTCTCATCCACGCCTACCCTAGCTTTACTCATCGCTAAGTTTTAAGGTACCTGAAAATAATCAACAATAAGGAGTGAGCTAAAAGTTCAATAAAAAATTTTAATACAGTTTCATGGATCAAGTATCTTAAAATTCTCAAAATTGGAGATATAATATATTTTTCATTTACTCAAAAATCCCATAAAATCCTTAAATACAAGAAAATAAGTGATAAATATATTTCAAATTAATTTTCATCATATTTTATATTTCTCAAACAATTTCATATCATAGTCAATCCACCAATTTTTTCAAAAAAAAAAAAACATATACTCATGATTTTCATAAGCATTATTTTAAATAAATGTCAACTATTTTAACCCCGCTGACGATGGCCATTTGTCAACTACTATAACCTATCGACCGGGTCAGATGACGTTTTTATATCTATTGATAGGGCTATATTTGTCAAGTTTATACCCATTGACAATGATCATATAAATCAAAGTCAAATATTTATTCATATTTCCAATTTCCCAAGAATACAAAAGTATATTTCCATAACTTCCAATCTTTACCTAAATATTCTCAAATCCATTTTCCATACAAAACATGTATTTGATCCATGCATGTGATTTAAATAATTAGAAAATTCCAAAACTCATATTCACATATACTAACAAAATGTTTTGTTTGATAGGAAAAACTGCATTAATCTTCCTTACCCGGTATTCCAAGGTACTAGCAAAAACCAAGAAGTCTCAAGAAGTCACAAATCACCTGAATAATATGAATAACATCTTATTAGATATAAAAATAATTTCCTAATTTTCTTTTCTAGGAACCAAAATATTTAAATCTAAAATCTCAAAAGCTCTTGTAACGCCCCAAAAAAATACCCTGGAATTTTTATAATAAAATTTATTATATATTTCGGGTATAATTGGACCAACTTGGGAATTGTTAGATGAATATTGATTAAATGATTATTGAATCCGGAAATAAACCCAAGTGAAAAAGAGAAAATATGGAAATTGTAAAATGGGGATCTAAGAGTCAATTGTAAGTAAGTTTATATGTCTAAGTAAAATTAGGAGAAACAAATGAGCAAGGGGAAAATAATAAGAGACTTAAATGAAGAATAATAAAGAAATGGAGGGACCTAAATATAAAAAGAACAAGAAAGAAGCAAAATTAAGGAAAGGCATGTGGCATGTACGGTAAAGAGGGAGAAGCTTCCCTCCTTTTAAAATAATGATTAAGAATGATCCATAAGAAAAGGAAAACAAGAAAGGAGAGTTAAAGAGAGAGGCTCTACTCTTCTCTCTAGATTTTCTCCGACGAATCCGATCATAGGTCTCCAAGCAAGAGGGAAAGTCCTTCCTCGTGACAAGAGCTGCAAGAAGAGACTGAATCTGGGAGTTTCGACAAACCTGTGAGGTAGGTCTTCCTTGGTTATTTTCTACCCTAAGGGTTGTGTGGTGGTTATCTTGCCTTAGGAAATGTTTGGTTGTATTTTTAAACCATGGGAAGCTGCCACATCAGGTAAAGGATAAATTTAATCTAGAGATGATTGGTAATAAATAAAGGGAATATGGTAGTGAGTCCTTCGTAATTGTAACCACATCAATGAACTTGATGTTAGGTTTTTGAATTTTCACTCGACCTCCTGCACTGCCACAGCCCTTTACTGAAAATATCCCAGGTCACTGCACTCATTCAGAGGTCACTCAGACCATTCTCAGAGGCCGGCAGACCTCATCCCCCGTAGAGGTCGCATACCTCATCCCGTGAGGTCATCATAATTATCTCTCAGAGGCCGCGCACTTATCCCGTAGGAGGTCAGCGTTCATCCTCAGAGGTCACAGACCTCATCCTCAGACGCCACAGACCTCATCTTGTAGAGGCCGCCACTAGAGGTCGCCGCCTACCTGCGCCACTGGTCTGAGTCGACCACGTATGACCTCCAACTTAAGGTCATAGTAACTCCTTCTGGGTCCGAACTCCAAGCTTGGTGTTCTTAGACTCTATGGAAAGCCCATTGAGTCAAGAATACATTCATATGTATGAGGAGGATAGAATATGTCAGACCAAGGTGTCAGACCGACTTTACAGAGGTCAGGTCACCACACAAATTTCGGCTGGGTGACTACGTATGACCTCCAACTTCGTAAGGTCATAACTCCTTCGTCCGAACTCCGTTTTGGGTGTTCTTGGACTCTATGGAAAGACCATTGAGTCAAGAATCCATCTATATATAGCTTGTTGAAATTGGAACTCATATTAAACTCCAAAATCAATCCTAACCAAAACTACTAGTACACACGAATAATATTATTCTTTAATGGTTTTGGAATAGGGGCTGACGAGGAGGAAAAGCCAAACTGAGATTGAGATTCCAAGGATTGGAATCAAAGTACAAAGATTTTTGGGTTTGTTCTACCGACTCCTATTCCTCGTTTCAAGTTTTTGCATGTTTGTTCATTTTTTTCTATTCTCGTTTCAATATTTGAAAGGCTTGTTCTAAATGCATAAGAGAAGCATATTGAATTGTTTTAAATGATTTGAAGGAATTGATTGTATATGAAAATTGCATGACTATTGAAAGTGAACTATTTATACAAATGTACATATTGTTCTGTACTTTGCTATAAAAGATTTGAACGCCCTTAATAGAATGTTAACTGTTTAGTTCGTATTAAGGATAGATTGGTATACCAATAGGGCCAAAGATCGAACTATTGTATTGATGTGTCACTCTGATCAATGTACCTACGAGACCGTATCTGAGTGTTCACTAATTGATTGTTTATAACCGGCCAACAAATGCAATGACCGCATCAGGTTATAAACCGCTTGATACGCCGCAGCCCCAGCCGGATCGGTGGCTGACTCATATCTTGTATATCAAGACATAGGTTAAATTCGCTAAGGGCATACCGGAATTGATTGGCATAATCGAATTGATCGCATAACCGAATCTTCGAATTGCAAACCGAATTGGAATTGCAAAACTGAATTGAAATTGTGAGCATATTTGAATTGATTTGAGATTGTGAAATATTGAATATATGAAAGTGTATTTTTGGAATGATAAATGAATTATAATCGACAGGTATATATATATATATATATATATATATATATATATATATATATATATATATATATATATATATATATATATATATATATATATATATATATATATAAAGTATATGTATTGTATTTACATTGATCATCCATAAAGGTTTGAAAGTTTTGAATTGTTAAATTGCATGATTTGATTTAAACTGAAACTGAGGAATGGATTTGTATAGAACCACTAAGCATGAAAATGCTTAGCGTATTGTTTTACCACAGCAGTACGAGTGATAGATAAATGACGAAAGTGACTCCAAAGATCAAGGAAATATTTATCATAAAAGAAGGAAATTTCGGAGTATGCTTCGACATGTGCATTCATTCCATGTTTTCTTTTGATATTGGGTATTTGTAAAAAAACAATTTGAACTTTGAACATCTATTTTGTAAATCATTTTGAAAAGGCTCGATGCCTTCATCAGAAATGTATTTCAAGAATGTAAATGCTTACGGGCTTGCCCACTTGAAATCGCTCAAGTAGAAGATATGATTTTGAGGATTGAGTGATTTTAGTGGGCATCCTCGACTCTGGCTCGATCCGCTCAAACGGGTCGGGCCGGGAAAGTGGTCCCATATCTTTACTGCATCGGGAGCCTTAGGTTTAGCGTTTTACAAAACGATTTTGAAATTGTTTGTAAATGATTTGAATTGTGTATAAATATGCATTTCATTTGCATATAAAGGATGACATGACTCTGACGCTGATCTTGCTGGTCTTAATAGGATAAGCATGGACGGTTCGGCTTCCCTTAGGGTCGAGGACACTGGGGGACTCGCCCAAACAAATTCCCGCGAGCGTGGAAGCGTGGGCAAGCATCCCATG